>VXBO01002662.1:25772-89123 GCA_013400135.1 Rhinoptilus africanus | reverse complement strand
TACATGACTAGTTTTAACCAAATACCTAGGCATTTCATCATTCAAATTAGCTGTGAGCTCATAAACTGATCTCAGACTCCTAACTAGACAAAGTTATACATCTGTATATTTATTTAAACAGTTGTGAAAGAAAAGTTCTGTTCAATAGGTAGGAATAACTGTTATGGATTAATGAATTTGCACTAATGTAAAAAATAAGCCAGAATTCAGAAGCAAAGTTAGTTTTTCCATTCTTATACTGTTCACAAATAGATGTTTTTGTTGCATTAAAATTGCTTTTGTATTAAAAAAGTAAAAGATCAGTCATAGTGGTCTTTAGAACTAGTTACTGGAAATGAGATTAATAACTGGTATGGTTATTTTTTCCACTTACATGTCTTTGCAATAAAGCTTCTTTTTTTTTTTTTCCGTTTCTATATCTGAATATAGTACAGAAGTCTAAGGGCACCTCTTCCATAACACACATGAAGAAATGAACCTACAAAGAAGCCAGTGTATCATAGGAAAAAGTGAAAGCTTTAGTTGAAGCTGGATTGTGGTAATATTGCCATCAATCTTCTATGCTATACATCCGATTTTGTGATGATGGCTGTATTAGAAATCAATTATCAACTGTTATAGATTTTCTAATGTGGACATGTATAAATTATAATTGAAGAGAAAAATTAAAAAATGGAAACTGAAAGAACAAGGTAAAACTTCCTCCTTGTACTGACCATTGCTACTGTCATCTTAAAAAAAAGTTATGTCTGATACCANTCCAAAAGTCCACACAGGGCAGAGCTGAAGCAGACAGCAATGCCAAATTGGATCCCCAAAGCAGAATAATGCTGTACATGCAGTAACCAGCCTGGACTTTTACAGCTCAGATAGAACACCAGAAATGTGCTAGATTAAATCTGAAGCTGAAGACTTTAATTTTTATTATTAAAAAATAAAAATATTTAACTGAAAAAGGAAATGCTTGGCAGATTGAAGTACTTCATTCAAAGGTGTTTTAACACTGAACCAGTCTTGAGCCACTGAAATAATTCAGATATCACAAAGCTGCAGTTTTTCCATTTTGGCTTGACTCTACTGCACCATAATATTCCCATAGCCACTACTGTATAATGCTACAATACTGAAAGGTGTAACTGAAGATGCAGTAAAAATAGGAGTGAATGATGGCTTGAGACACCTGTATTTCAGCTGGCAGTAGCTGGTAAGAAAGATGTATGTCACATCCTCACAGAAAAAATGTTTTTGTTTCCTTTGGATTTTAGTGTAATGTTTTTTTGTTAGTTTATTTTTTTTAATAGTTCATCATAAAAACATAAGCTAAAATAAGTGTGTTATGCAAAGCCATGGAGAGATCAAAACAAAATGGAAGTTGTTTATATAACAACTGCAGCAAAATTGAGAATGCATGTTGAGTCAAATGTACCAGAGCAGGAGACAATTCTTTCATGTGTGCAGAGAGGCTTGAAAAATTTTTGGAGTTAAATGTTCAAGCATTTACAAAACAATAAGTGATCCTAGATTTTAGAAATGTCTGAAGCTATTATTCTCAATTCTGCCCCTGAAATTACCCCAAATCTTCTCTGTTCCATATATGCGCATCACTGCCCTGCACATTGATAGGGACAAAAAAAGCCTTATTTCCTACTATTTTTTTTTTATTTTACATTTCTTTAGTGTATATTCTTTCCAGCCTTACCACAGCCAGATGAGGAAAACCTAAACCCAAAGGAAACTGAGGACAGAAGTTTCTGCAGAAACTTTAACTGTGACCCTTCATGCTCATTAACTGGGTTTGCTTTAGACAAGTAGAAATCAGTTTTGAGGACTTAAGTGTATATTTTCTTTACAGTTTATCAGACCCATCACTAACTTCTGTGAGACATTTCTCAGTATCTTAGCTTTCTGCAGATTGAGAAACACAGTCTAGAAGAGTGAATGCTGCATTCCAAGTCACAATGACTTAGGTAGAAGATCACTGCTAGAACTTACAAATACTTATTTTATAAACGAGGATTCACTATATAACAGTACAGAAATATGTCCTGTAGCAAATTTCTCTGTATGTACTTACCTTAATAGGCAAATTATCAGGATAGCTTCCCAAAAAGCTATAAAGCAAGATACAGAACTGAAAACAGTTTTCTTCAAGTTAAAAAAAAAAACAAAAACAAACCAACAACCCACTACTGCTCATTTAAAGCTACTTTAGCCTACAGCTTTATTTGTATTCAACAGTTAAAAACATCCTGGGAAGATATTTTATCCCATAAGTGCTACTTTCATATTGAAGTTTTAAACATACAAGTAATCTGATTTGCAATAATAGATGCTACATTCGTCTAATCACACTAGTGACCAATAGAATGGAAATTAAAAAAATAATACAAAAAAATCAACATGTGGAATTAGGTTGTCCTCTGGTTTGTCCTCTACTAGACCATTCCAGAGTCAAGTACAATTGATTAGCTTTACCTTTTTTTTTTTAATGTTTTTTGAGCAAACCATGTGTAAGGGTCCCAAAGGACTGCTGTTCTCTCTGGCCCTATCTGGTGCCTGGCAATCCATAGCCCTGATGTGAACTTTTTCTCAATTTTGTGGGGTAGAAAGAGATACAGGAGCTGACTTGCGATGTCAAAGAGACCCCCACAGTCAAAGGGAAACTTACCAGTTATCCCCCAAGTGTTTCTGACAGTTTCTTTCTCCTTCATATCAAGAATCACAGGGACACAGAGAAACTGTATTTCTAATAAGAATTCAAACATTGTAAAAACTTTTTTTTTCTTTAATTTTAATTTGCCTTTTAAACAGTTCAGAAAATCTTATGTTTCAGTCAACGTATTTGAGCTTAAACCTAAACTTGCAGAAGATTTACATATAATGATAAGTGCATCTTCTACATATTTGATATACGTATCTTCCTGATAATGTTCCTTCTCACCACTCCAAGAAAAGTTTATAGCAAAGGCACATCCTAACTGTCTAACTCCAACAAATTCTTTACCATTAAGATAAGTGTATTCACAAAGAACCAGTTGAATACAAAAAGTGTACAACTGCTGACACACATGGCTAAACTTGTAGAATTATTCAATCAAAAGCTTGGTCATTTATTTCTGGGATAGGATGGAGAAAAGTGTGACAGAGAGCAAAAGCAACTTGCCCATCCTTGTGACAGACTGATTCAGAGAAAACCCTGTGAGGAGAATCTTGCAAACATCCCCATCTCCAGCACAGCCATCTGTGCTTCTTTTTATTTACAGCTATTTCTACTTCACTCACTGGATTGTAGTTTCTGAGCCCATTATTTTATCAATAGCAAGGGTCTTAAATTTTAACTTTTGGTTTAAATTTTCGCAATATGTGAACTGTATTTCCAGAAGGTGATACTTTCCTTAGCTGTGGTCAATAACAACCCTAGGACAACTGTAGAAATTGCTTAGAGGGATAAAGCATGTTAACCAAACAAATATGTAATTGAGCTATAATAAATGTTTTGTCACTACAAAACAAGTTAGTCATACTGTCTGATTCTGTTCATTGTTTAATCTCTCACTCCCATCTGCTCTATTTCCTTCTCTTTCCTTGCTCCCCATATCCTGAATCTTGACCATATAATCTCTGTTTCCCCAATCACTTTCTCAACGTCTCTTGTTTCTTGTCTTTAGTTGTAGCAGTGGAATAAAAATACCACTTTTCTTTTTTCCCTTCCTACTAATTCTTCTGTGTTATCCCACAGCTTCTGAGAAATAAACAACCTGAATACACGAGGAAAAAAGGCTTAAAAGAGACCTTCTGACCATACAGCTCTCTGGATAAATATGCTTTAGAGCACATTTTCTCTAAGTGTTTATTTAAAGATATTTTAGCATATTGTTAGGGAAATGAAGCTATCAAACATGCATTTTCATTGCTCTCTCTTAGTGATTTTACATCTTCAGGGATTCAGTATATTTAGACTATAGGTAAGTACTATGGTAACTCTAAGCATGTAACTCAAGGTAAATACAGTAATGATTTTCTTGCAGTTGAAAATGAGCTTCTCTTGAGGAAAAATCGTAACAGTAGTCTATGTCAGTTGCTCTGGAGGAACTAATCTCTCTTCACGGGTACTGTAGGGAGCCTTGTCAGATTAGCTCTCTAAGCTAGATGCTAAATTCATGAAACTGGTTCTGCCCAAGGCATGAATGAGCTCATGGGATCAAACCCTGGAGCTATAGGTTATGCACTGTATGAAAGCAGAAGTATGAAAGCAGAGGGACACATGACATGTTCTTCCATCCTAAGGAAGGTGGTGAGGACAAAGGAGTTCTTAAAGCAGTACTGAGGAAAACTCCCCAGTGATTTTACTATGGATTTGTCAGAGGTTGATCATGGTAAAAGAAAATTAAACCAAGCAGAAAAGATGTCATGCAAGCCCATTGCAGGGTTTTACTAAGCAAAAAACAGAGCACCAAAACAACTGCAGTGAGAATGATGAATTTCTTGATGCATGCTCAGTGTGGCTGTGTGGTGCATGTAGAACAGGCTCGATGCATTTTCATCCTTGTAACTTCTTCATGCTGGCTCTGCAAACTCTAGCCTCAGGGCCTGTCCTTGTGAGTTCAGGCCTTAAGCACACCTCCTGTGCACACAAAGATTAAAAAAATAGTAAAGAAAGCATAAAAAATACCTTATGGACAATTAAGGAAGCAAATTAAAAATATATTACAACAGCTATTATGTATAGATCAATATTTACAGAATCCTTGTATCGAACAGTTAGAAAGGCTACATTTATGAATGCAGATGTGTTCATAACAAACTTCTATTTAAATATTGAATTTCAGTTTAAAATGCCGCCCCTTTCTGTCTAGTTTAACTGTATGTGAGTAGCTCGGTAACAATAAATTGTTGATCACTTTCATCCAAAGACAAGTCCTTTTCCATAATTCCACTGTATACCAGGTCATTTGTAGCCATTCCCACTCCTTTGCAACATAGTATTTTAAGTATGTTACCGTGTTCTGGGAATTATTTATACATGACTATATTTTATAGCAATATGTATTCTTCAGGAGTTACTGGACAAAAATTTGTCCTCAGTTACATCTATATCACTTCAGTCAAAGAATCTTCATCTAGGTAAATAAGAGAAGAATCTAATTTAGTGTGCTTGTTATTGTGGTAAATGTCATTATTAAGGAAATCTAGACCACCATATTTAACTTGGCTTCTACAGTAAAAGGTATTCTGAGAGACTCTTTCCTTTCCTCTTTCATTTGGTAGGTGCTAGTCACAAAATTTTCCCACTTTTCTTCTTGCTGTCTTGCCTTGAGGTCTGGTTGATTTGCTTTTCAGGCCTCTATATCCACAGTAAAGTCACTTGGCAAAATAAAGGGTATGGCTAGAGGACAGATGCTTTGTGTGGCATCAGACAAATATACATCTATGAGAAAGCTGTAAAAACTACTACATGCGTTGTTTTTGTGTTCAACAGGGGTGTGAATCCACAGACTTATCCTTGAAGTTTGTGCTGTCGTATCTAGGAAGGCTTACATATTTAAAACCCATTAGGTGTATGCCTCTTGATATACAGGTGTGCAGGACAGAAACCACTATGTCTATGGTTTCCTTATGAAATAATATTTCGTGTATTACCACAAACTTTTAAAATTTCATATAGAAAGAGAAGAGAAAGAGTAGTAAGTATGATTTGTAGATTTTATTTTCCATAAATCTTGGAGAATTTTGTCCAGAAAAATAATTAGCTTCTCATTCCTATGCAACACACAGAATTTAATATTCTTGTACAGATATCAATAAAATACATTTGCCTACTCTGTCTTCTCTATAAAGGAATGGTTTTTTTGATCTAGGACTAGAAAGAGTTGGAGATCACACCTTTGGAGTTTATTCTGATGGGATCATCTTCAAAATCTGTATCTTAACAAGTCTTGAGACAATTATCTGCAGGAATGAGAGCAACTCAGAGCTCTCTGAGAACTCTAGACAGAGAGAGAGATTCCTAGGGAAGGGGACAGTCTGTCAGCATATTTTTCAAGTAAGGGAAGTTGTAGTAGGTCATATTTACATAAGTGTTGTATGACATTTTGTAGTTTGGAATATTTTGGTAAAAACATCATGAAATCTTGGAGTGGTGTTCCTTTCCAGAATACGTCGACCCATGTCACTATAGCAATCTATGGTATTGAGATGAGTAAAGGTAAATAAAAGCACAAATGTCTCCATTCAGTAAGAGTGGTAAGGCCTTAGTGAGAAGAACAGTTTTGGTCCCTTGCATCATGATTGCTCTCCCAGGTGCACTTCAGAAACTTCTTTCAGATAAATACAGGAATGAAAGTACTGTATTTTACAGGGCAGCAGTTACAAGAAATAATGTAAAAAAAATATAGTTTGGTTATTTGAGCAAGAGTGAATGCAGCGTGGAAGTAGTTATGACAATGAAAACTTGAGAGAAAAAAACAAAAACCAGGAGCCTAGACCAGGCCCTACATCAACAGCATCCACATAGAACAGCAGCTCTCTTCATATGTCCATATGCATTTCCTTTCCTAGGAGAGGAAGACAAATGTCAGGAAGATGCCCTCATAGAGAGAATAGAAGAGACCACCCAATAGTTGAACAGTGCCCTCATGACCTGGATACTCAACAGAGAAAGAGATATCACCAGCAGGAAAGATCAGCAGATGAGTACCTCGTTCTCAACAGACATATTGTTGCCGAGATAGACCAGAGGTCGTACCCTTGCCTACTGTCAGTTTCTATTCATGTTTTCCAAATTTACTTTTATTTTTCTATATGCTTCTTTGTCTAAGAAGAGTTTGGCTTTTAGAATGTATGGCTGTTATTTCTTGTGTATAAATAGTTTCCCTCTTGAAAAAAAAAAAAAGCTACTCTCTCTTCCTACTTTTCTTCTTGAGGACTGAGTCTACTATTACTAAAGTTTTTCTAGTATAGGCTCCTGGAAATAGGCTATTTAGTTTTGATCAACACCTGGTAGAATTCTTAAAATGTTTAAATTTTCTTTTTTTTCCCTTAATTTGTCTAGTTACCTTTAGGCTTTAGTTCTTGTTAAGAATTTTTCCGCTAGTTTAAAGTACCTCTTGACACTTCATATTTTCTACTTGTGTAGGAATTTATAAAGAAGGATGCTGCTGCTCTTCAGCTGGTAATGCATGTATTTCACACCCAGGATGATCTTCTAGGTTGAGGGCAGATTTCATGGTCATTTTCAATTTAAATTACAGAGAATGCTGTTACGGAGAGTCAACCTACAATAATTACATGAGGGACCTACAGGCCACCACAGAGATACAGGTCCTGTTCTAAATATGTTTGCTGTTGTGCTAAAAGTGGGTTTAAGATTTCCCCAGTTCCAATAGCTTGTTCCTGCCTTTTCACTATTTACCGTTCTTTCAGTCATTATGTTAGTACCACTTTTTGTGGCACTGAAATATAACTGTAGTGAATTTAACAACCTTTGCTAAAAAAAAGAAGAAATTAGCATAGATATAAAAATGAGTAATTGGAAGGAGACAGATCTCTTAAACTAAGTTAAATTCCCAAAGTATTATGATGTTAGGTGACACCACAAGATACAGATTCCTATTCCAGTGGCACTGAAGATTCCAGGGTCACATTGACACCTGAACACTTCAACTTTTCCTGTGAGAAATATTTATCAATGAAGGTACAAAAAGAGCAAAGTACAATACAAATTGTATAACATGTTATTGTGATGGGTTGATCGTGGCTGGATGCCAAATGCCCACCCAGCTGCTCTCTCATTTCCCTTCTTCAACAGGATGGGGGAAGCAAATAAGATTTAAAGTTTGTGGGTTGAGATGAAGACAGGAAAATCACTCATCAATTGCTATCACAGGCAAAACAGACTCGATTTGGGGAAAATTAATTTAATTCATTGCCAGTTAAAAATAGAGTTTAGTAAGAGAGGTAAGAAACAAAGACAAAAATTAAAAAACTTCTCTCCCCTCTCTCTCCCTCCTCCTTCTGTTTTTCCCAGGCTCAACCTCTCAGGCTCAACCTCTCTCCTTTCTTCCTGACTTCTCTACCTTCTTCTCCTATAAGCCACACAGGGGGATGAGAAATGGGGTCAGTCCATAGCAGTTTCTCTCTGCTGGTCTTCACACTTTTTCCCGGCTCCTGCATGGGCTCTCCACAGGCTCCAGTTCCTTTAAGGAGCATCAGCCTGCTCTAAAGTGGGGTTGTCCACAGGCTGCAGTCATAATCCTTGTCTTGGGCTGCAGGGGGACAATCTGCTCCACAATGGTCTTTTCCAGGGGCTGCGGGGGAATCTCTGCTCCAGCACTTGGCGCACCTCCTCTTCCTCCTTCTTATCTCATCTTGGTATCTGCAAGGCTGTTTCTGACACCTTTTTTCCTCACTCATACTGCTTTACAACTATTTGCCCTTTCTTAAATAAGTTTTCCCTGAGGTTCCATCACCTTGGCTGAGGGGCTCAGCTGTGCCCTGTGGTGGGTTCATTGGAGCTGACTGGAATTGATTGTGTTCAGCATAAGGCAGCTCTGGCCTCTCCTCATGGAGGCCGCCCCTGCAGTCCCACTGCTGCCAACGTTTTGTTACCATCACAAAATACAGCTATCCATGAGCTAGTTGGAAGGGCGGGGGGGAGATTAAACAAAAAGAAAGGGAAAAAAAATAATTGGTTTGGTGGGATTTTTATTGTTATCGCAAATTGATGCTTAGCACTATAACATCAAAAATACATAAAATGGTTAACTAAGAGTAAGGACCTAACAAGTCCTTATTTGTTACACATTTTTTTTCAGTCAATCTTTTCAGTAATGCCATCCATTTTGTCTCTTGTGCAGTGCTAATATGCCACCAATTCCTCATAAAAAGTTTCCTTTTCTCATCCCAAACTGTAATGGGATTTACACACAATTGTAGACTCTGTCCCATGTAATTTGGCTTGTGTTCATTGGTGGGTAAGGGTCCCAGAGAGCCACTGCATAATCTGTGCTCTAACAGTCATCAGTAAATCATCAGAAAGATTAATAAATTTTGCTTTTGCAAATAAATTCTGACTCTTGATTGCAATAGGCACAGTTATTTTAATGCAATCACAAGGCTGGAGGAATAAAGATTATAACAGTTCCTCTGGACTTTGTACGACAAGTTGTGTATTAAATATTTACAGTAGTATACATTTAACCTCTTTCCATTATTAAGCTCCAGACATTGTAACTCTTCAAATCACCTGGGGTAAGTTGAAGACTTTATCTAAGGAACAGTGGGAAAGTAGCTGCCACCTATTTTGATTTTACTAATTCTCTAGACTTTAAGTATCAGTCTTAGCTTTGCAAAAACATATTTTTCTGTCTAATTTTTCATGTGTTTTGTATTTCCAATTCCTTTTACCATAAAAATATATTTTGTATTACACAGCTCTTATTTTCATCTTTATAGATCAATTAGGTTGTGTCTCTTCTGTGTTCCCAGACAAATGCCAGTGAAGTAATTTCCAAATGAACACAGTAGTTAGTAGTACTTGGCATTTTCCCCAACTGTAGCTAAAAAGAAACAGACACAGAGGACCTCTACAGAGATGAAGCTGGGTTAAATGTGATCTGCCTTCAATGAAGTATTTTGAAGATAACGAAGGGAGAAAACTGGTGTAAGAAATTTACTATTGAAGATTTACTACCAGTGAAGAATTATGTCAGACTATGAATTAAGAAAACAGCATAAAAATGAGAAGAATTTCTGTACTGTAAAATAAATAATCAGGAAAATCCCAGGGCTGAAACAAAGATGATAACACATAAGAAATTGATTCCAATCTACTGCAATATTCACCAGGACCAACACAAAAGAGGCCCTAGGCAGGCACATATTTGCACTCGAGCTGTGAGCGTTGGCCAATTTAATACACTGGGACTATTTATTAGAGCTGGGTGGAATTTTTCAGTGAATTTTCAAAAAGCTCTGTATTGCCAAAACTGTAGTTCCATTCCAATGATTATTTAATTAGCCATACAGAAAGGAACAAGCTAGTATAAATGAACAGGGGATAGTGACCCCAAAATAGCTAATAAAAATCTGACTAAAGTGTTCACTGGGCTGTGGGAAAAAAAGTGCAGAAAAAAAGCCTTCAACTTGAATTTCAGATAAATACCCAGATACATTGATTATCAGGCATTTTAAAGTGAATCTCCATTTCACCACAAAATACAGTCTGCTCTGGAAGAGTTTCATAAATTGACATTTCCTAAAGAAAGCCTTTTTCTCCATGAAACTCCTAGTGTATTTTTCTTCAGAGCATTAAGCAAGAATGTGTGACTTGCACATCAAGGACTATTCATAAGAATACACCAGTTGTTTGTGGAATACCTCAGCATTTACAGCACTCACTGGGGTTTTAGATTCCTATTCTACTTCATATATTAGCAGCAGTGAGTTTCTCAGAAAAGCTCTTAAGAGGTATTTACATGCCTGACTTCTAAATCCAACCTTCCTAGATCCATTTACTATACTATTCAGAGCTTCTCAGGACAGCTTCAAGACCAAAATAACCTCATGTTTTTACTGTCAGTGCCAGAACACCCTCCGGCAGGTTTTAGTTAATTTCCTGTGAAAGGTCTCACTTAGCTGCTACCCCTGAGAGTAAGTCCCTTATAACCAATTCCCCCCATATTTAGAATAATGGGATCATAGAATTGTTTTCTTTGGAAGAGACCTTTTAAGATCATCAAGTCCAACTGTTCACCTAACATTACCAAATTACCACTATACCATGTGCCTCAGCACTACATCTACACGTCTTTTAAATAACTCCAGGGATAATGACTCAACCACTTCCCTGGGCAGCCTATTCCAATGTTTTTTAACCAGTTCAGTGAAGAAATTTTTCCTAATATCCCATCTAAACCTCCCCTGGCACAACTTGAGGCCATTTCCTCTAGTCCTATCAGCTGTTACTTGGGAGAAGAGACCAACACCCACCTTGCTACAATCTCCTTTCAGGTAGTTGTAGAGAGCATTAACAGGGATTGGCAATACTTGCTGGACCTTCAGAAATGATGTAGTAATAAATGTTTTAAACTCATTCACTCCTTAGTAGGTACTAGTGGTAGTACCTCCCATACTCAGCAGGTGGGTTTATCTCCAGCACAGGAAAGGAAGAACCACTGTAAAGGACCTGTTTCAGAGGAGTTTCAGACTGTTGAGGCTGTCACAGGGAGGGCAAAGAAGGAGGCTGGGTTTGTCAAGAGTTCCAGAAGCTGTTGCAAGTCAGGGTCTTGGAAGAATTGCATCAGGTGGACTGTCCTCAATTTTGGAGGTATTGTAAAATTTCTCGTGGGAAAGTATGGCCTGGAACGATTATGCTTAATGCTAATCCAGAGAAATTCTCTCTTCACACCACTGCACTGGAATGTCCTTAGGGGCTGCATTAAGAACTGACTGTGGCTGGGTAATTTATAGATGTAGTTTGGTATGACCTTAATACCAAAAGAGAACTAGAATATGCAATCTAATTTCATTTTGAATCTTGTAGGAGACTTCGCTGTAGACAAAGAAGTGTAGTATTTAGCTGGCAAATGAAGCCTAAACCTGTGGAAAATCAAGTTAGTGAATTTCTTAATGGCATTTTCCACTTCCCCAGTGACCTTTATCTGATGGTCTAAAAGCACTTTACAAAAACATACATTTGTTACAACCAAAACAAGCTGGAAGATTATGTTATTTTTTTGTTTCCCTGTGGAAAATGTTGACTTCTCTCTGAAAAATTAAAAACTGTAAAAACTCCTACCAAAAAGCTTTTGCTGCATACAAAAACTCTTTATTCAAAAATGTTGTTGTAGATTTTGGTGGACATCATATCTGTAATCCCTCATCCTCCAGTTGTCCTGTATGAATTGTGCTCCGTGTTCAAACTGCATCTTCTGCTGTGCTCCAAGTTACCTCCTTCCTCAGAATGGAGCTCTAGGAGGCTCTTAGACATCTCTGACTATGCTGCATGTGAACAGAAGTGATAAGCCAGGTATGGAGACACTGTTTCACACTCAGAACCATTCTTTACTTTCTTATAAGCCCAACTTCCAGATGGTTATCTAAGTCACCAGAAAAATTCTTTGTAGTATTATAGTTGGAGACCAGTAGTGGTGTCAATGTGATTATAGTGACTCACCCTAAATACCTCCAGAGCATCTGGGAATCATTTTTCATAAAAGTTAGACAGTTTTATAAAATATGCTATATATATGTTTCTCTGCTAAGGATTACAGCACCTCATCCCATGACTTTGAGAGAATGAGGTGCATTGACTGCCACAAACTACTATTTTACCCAACCAAGGTGAGCCCACTCTCTCACTTTTACCCCCTTGCCACTCACAGTTGTGTATTCTGGCTTATGTGTAGCCCACAGGATTTTTTTCCAAGCATCTCAGTGATGAAGCTACAAATAGCCTCCTGGATGCTTAAACATCAGATGCACACATCTTGCTATTTCCACCATGCAAATTCTAAGATTGCTAGTGTGTTCTGGGTAATCAAATGAAATAAGATAACAGAAAAAAAAAAAAAACCCCACAACAATACAGAGGTGGAAAACAGCTATGAATAAATTTAGAATAGAATAGAATAGAATAGAATAGAATAGAATAGAATAGAATAGAATAGAATAGAATAGAATAGAATAGAATAGAATAGAATAGAATAGAATAGAACAGAATTTACTCAGCTGGAAGTGACCTACAATCATCTAGTCCAACTGCCTGACCAATTCAGGACTGACCAAAAGCTAAAGCTTGTTATTAAGTTTATTGTCCAAATTCCTCCTAAACACTGACAGGCTTGGGGCATTGGCCACTTCTGTAGGAAGCTTGTTCCAGTGTTTAATCACCCTCTCCACAAACAAATGCTTCCTAATGTTCAGTCTGAACCTCCCCTGGTGCAGCTTTGAATGATTCCCATCCATCCTGTCGCTGGGTACCAGGGAGAAGAGTTCAGCACCTCCCTCTCCACTTCCCTTCCTCAGGAAGCTGCAGAGAGCAATGAGGTCACCCCTCAGCCTCCTTTACTCCAAACTAGATAAACCCAAAATCCTTAGCCAATCCTCATAGAACATTCCTTCCAGCCCTTTCATCAGCTTTGTTGCCTTTCTCTGGACATATTCAAGGACCTTCACATCCTTCTTAAATTGTGGGGCCCAGAACTGCACACAGTACTCAAACTGTGTGCTCTGTCATTGCCAGAATTGTCCAACAAATAAGCCAGCCTCTAAAAAGAAAACTTGAAGGACTCAGCACAAAAGTTATTCAAAGAGCACAAAGAGGCCAATGTGAGGTATTAAAAGAATAAGGATAACTGAAGAGATGACATAACACAGTAGAAAACACAATAATCTGCTAGAAATAGTAAAGATGTGAAATGAAAGGAAAATTGCAGAAGAGGTTAAGATAAATAACAAAGTTTTCTTTTTTTCAAGAACATACTGAACAAGAGGTCATTGGAAGAGACAGTGAAAATTCTAAAAGCTGGCCTAGGTAATTTACTGACTGAAGAGACAGACATAACTAAAGCACAATCAAATGAATTCTTTGCCTCTGTGTTCACACAGAAGGTTTCGAGACAGATGTCAGAAACAGACATAAATTTCCCAGGAGAGCAAGAAAAAATACTGAAGGAGGTAAGATTCAGCCAGAACAGGTGATCAAGGAATTAGAACATCTGAAGCTTAGCAGAACTCCAAGACCTGAAAGTATCCCTTGAGGTTTCTAAAAAGAGTTGCAAAAAGGGATGGGAGAAACATTTCCAGATGGAGCTGAAACCTTTTTGAAAACAAGGACAACATGACTAGACTATATGAACAAATACAATTTGGACTAAATAAGGACAAAAGCTGCTTCATTCTGCTCCACTGAGTGTGGAAAGTGCAATCACAGCTGAATCAGCACGGCAATCCAACAGCTTAAACTCTGTAAAACCACTGTGGAAGGGAAATTACCTACTCAGAGTACAAAAAACATTCAAAAATTTTTTGTTTTTTTTTTTTCTTTATTTTTAGGAGGAATGGTACATTACAAGTAAGTAAGTCTTACTGAGTGTAGGATTCATCTGACCAAAGGTAGATTTCTTCGCCTGGGCTCATTTCTTACTTCTCAGTAAACCTTTTGTTCAGACGTGAAGGCAGAGAGAGTTAATCAGACTGTGCTTCATATCTCTTCAATCAGTAAATTGCATCTTAGCTTGCTGCTGTGTCTGAAATAGTTCACACTTACAGTCGGTGAAAAAAAGCAGGCACTTTTAGGGCTTGAGTCTGGTCAGCTCGAAGTAGATAGCTAAAAATGGTCAGTTGAAGCACACCTGAAGAGTGTGCCTATTTCTCCTTTGTCACTGAAGAAATTTTCAGATAGTAGCTCACATGTACATATTCACATTGTAGATATCTGAAGGTGAGTAAGGTGGTTCCTACTTCAAATATTTTGAAGCTATAAAGTACTTCAAGATCAAAAGCTAATGCAGCCAACAGCTATTCGTGTATTCTTAGATCTTGCTGATATTGTACCTCACCCTATTCTATCTTGTCTGGGAAAAAGATCACAGATCTCATACTTCGAAGTGATACTAATATGTAAGAAAATATTTTTTCTAGGGAAGTTACTTATCATTACGGATCAGAAATGTTACAATGACTATGTCTATCCCAGTAATTTTGTGCCTATCTGGTAATATGTCTGGGTGCTGCTCATTATCATGTATGGTAGTAAATTTAGAACAGTCTCTGGCATGAGTTTGGTCTTCTCCATCTAGGACTTTTCCTGAACAATTCATAATTAATTTACCTGCAATGTCTACAGATGTACCTGAACTCAATTTATGAGTACAGATACATAGAAAAATCAGAGGTGAAGTTAAGTTGTGGAAAATTACACAATATTATTTCATTTGTATGGAGGCATAGGTGAAGACTATGCTTGGTTCTCACTTTATTTGAACCAGCAAGAGCAGTGTCTTTAAAATGCAACAATGAGAATGTACCCTTCTATTATGCAGCACAAGCTGGCATCTGCTGTGCTTGCAGACTCCAAAAGGGTCACTTTGATTGGGTCACTCCAAAGGGCATATTCAATGACAAGAATAAAGGCAAAATCCAGATTATAGTGGACAAAGTTGAGAGAGTGAAGACAAAGCAGTGGGAGTTGGCAGCCAGTGTCTCTTTTTTTTTTTTCCCCTGCAGTTTTCTGTCTTATATTCTCTGTGTTATGTATTCACCCTGCTGCCTCTT
The DNA here is from genome assembly GCA_013400135.1 of Rhinoptilus africanus. Taxonomy (NCBI): domain Eukaryota; kingdom Metazoa; phylum Chordata; class Aves; order Charadriiformes; family Glareolidae; genus Rhinoptilus; species Rhinoptilus africanus. The sequence continues at coordinate 73,847 of VXBO01002662.1, read as the reverse complement.
CACTTCAACTACTCTATAAAAGCCTCTCCATTGTCCACCTGTATGGAAGTGAGTGGAAAAGGATTTCCACGGTCCATAGCTCACACTGCATCCCTTCTGTGTGTGCCCCCAAACAAAGATCAGTGTACCACGGAATCTGCATAATGATGTCCTCTTTGATGGTAGGTTAGGGAGACAAGGCAAGTTTTCTTTGTCTCAGAGGAGCAGCCCGGATGCACTGCATCACAAGTATGGAAACAACTACAGGTTGCGTATGTATTTTTTATGTACACACAAAATAAACTATCGAAATCAGAATTTACCTGATGTGCTACCAAAGCAAAGAGAAAAACTTCAGAGATGAACAAAAGAATAACAGTCATAGTTCTCATAAAATCATATACTCCCATTCTCTGTTGTTTCAAAGTTTTAAGAAAACAAAACTGTAGTTTTTATTTTTGTGAAACTTGCTCCTTTATTTTCCATATTTTAGTCTTTTTCTCTGTCAGATAGACAAATAGAAGAGAAACGGAATGGATATAGAGAAAAAATATTGTTTTTCCTCAGTACCTTTTTTAAAAAACAGAGATAAAGGAAAGATTTCACTCTATGTTGTCACAATAAAATACTATAAAAGCTCATAACCAGTATACTCATATTGATAAGAAGAGTACTAGGGCCAGGAAGTGCATTTCCATGCAATCTTGAAAGCACCATTTTCCCCTAGTTGCTAGCATTTACCTACAAAAAAGTGAGTTTGTTGAATTGCCTTCAAATAGAAACTGAAAGGTAAATACTTATCCTAAGTATAGTCAGGCTCGCAAGGCAGAAAAATGATACAATAAATGAAAGTTTAAAATACTCAGATTCCTTCAAGATCATTGTTCAAGTGCTTGCAGTGTCAATGTATCCATCATCCCTCTCAAGTATAGTTGTGTTTTCATGTAACATAGGGTTACAGGACTATGACGTGAAACTCTAACAGCTCCTGACTTCTGTGCATGAACACTGGGGACACAAAGGGATTTTCATTTAGCTAGAATTTACCTCATCTTCTCTAGTAGACTGGATGTCATTTCTGGTTTAGTTAGGAACCAGACTTCATCCTTTGCATGTTTAGACAAGTTTTATGGATTCTACAACTGCAGAGAGTTCAAATAAAATGTAATTGGGAGCTTCCTTCCTTATTCTTTTCCCTCCATCTCTCCTTATGAAGCAGAAGTATTCTGAGTGAAATGCTATCTTCACCAAAGTCAATAACAAAAGTCATTGCTGACATCACAGGGGGATATTTTTGTCCTTTGACAATATGAAACTGTCTGAAAATCATTTGACATTTCTACCATTCATCTTTTTTATTTATATAAAAATAGATACTAATAAATATTTCTTAGCATTGATTTAAAGAACGATTTCATGTCACCTATTGCAAGCTTTAGTTGGTAGCACTAAAGGGTTGATCTTTTTCCAGCTGTTGCAGCTATTCAGAATCTTGGGTACTGGACATCAAAGAGGAAATGTTTCTGGTAAATGTAATAAATAAAGGTAATGGTGCAAAGCTGTGAGAGGGTCATAACATTAGTCTTGAGGAATGTACACCAGCAAAAAACACTTGAAAAAAAAATCAATAAAAAGGTCTCGCCTTTCTTCAGACATCTAAGTGAGCAATACTTTGGAGAGAAAGTACATAATTTGGAAAAGTTACTGTGACAGTCCTGTGGCTCTTTCAAGTGGAGGAATAAAATAATATACCTTATTTTGAAGCAGATTTTTCAAAATCCAAAGGCCTTTTCCTGTTTTCTGTTGCTTGCACAGACATGTTTAAGCACTTTATAGCAAATGCTTGATGGATTTTGTAGTCAGTCTACCATCAGTTCATATATTTTTAGTAAAGTACACTGGAGATGGCAAAGCGTGCATAAACAATTACAAACGAGTTTTCTGCTCTCTGCTAGTGACTGTGCTTTCTCTCGACTCACAATATTAATTTTGGGGTTTTGTTCTGTCTTTAATTGTTACGATAAATCAAGGAGTTTATACAGCAAGTTAGCTTCGTATAATAACCAATTTTATCTCCTTATTTGTTTCTTTTATCATTTTGGTTGTAATTGATTTTTCTTTTTCCACAAAAATTACACATTTATTAAAACAGTAATGCTTATAATGGTATTGGGACTGATGCTCCACCACTGAGCAATCAGGTGGAGCAAGATGACTCACACTGTGTATTGGCTTCAGCGGGAAAAAGTCATCCAAAATGTTTTACAAAAGCAAGTTCAGAACCTCTCAATTTTGAACCTTTAGCCACTTATGGGAGAACAAAAAAAATATTTTCAAAGTTATTTAGGCATCTAATATCCTAAGACATCAAGTCAAATGGAAAGATTGTTAGTGCTGTACTACCTTTGCATCTTTGTGCAGAAGCTTTTAAGAAAATCAGTGAACAGGAGGACCATAAAAAGCCAGAAAAAAATGTTTTCATGAAGCCTTATATCACAGTTCATTTATCTTGTTAGTTCCATCTTGTGGTTTTCTTCCCTTTTCTTTCATAATATATCTTAAAACCTTAAACATTATCCTCTCAAACTTGAATCATTTATCAGAGATCCTACCAACTAAGCTCCTGTAGGAGATCATAGAATCATAGAATGGTTTGGGTTGGAAAGGACCTTAAAGATCATTTAGTTCCAAACCCCCTGCCATGGCCGGGGACATCTTTCACTAGACCAGGTTACTCAAAACCCCATCCAAGCTGGCTGTGAACACCTCCAGGGAAGGGGCATCCACAACTTCTCTGGGCAACCCGTTCCAATGTCTCCCCACCTTCACAGTAAAAAATTTCTTCCATCTATGTAATCTGAATCTGCCTTCTTTCAGTCTATCACTCCCTGATAGAGAGACACTCCCCATCTTTCCTGTAGGCCTCCTTTAGGTACTGGAAGGCTGCTACAAGGTCTCCCTGGAGCCTTGTGTTCTCCAGGCTGAACAGCCCTAACTCTCTCAGCCTATCCTCATAGGAGAGGTGCTCCATCCCTCTGATCACCTTCATGGCCCTCCTCTGGACCCACTCCAACAGGTCCCTGTCTCTCCTGTGCTGAGGTCTCCAAAGCTGGATGCAGTACTCCAGGTAGGGTCTCACTAGAATAGAGTAGAACGGGTGAACCACCTCCCTTGACCTCCTGGCCATGCTGAGGGTATGAGATGAGGGTTTACACTCTCTAAAGGATTTTCTTTCACAACATCCACAGTTACGGATGAAAGATATATTTTAAATTTCACACATGGTAAACTAAAGCAATGAGAAGCTAATGAATAGACCAAAAATATGACTTAGGTATCTAACTTGGAATACACATGTAACTTAGAAATTAGAATCCCCAAATTGTTATCCTGAAGACTCCCATTCAGTGTATCTTAGAAATTCACAAATTACAATGATCTTTTACTTTGTGACCTTAAAAAAATCTCTCGAGGCAACTGCAGCTGAATTGCATCACATGTACTTTCGGCACCTAAACTCTAACAAGTTTGAGCAACTCAATACCTAGCCATTAAATAAAACTATTTAGAGACACCAGCCATTCCTTTGCTTAACTTCCCTGGGGGATTTGATCTTGCAGACACTCTCAGAGCATGCCAAATGTGCATATTAAAATTCTAGTAAAGAGGACAGAACTTGAAAACAAACATAGCTGAAAGACCAAAAGATTAATTTAAACACAGGGAATTTGGATGCCTTAAATTTTTGATGCCTAATTTGCAAAGAAGTATCCAAACCCTACCAAAGTGACTGCAGTCAGGTAGAGTGCGATCTTTTTAGCAGCTTGCTTGTCTAATATGGTGCCATATGAAAGTAGCTATCAGATAAACAAGAGGATTTGCCATCTCATTTGTTACAAGTACCTGATCACTTGCACAGCTCTGAGGAGGTGTCTGGCTGGGATGCCTAGCCCAGGTTGCTCCTCTGCACATAGATACGTACAACTGCCTTTCAAAACACGTTCTGAATCTTGAATCACAGTGACAGACACCTCTCTCACATCAAAAGAGAGGAGAGCTTTCAGACATTCCCTTCTTTCAGTGTCTCCTAGAGTGTACTTGATTCATCCTACTCCCCAGCATGCTGGATGTTATGCCTCTCATTCCTACGAACTTAACCATTTAAACACTAGAGCAGGATTATGGATGAAAATGAATTCATGCTATACTTAGGATCCGGAGCTCTGTAGATGATGAACAAAGATATGATTGGTTCTGTAGTGCCTGTAGTGGTGGTGAATTTGTGTGTTTGTTGGGGTTTTTTTCAGAAATGGCTCTCAGATCTAGTTTTCTGATTTTATTAGTTCACCTATTTTGGGAATAAATAAAAACAAATTAAGAAGTATTCAGTTAAGCTCATGAGATTTAAGCACTTACACTTGCCAAGCCTTTTGTTAGTAAGAGCAAGGTGCATCTCAGTATATTTCCAGTTAAATTTTTAAACTGCAGTTTTAATTACCTCACAATAACTTTTATTACTTTAAAGGAAGTCCTGGGTCCTCATGGGATGCACCTGAGAGTGCTGAGGTAGCTGGCGGAAGTCATTGCTATGCCACTCTCCATTATCTTTAAAAGGTCTTGGAGAATAGAAGAGGTGCCTGAGGACTGCATCTAACTGAAGACAAAAAAGGAAAGAAGGATGAACCAGGGAACTACAGGCCAGTCAGTCTCACCTCCGTGCCTGGTAAAATTATAGAGCAGATCCTCCTGGAGGCACTGCTGAGGCAGAAGAATAACAAAGAGGTGACTGGGTACAATCAACATGGCTTCACCAAGGGCAAATGGTGCCTGACAAACCTGGTGGCCTTCTATGAGAAGGTCACAACATCAATAGACAAGGGGAGAGCAACTAACGTCATTTAGCGGGACGTGAGCAAAGCCTTTGACGCTGTCCTGCATGGCATCCTGGTCTCCAAGCTGATAAAATATGGGTTTGATGGAAGGACAATTCAATGGATAAAGAACTGACTTGATGACTGCACCCAAAGAGTGGCTGTCAATGGGTCCATGTCCAAGTGGAGACCAGTGACAAGTGGAGTCCCTCAAGGATCAGTAATGGGACTGGTCTTGTTTAACATCTTCATCAGCTACATGGACAGTGGCACAGAGTGCACCCTCAGCAAGTTTGCCGATGGCACCAAGCTGTGTGGGGCGGCTGACATGCTGAGGGAAGGGATGCCATCCAGAGGGACCTTAACAGGCTGGAGAGGTGGGCCCATGCCAACCTCATGAAGTTCAACAAGACCAAGTGCAAGGTCTTCCATCTGGGTCAGGGCAATCCCAAGCACCGATATAGGCTGGGCAGTGACTGGTTTGAGAGTAGCCCTGAAGAGAAGAACTTGGGGGTACTGGTGGACGAGAGGCTCAACATGAGCCATCAGTGTGCACTTGCAGCCCAGGAAGCCAATCGTATCCTGGGCTGCATCAAGAGAAGCGTAGCCAGCAGGTCAAGGGAGGTGATACTCCTCCCCTACATCACTCCCGTGAGACCCCACCTGAAGTACTGTGTCCAGTTCTGGAGCCCCTACTACAAGAAAGATATGAACGTGCTGGAAAGTGTCCAGAGAAGGGCCACGAGGATGGAGCACCTCTCCTATGAAGACAGACTGAGAGAGTTGGGGTTGTTCAGTCTGGAGAAAAGAAGGCTCCAAGGAGACCTTATTGTCGCCAACCAGTATCTTAAGGGGGCCTACAAGAAAGCTGGTGAGTGGCTATTTAGGATGTCAGGAAATGGTAGGACTAGGGGGAATGTATTAAAACTAGAGATGGGTCATTTCAGAATGGACATTAAGAAGAAGTTCTTCACCATGGTGGTGAGACACTGGAATAGGATGCCCAGAGAAGTGGTGGAAGCCCCATCCCTGGAAGTTTCTAAGGCTAGGCCGGATGGGGTTCTGAGCAACCTGATCTAGTGGGAGGTGTCCCTGCCCATGGCAGGGGGGTTGGAACTGGATGATCTTTAAGGTCCCTTCCAACCTTGACAATTCTAGGATTCTGTAACTGAAGGAAAGCCAATGTCACTCCGGTCTTCAAAAAGGGCAAGAAGGAAGATCCAGAAAACTACAGGCCAGTCAGCCTCACCAACATCCCTGGAAAGATGATGGAACAGCTTATTCTGGGTGTCATCTCAAGGCATGTGGAGGAAAAGGCCATCAGAAGTATTCAACATGGATTCACCAAGGGGAAATGATGTCTGACTAATCTGATAGCCTTCTATGATGGAATAACTGGATGGATTGATGAGGGAAGGGCAGTGGATGTTGTCTGCCTTGATTTCAGGAAGGCTTTTGACACAGTCTCCCCCAGCATCCTCATAGGGAAGCTTAGGAAGGGTGGGTTAGATGAATGGACAGCGGGGTGGTTTGAAAGCTGGATGAAAGATATATCTCAGAGGGTCATGATTAGGGTCACAGAGTCTAGTTGGAGGTCAGTAGCAAGTGGTGTTCCCCAGCAGTCAGTACTGGGTCCAGTCCTGTTCAATACATTCATCAATGACCTGGGTGAAGGGATATAGTGCAGCCTCAGCAAGTTTGCTGATGACACAAAGCTGGGAGGGGTGGCTGACACCCCGGAAGGCTGTGCCACCATCCAGAGAGACCTGGACAGGCTGGAGAGTTGGGCAGAGAAGAACCTTATGAAATCCAATAAGGACAAGTGTAGGGTGCTACACCTGGGGAGGAATAACCCCCTGCACCAGGACAGGTTGGGGGCTGACCTGCTGGAGAGCAGCTCTGAGGAAAGGGACCTGGGAGTCCCTGGTGGACAACAGGATGACCATGAGCCAGCAATGTGCCCTTGTGGGCAAGAAGGCCAATGGCATCCTGGGGTGCATCAAGAAGAGTGTGGCCAGCAGGTGGAGGGAGGTCATCCTCCCCCCTCTACTCTGCCTTGGTGAGGCCGCATCTGAAGTACTGCGTCCAGTTCTGGGCTCCCCAGCTTAAGAAGGACAGGGAACTGCTGGAGAGGGTGCAGCAAAGGGCTACAAAGATGATAAGGGGACTAGAACCTCTCTCTTATGAAGAAAAGCTGAGGGACTTGAGAGTTTTTGGTCTGGAGAAGAGACAACTGAGGGGGGATCTTGTCAACGCTTGTAAATACTTAAAGGATGGGTGTCAGGATGATGGGGCCAGTTTGGTTTTTTTTTTTTTCAGTGGTTCCCAGTGACAATGTGAGAAATGCTGTGTATCCAATAACTACAGTCCAGGCAGTGATCAATACGAAGCACATTTTATTTAGATATTCTTGAAAGAATGGGTGTCCTAGCAGGTAGGCACACATGAGGTCCCAAAATCACCCTTTTTATTTCCTATCCCTATCCAAAATTTCCCTCCCTTTTTTCCTCACTGGCTAGGTACTCCAGGGTATATAGCCTATCCAAATCACCTAAAACTACTCTGTTCATCCCACCTCTATTTACTTCTCCCCATCATCCCTCCTAAATCCCTTACTTCACCTCTTTATTTCTTCCTTTTTTTGGTATTATTGCCCAGGGTAGCTGGTCTCAGTTAAGCATTCATCCTCCCTTTTAACTACCAATCCAGCATAGACTGTTTTCTCCTTTGTCTAAGGGATGAGTATTCTTGTATGTGTCTTGATCAGCCTTTGTGTTGTTAATCATTCTCTAGTTACATTATTTCAGACTGACCAAGTCGTTCCTCTGCAAAAAAACCCCTTAGATTTTTCTTACAATTGAACAAGTGGTAACGAGCACAAATTCAAACACTGGAAGTTCCATCTAAACATGAGGAGGAACTTCTTCACTTTGAGGGTGGCAGAGCACTGGAATGGGTTGCCCAGAAAGGTGGTGGAGTCTCCATCTCTGGAGATACTCAAAACTCACCTGGACACGTTCCTGTGCAACCTACTCTGGGTGACCCTGCTCTGGCAGGGGAATTGGACTAGATGATCTCCAGGGGTCCCTTCTAACCCTTATCATTCTGATTCTGTGATTCTGTGAAAGGAATATGTCATAAGGTAGGAGTGAAGTGGAGGCATTTAATAGTGGAACATCAGTGATATAAATTGGATTTCAGAGGTCTTTTTCCTCAGTGAGGTAGTATCTATATATTCTTTTCCTACTGTTTTTTTTTCTTTTTTTTTCTCTCTCTAACATGATCTTAAAGTCTCACATGCTATAATACAGCAATTCCCACTTTAGCATTTCTACCTTCACAATGTGAACATGCTGTTCTGAAAAGTTCATTGTTTTTTCTAGTACTATTAATTTACAATTACATAGGCAATAATAACATTTCTTAAATTTTTCTTCCATATTTTACATATTTCAACAGTCTTTCTGCGTTAAGAAGGCTGCACACTTATACCTCAAAAAATCTGAACCAGTGCTACAGTCTATGCCTGCTTTTGCTTTGCTGAATTTTGCAGTTTCGCTGCTGATTTCTACAAGAAAACAGTTTGAGTCCTAGCTGTAGATAAAAGAGATCATTCTTTAGCCAGTAGATCTTAACCATTCCATAATAACCTGTTGGGGTGGAAAAAGTTCAAGCCAAAAGCTGTTGATTTCCCTAGAGCCAATCAAAATGATAGATGCAGTGGTGGAAGATCACAGCTGACTGGGTTTAGTCCTCTCATCACTAGCTGCAGATGGCATGTAATTTAGGGATGCCCATTTGGTAAAATTTACCAGTTTCTCTTGAGATCACACATATGGGTTTGCATTTAAAAAACAATTGTACCAGGAATAGCATTTTAAGCAACAGATGTAAGTATTGACAGTGAAAGGATGCCCAAAAGCAGAATATATCCACACCAGAGAACAGAAAGAACTTGTGTTGTGCTTTACAGCACTCCATGTGACATTTTAACTTTAAAAAAAGGGGGAGATAAAATAACCATAAAATCAATGAATACAACACTTGCCAAACCTCCTAAATTAGATATGAGCTTCTGTCTTTACAGTATATGGCTTTCAAGCATTTAACATCTTTTTTTTTCAACTTCATATTTCAAAACCAGAATCTCAAATCCCCACATAGTAATGAACCATCTTTAAAAGAATTACGAGTTGGGCTCATAATGTCTTTACTTGCTTTGAAATTTAGATTTAGCTAAAAGGAAACACACAGCCAGATTATTTGCTGTAGTCTGTCCTTAATTCAGAGCAGATATTTTTTTGTAGTGTTTAGACTTTGACCAAATGATTGGCATAGATTTTCAGCCAGTTGCATGACTAAAATAAATTAAACAAATAATTAATTCTGCAAAGTTATCATATCAGTAAAACAGCAGTCAGGGTAAATCATAATACTGAACTAAGATGGTTAAAGGGACAATTAATGTCTCTCCACTCTAACATTACTTATGAGAAGATAATGTAACTAAGAGGTTAGGTTTGAACATGCACCTTTCACAGTTAATAGATCTTCACTGAGCATAACTCTATGTTATGTTTTTATCAGTCTTCTTTTTTAAATAATCTGGGCTACAGTGAGACATGTAAATTATGACATTTCTAAGCAATATTCTGGTTTTTTCTGTTAGTAAGTCTCAAAGCTTAAAAGAAATTTTTAGGATTTAGAGTGTTTTTCATTGTGAGGTGGAAAGACGGGGAATGAGTCCTCTCCTATAGATTTAGTTAATGTGAAATTGGTTCTACAAAGTCGAAGACAAACTGATCTCAGTGACAAAATATTTATAACACCACTATGACAGGAAGAACCATCAACAAGGCATTTAATATTCTGTACTACATAGGCAAATCAGTTGGTATCATCCACTTCTGATATGTTTTTATATATATTTTTACCTAGAGCATTTTTACCTTAAGGTATTAGATTGACAAACTGATACCAAGTTTTATAAGTGCTACAATACAAGTCAGAAGAGTCCTGTATGTAGCCATCATGAGTCCAGGCAAAATGGGTAGCTCTTATGTTTCAAAAAAGAAATGTGCATTAATTTAAAGATATCAAGGAACAGTATCTATGAATGTTACTTTTTTTGTTGGAACAAACCAAAAATAAGTGTTAGAAGAGATTATGGCTCAAGTCTCAAAAATATACTGGCATCTTAAACTCATACAGAAGTGATTCCAAGGACCATTACAGATACTAAAATATAATCTGTACAATCAGAGTAAAAAAGCAAATGTTCTGAGAGAACATAATAAAATCAATTTCATCTTTGTTTTCAGTTAACAACTTCTGTTGACATTAATTCACTAAATAAATAAATAAATATGATTCTACCATACTATGCTGCTCTTTTTCTTTTTTCTTCTTTTCTCTTGCTTTCCTAGACATTTTTGGGCAGATCTGCAGTTGACAAGACCTGGAGGAGAGAACCCAACCAATCTTCAGAGCCTGAGGCTGTGTCTCTTGACATTAAGTATCTCTCTGACTGAAATAAGCCCAAGTGTTTAAGGTTATGCAAAAATCAGGGATGAGAAAGACAAATAGTGACACACATTGCAGTCAGTCAAAACTGCTCATAAATATAGACTGCAGGTTTGAATTTAGACTTATAATAACATTTAAAGAATTCTATAACGTCTTAATATAGGAACCCTCATAATTGTTTACCTCTTAGTGCTTCTTAATAAGCTCCTTAAGATCTTTTGCAAAATATCAAAAGAATTGATGTGCCAATGAACTTCTGAACCTTTGTTAATGAAGAATGATGCAATCAAAGAAAACAAATTTATGGTCTTCAAGGCACCAAGCAGTCTAGGAGCTCCTCATAGGTGACATCAAAGGAGAATACCACAGTCAAGGAGGAAAAACTTTAGAATCCTGCCTAAAAATTCCTTTTAAGACTGGTTAGAAATGTATTCAGTTATGTCTTGAACCATATAATTTCCACGTCAGAAAGTGAGGTAGTTTGCAAAGTAATATTGCAGGGACACTTTGCAGGATAATGGAAGAAACTGAAGGGAAAGGAAATGGAAGAACAGTGAGAGCCTCTGTAAATGTCTGTCATATCATTGAGGTCAAAACTTGTTGCTGTAATGTGAAAACTAGGTTTGCCTATCTATGTTCAGGATGCTCTCGGTGCACTGCTGGGAATAGAATAATGAATCCATAAACTGCATATTGAGCTTTTAGTTGCTAGAAGAATTGGGATTATCTCCATTATCCGTTACAGTTACACCGATTCACTTCGGTTTACATTTTGTCCTATACTCTAAACTGGCCAAATCCACACTAGAACCTAAGTGTTTAAAGTGAGATGTAAATTAAAATTTAGATACTAAAACTGTAGTCACAGTTCAGTTTATATCTGATTTCAGAAGTGACCTGACATCTGTAGATGCTCAACTCTTAGGTGCTAAACTCTCCTATTTATCTAGGGACAAGTTCATCTTACCTACTTCCAGACACCAAAATTAGATACCTCCTCACCTTAGATATCCTGTTTATAAGTTGAAGACACCCACAGAAAACAAGGCTACTAAGCTTTCGAATCTCCACATCAAAACAGTTTTAATGTGGCTGAAAAAATCATCACACCATAGAGCTGGGATTCAGATGTTAGCTGTCTTTCCTGTCATGTTCCACAAAAGATTCAGTCCAGAATCTTTCTGCAGAACACATGTAACATATTCCATCAGGACTGATTTAATCCCGAAAGGTACTGTCAGAGCTCCAATCTTAGGTCACAATGGGCTAAATACTGGAACATCTCCTTTCCCTAAGAAGCAAGACATGTGGGCTCAAATTCTTTCAAGTCAGTTAGCTTTCTAACACAATTCTGTCATAATCTACCCCAAAGTCCTTAACTAATGGGATATAGTCTATCTGAAATATTGGTACAGACATTCCTACTCTTGACACTGATCAGGAAGAAATTCAAGATTCATTGGCACAGACAGTATTTATTATATGTCTCTTACATTTAGATAACCTCTTTTCATACAGTTCTCTACAACTCAAGGCATCAGTAATATGAGTCTGCTTAACACCTCTTGATTGATTAGATCAATATCAGCATCTGGACTATTGTAGCTGTTTCTGTTAAACCAGGTGAAAGATGTTTTAATGAGAAAAAAAGAAAAACTTGGAAAATTATAGGTGGTAGGTGTAGCACAAATTATTTTTAATATTAATGATAGACTAAAGAAGATAAAACTGGCAGAATTAGCTAAGAAACAGAAAATGGGAGGATTTTTAAAAAATACCAGCACATTAAAAGAGAGGTCCTCCAAGGTTTCACATTAAACTCCATGGTTTTTAATGTGTTTTATTAAGGATCTGGAAGAGAAGATTATGCAGTGAGGTGGAAAGATGACACAAAGTTGTCAATCAAGACCGAAAGGTACTGTGAAGAACATTAGGAAAGAAAAGCTACCTGCTATCCAATTTTATGGTTTGGGGATTCACAGATGATAATTGATTCAAAACTACCTAAACCAAAAGTGAAGTTTTTTAGAAGTGGATGCATTCCTAGAGGGCTCAGATAACATCATGGCAAGGGGTGGAAAGACAGAGGTGGAATTAGGAAGAATACGTTGCAGCACATTTTGTGGTTTGGGATCTGTTTGCATCCCAACTGGAACTTCAGAACTCTGAGACCTGGGCACTTCTGTGAATAAGTCGATGAAATACTTGATCAAAAGGTTACCAAGGTGTTTGGAGGAATAGCATAAGAAATAATTAATATTGTGGTAAAAGCTATGAAGCCTTCCCGTAAATCAGTGAGTGCTGTACAAATTACCATGTCGCAGAAAGGTTATTCCTAAATAAAAGAGTGTAGAACAAAGACAGCAATAACAAGAATTCAGAAAAAAATCTCACATAAAGCATAGCTGAAAAAAGTAAATTTTCTAGAGGGAGGACAAGATCTAAAACAGTCATAGAATTATCTTAAATATTAAATTGTGTCATAAATGCACTAATAGATTTTAATGGCTTGGGTCAGCCTTTCTTGGCCGCTCCACTGGCACTCGGCCCACAGGCCCAGGAGCCAAAATCCTTCTCAACCCTGGGCCATAAGACAATATCTGGGCTACATTATAGGGGTACCTGTCTCCAGCCCTGCCTCCTGGATGGACCTCTCCCCTATGCTGTGGGTGGCTTGTCTTGTAGATTGATCCTTTGGACATACTCTGCAGCTTGCCTCTGTCTCTATCCCTGTATCTTGCTGGCCCTGATAGGATCCCCTGGATGTATTTTGAACCTGACTTATTGCTTGCCATGTTGGGAGCTGTTGATGGACCTTGCTACCAGCCCCCAGCTCTGATGACTGTGCTCACACCATTTAGTACTGTGTTGCATGAATGAGAGCACTGCCCGCTTTGGGGACACTTCTAGGGGATATCCCCTCAGGGAGCAACCTGTTGCTGAAGTTTTTTGTTCAGCTTGAAAGTGCACCTTTAGACGTCTAAATTTAAAGTAGCAAAAGTAGCCTGAAAGTCCTAATTTCTTCCACAAAACACACTTATTCACCTGAAGTCCTGCTATGGAAAACACCTGTAACTGCCACTGTTGTGGCTGACATGAGCATCTAGGTATCCCTCACCTAAACCTATGTGAGATGAATAAATGAAGAGTAAATATAGATAGGTCTTCCAGATATGTCCTAAGAATACTTAACATACATGCATAGCAATGATACCTGTGCAAAATGCACATATTTTCACTTAAAAATTAACTGATATTTACTGCCGTCTTCATAATACTGTACTGCTACTTGTGCAGGAAGCAGAAAGTTTTGGTCCCTATCTCAAACATGGAAGAAGAATTAGAACAATTCCTAGTTTATGATAAAGAAAATTACTTTTGAACTTCTGCTGAACGTGGAACCTATGGCACTCAATGAATGGAAAGATTTTAACTTCTCATTAAAGCAGCATTTTGAGCAAGAGATACCGATTGTGACATTAGCCTACTACTGCATTTTACATTACAGCCACTGAATGAATGCCTGAAATTATCCTGAGAGAACTCAGTTATTCTAGACTGCAGCATCTCTTGCTTCTCTTCTACATATCTAATCCAAGATCTGTGTGTCTGATTTGCAGTAGTGCTGGAAGATGAACACATAAAACAAGTTTAATGCCAAATACTTTGAATAATCAGATACTAGTTTTCTCAAATTGGGCATTTGAATGGAACATTCTTGTTCTGTTGGTCTTCTCCTGTTAAATAGTATCCATTAACACTGCCTGGCAGGGCTGAAGACATATTGGTTTTTCAGGGTTGGAGACACTAGAGAAGTAGTCTTTGATAAAATTAATAACTCAGTGTCCAGTGCAGGGTCTGAAAAGTGTGCATGTCACACATTTTAAATAATGAGAATAGTAAATACGCATCTTCCCCAACTAGGGAGACTAAGCAAGTGACACAGTTGATTAAGTCAATGAAGACAGTGTCACAGGATGAGTTCCAGTTGCAGTAAGTGACAGATACAGCTTGTGCCTCAGCTTTGGGTGTTTAGTGATTCAGTTCTCCTTAAATGAATGTTCTATAAATGGATAAATTGAGTGTCCTTGAGAATATCCAGGGAAAGTTTCTTTCCACTATGTTTAGCCATCTAAATATAAAACTGAATTAAAGCAACCTTATTACTAGCATTTTGTAACTTCTTATTGTTTAATTTTTGAATCCTTAATGATTATCTTCCAGGTACCTTTTTTTTTCCTACAACATATTCTGTGTGCAGATGAACCACTAGCAGTTAACAAATTGAATTGTATTTAAAAAAGTGAAACAGATTTCTTCTTATTATTATTGTACAGTAAGAAAGAGTCCCGGCAATTGCTAATATCCATCACATAATCCATTAGATTTTTTTTTTCTTTTCTAGCCTCATAAGCTTACCTTTTGATGAAATGTAACACTTTTTGTAAATATGAAGCTAGTTTATGTGTCTTACACTCTGCGACTTGTTATTTTACAACTCCATTGCATCTTTCACAGCTGTCTTCATGGAAACCACACTCTTAGTTGTAGATTTGGAGGTTATTTCTGTTGAAAGCTTCATCTTTGAGTGCTCATTGCTGAGCAGAGCGGGCAATGAATCTCTTTGGGTATCATCACTCTAGTCATAACTGGACTCACAGGATTCAACTAATTGCCTTGGCTAACTACAGTACATTCACTTTTTGACTGAATTTAGTTGTGAAAAAAAGCAACAAGTCATTATAAAGGTTGCAGCTATGGGAAAAAAAAAAAGAAAGAGGCATTTTCCTCACAAAAAGTGATGTGTTAAGCTTATATTTTAATTTATAGAGAAAGCTTGAATGCTTTCTTTCTCATTACTGCAAGGATCTCTCATTTATTTTCAGCTTTCTCTGAGTGCGTGAATTAGTTTACCTTGGCCAAAAAGCTCAAAAGTGTTTTGGGCAAAGACCACTCCCAAAATGCAGTGTAGATGATACCAAACCAATCTAAGTTTCTGTTCCAGTCCTCCAAAATCAGAACAATCGCAACATCTCACAATGAACCTACCTACTAGAGGCATATCTTCAGATTCAGACTATGGGAACACCAGTCTAGAAGGCNTACACAGACACTGTGAGAGTAGATGATTTATTAGATTATATTTCTTTAATGAAACTCAAAGTTTTAAAATGGGAGCTAGCTCAAGTGGGATATGACCAAGTTCAGTACTGAATTCAGTCTATAAGGTAGCATTTGTGAAAATAAATGATTAGGGGAAGATGACAATCTCNAAAACAAAAAAACAAAAAACAAAGGTGAACCAATATATCTTGATGTGTAGCTCAGAGGAAACACTGAGCCAAATGCTATGCTGGATAAGGCAAATCATATGTAGAAGGGACTAGTTCTGAAAAGTTTGGACACAAGCCACTATACTTGGCCCTGGAAACCGTGGATCACTCCCTTACGATGTGTAGCTGCTGCTGTCTTTTAAAACTGTCTGCATTAAGCTAAGAGAAATTATCTGAAGTCNTTTTCTATTTTTTTTCTTTTTGTACTTTCTGAGATTTACCAATTTCCTATGAAAATAAAATTCACTTTTTAATTACTCACTATCTGAAAAAGGTACTTCTTTTTGATCATTATAAGCTGTTGCCCATTCACCTCCTGAGGTGCTCTTTAGTTATGAAATAAAGTGAATAAAAGTTCCCTATTCATTTACTCCATTTTTTTATGGTTTTAGTGCATTTTTCTTTTTTATTTCTTTTTCTTTTTTTTTAGGGGGGATGTTTGGGTTTTTTTACTGGTTGTTTAATTTTCTAATTCTGGATACCCATCAGTTTAAAATTAGTCATAGAATCATAGAGTCCAGGCTGGAAGGGATTTTTAAGATCATTGAGTCCTACCATTAACTTAACACTACCAAAACCACCACTAAACCATGTCCTTCAGCGCCATATCTACCCATCTTTTAAACATCTCCAGGGATGGTGATTCCCTAAGCAGTTTGTTACAATGCTTAATAATGCTTTTGGTGAAGAATTTTTTCCTAGTATACATCCTAAACCTTCTCTGGCACAACCTGAGGCCATTTCTTCTTGTCCTACCACTTGTCACTTGGAAGGAGAGACCAGCCCTCATCTCTACACAACCTTCTTTTAGCTAGTTGTAGAGAGCAATAAGGTCTCTCCTCAGTCTCCTTTTCTCCAGGCTAACCAACCCCAGTTCCCTCAGCTGCTCCTCGTAAGGTTTGTTCTCTAGACCCCTCACCAGCTTCATTGCCCTCCTCTGGACACTGTGGATGACATTTTTTGCATGTTCTTTTAGAGAGGCATTTATAAAGCCTAACTTTTAAAATTTGAGTGAGATATTCTACAATAGGTATCTCCACAGGATGAATTTTTCTCTGATAAGAACTACCCTTCTCACGTCAGCTGCTTGCTATCTTGAGACAGTATAACACAACAATCCATACCAATCAGGCAAACTCAGAGGATCAGTTTCCCATCACTTTTATGACCCTGAAGAGTTTGGGCACTAAGTCTCTTTCCTATATACACTATCAGGGTTGCAATAGTATTTTTAAGACTTTCTCCTGACACTCATTAACGCAGCTGTGTAGAAATTTGCAGCTCCCACAGAATTTGGAGTTTCAGAGTTTTTCCTAGACTCTTGTGGATATCCTGGAATATAGTTTACCTCTTTGAAGACTTGTAGCTGTTAAAGAAAAAGATAAATGTTTCCCAGAAATGAACTTTTTAACACAAAAATAGTCACCTATACTCCTTACATCATCAAAAGAAAGCAATGATGGTCAGGTTTCTTCTGAATCCATATCTATCATTACTAATGAGTGCTTTTAGTAGACAGATCAAAGACTTCCATGAGGTAGGGATGGAGAATACATTCCCTCAAATCTTCAGCATAGAACCCCTTTGATAAGTTTTATCACAGCTGGTCAAGGCAAGGAGAAACACATGCTGTCAATATTGCTTAAGAGTAACCTGACTGACAGAATGACTACTGCAGGTGTCACTAGACGTAGGACTAATTATTCACCAGGTGAAATAGAGCATAGTAGCGTGAAAGCGTATAATACAACCCTTAACAAATATACCTGTCAAACTCCAAAACTGTTTGTTCTGCACATTGTGTGCCTTCTGGTTTTTGTGAAACATCTTATCCTCAAGATCCTCTTAATTCTAATCAGCCTGGATTCAAAATTGCTATGTTCTTGAAATTCCAGTGTAGTATGTTCTCTAAGATGTTACTTCAAGCATTTTGAATTAGCACACACACACACATTCTTAGACACACATTAATTACTTATATTGTAGGACCCAAAGGTCATCACACAGATTCTAGAGGAGACCTAGAGCTGAGTTAGGGTCCCACGAGATGAGTGTGCTCTGGAATGAGAAAGCTAGCGCTGAAAAAGTTGAATGTGAGACAATCTGTGCTTTAGGGTGCAGGGCTGGCCTCAACCTTATTTTATTTAATAGTATAGACATAGTCTGCGTGGTCTGGGTTAGGGACATACACACAACTGAATTTAAAGAGGAACATACTTTCCATAATATTAGATGGCAATAACCTCAAATGGCATCCTTTAGCCACCGTATGATCTTATCTTCTAGCACCTCATGAGAGAATGTTATATTTTAAGATGAATTTCTAAAGTATCAGAATGGAAAAAAACCACCATAAAACCAAACACAAAAAACCCTACCAAATGCCTAAACAGTCTCTTCGACATCTGTGTGTTTATATACTCTTTGTACAGCCTTAAACTGTTGGTGATAACAGACGTTCAAAAACAAAATTACACAAAGAGCATGGTACTATAAAAAGCATAGCAACTGAAAAAAAAAATATCCCTAAGGATTAATTTAAATAATGATGCATTGTGTTGCATAAGCAAATATAGTTGTCAAATATTTATGAACAGAGCAATTGAGACCATCCATAACCTTTGTTAAAACAGTGTCAAGAAGCCTTCCATGTAGTGCTCTGATTGTATGAATCTGTGAACCTACTGACATTCCAAATCAGAGCAGGAGTCTGTTCAACATGACATGTCCAGTGCCAAATATTTCAGTGGAAGTTGCAATAGTTTCCCAGAATGAAAAGTTATGGAATATGCTGGTCATTAAAGAGGATTCCCCTCCAACTGTCATAATTTGGAAATTGTAGCATGCTCTGAAATATGAGAATTTCATAGATACATCAATGCGGAGGCTAGAAAGCGTTACTATAGTTGGTTTAGTTTGAAGGTCTAGTTTGACCTTGTGCATATTGCAGAGAATTTTTCTCCCTAATTTCTCTCAGGTCAATAAATAGCATAACCAAATTACTAGGTTTTTTTGTATTTTTGGTTCCATTTAGTAGAAAAATAAAATTCTCTTTAGCTACATGGAGTTTACTGTATTTTTTTTTTTTTTTTAAAGAACAGTGACTGGTTTGATTGAATAATGATGTCATCATTATTATTCTAAATTATAATTTTATTATTGTCTGCTTAGTGTTCACTGAATGCTCCCACTGAATGCACATTATGAACATAAATTTTCAAAAGAGACTGCTTTGCAAGCCTAGAAGTTATGATGTTAGGTAAATCCATGCCATTTACATTTCTGCAGATAAAATTTCCAGAAGATAACCCATCTCCCCAAAATTATTTTTAAAATGCCATATTCTTGCAGTCTACAATACCATCTGTCAAAATGGAAAATTCCTTCCTGAAAGAAGGTGAAAATATCCCATATGGATCTAAGACTTAGATCAGAAGACTGAAAAGAAGGGACAAAAGGCAGAGTCTGTTTCTGATAAAGCCTATGCTGAAAAATTGCTCTTCATTTGCTGACAGGTTGTATTCTGAAAGCATTAGAAAAAATGAAAATGTAATTGTGTTGTTAGATATTAAATTTATTTTGTTCACAGTCCATTTCTATCTATAGTACAATGTTAAAGGAAATAAGAGTTCATTTCACCCCATGTGGCTGTGGAATAACTACCAAAATTGGCTAAAACTGCAAAAAGTACAGCACTCATCACACATCAAAGAAAAGGCTTTGAGGGAGAACACAGCTACAGCTAGCATGACTTCCAGGTGGTGTTATTTCAGTACCTGTGATTCAATGACTACGTGGGGCATAGAATGGAATGTCATCTTCCATGTCCCTGCCCTGTGATGTGTAGCAGGTACAAGAATAAGATGGATGGATAAGCGGCCAATTTGCTACCCTGAGCTAGAATTCTGCCAAATATTGATGAAAAGCTGTCCCTGGTGTGAACTTTGCTCATTATAATGTCATTATAATACCAAAACACACCTCCATCCCGAAAGCTACCTGCCTGTCCTGGTGCCGGTGGGGACAGGGTTAGCTCTCCCCTNTTATTCACATGTACTTTGCAGACAGTGTATTTCTTACCGACAATCCAAAGAACATCTATATCTGTTGTTTAAATAAACTGCACTGCTTTCTTAGCTAGCTGCTTTGAGTTCTCACTGGACGCAACCACAGATTCGAAGATGGCCATGTGAGTTCAGGAGCACGGCTGGACTGATAGTGTGGTCTGCTATCAGTGAATCCAAATCGTGAGAGTTTAACACGGGTTAAACGCGACTAGACTGGTAGTGGCAAATTGGGCATCAATCAGAACTTAAACCTAGAAGCACCTAGCCTCCCACTTCGGTGAAGAGTGTTAGAATGCAAGAGGGTTTATTTTCTGGCAAAACCACCTTGCCCCTTTCATGCAACAGTGGCATATTAAGCCCTATATATTGCCACACAAAGGAGTTAATGTGATTTTTTTTTTTTCTGAGGATTTGCATCAGGAACAAATATTACCATGTAGGAACCTACATACTAGCCTGGAAGTGATTTAATACACAAGAAAGGGACTACACAAAGGAAGAAACGAACACTTTATTTCATAGTAGCTGCTTTACTTTATAGCCAAAGAGCAAAATGCAAAAGGAAAACAGAAGAAAAGGAAGGAATAAATAGCTAAAACATCTGAAAGGTAGATAAAAGGTTGCTGTAGGTTTTTCATAGTTTTGACCAACGGAAGAAAGAAATTTGATGCTAATGAGTAAGGCAGACAACAGTTGTCAAATTCCTAAGCACTTAAACTCCTTCCTTGGGTACTAGATAGGAATGTAATTGCACAACTAAAGAGGACCTTCTACATAATTAATACAAATAACACATTTGCAAAATATGCCACTTTCTTCTTTCCTTTTTTTTTTTTTTTTTTTTTTTTAAAAAAAAAATTTTTTCCCTGGAAAAAAATCTGTCATTCTGGAGCATCTTTTTCACCATAATGTTAGCACATCTTTTTGACAGTTTATTAAAGTTTCAAGAAGTAGTCATGCAGATTAGCCTAAGTATCTTGTTTTGCTTTACCACCAGATTTCTGTTAAAACAGAACAAATCATTACATTCATTCATCATCATTTGGCTATGAGGTTCCAGGATGCCAAAAATAGTAAACACTTGTGGAATCTGCAATAATTGAAAGCAACAGTAAATTACATTTTAAGTGCTCATCAAGGTGAGAACAAGGCACTTCATGACTCTTCGTACATCCTTGTTAGGAATTTTGCCAAGCTAGAGGAATGCACAGCTTCATATTGAAGTTGCTAGCTCTAACCTTCCTGTAAGTGTGTTTGTGCTGTGATGTTTTTAGAGATACCTAACCTAGTTTAAAAAAAAATAAAGAAAAAGTAGATTGCCTTCAATGGAGAATTGTGCTAAAACCTCTAATATATGCTGCTTCTGTACTCCAGTTTGATAATTTGAAATGCAGTGTGGTTACCTGATGTGTTTCCTTTAGGGTTCAGGTAGGATGAGATGTTGCATTTAGCTGTAGTTTGCTACAAGAAAAAATTCCCTCTGAAAGGCACAGCATCAATGTCTTAAAATCGAATATTACCAATAAAGCAGCTGTTGCTTAGTTTGTCAACATATGCATATGCTATATAGCTAGGAGAAACACCATCATAGAACAACTGTCTGCTTTAGAAGTTTCACTTTCTTCCCAGATTTGCCCTTATGCAATGCAATTCAAGGAGCTGAAAAAGTTTGCCTTTGGCACTAACAAGACACATTAGCAGTGTACAGTTTTTGGATTATCCTTCAGCTGGAACACCATCTCTCGATCCTGCAAAATTCAGTTATGATTCTAGTTATAAAACCTACTTGATCTCTTTTTAGCGTAATAAAGAACCAACTTATCCATAAAGCAAATGAATTGGGTGTTGCTCCTTTCATAGAACCATACAATCATAGAATGTGCTGGGTTGGAAGGGACCTTTAAAGGTCACCTAGTCCAACACCCCTGCAGTAAGCAGGGACATCTTTAACTAGATTATATTGCTCAGAGCCTCATCAAGCCTGGCACTGAATGTCTCCAGGGATGGGGCCTCCATCACCTCTCTGGGCAACCTGTCCCAGTGCCTTACCACCATCATTGTAAAGAACTTCTTCCTAAGTGCTCCACTGTAAGTTTTGCAAGCATTCCACTATGCTTGTAACCAGATAATTTTGGCCAGTGAAGTCTCAAGAGGTCCATTTGCGTAGTAATCAAGACGGGAAGGGTTTGATCACTCATGACCACTATTCAGTTCTTTCTTTAGTGTCATGGAACATAAAGACTAAAACTCTTGTTCTTATAGAAACACTTCTTTTTATTTTTTTCATCTTCTGATTGCTCGTCTTTCTATATATTCTGCTGCATGTGGTTCCAAAGCAGTACAGATGAGTGTGGCTAAGAAGCAGATGGTAATAATTACTGAAAAACTTTATATAGGAGGCATCCAGGGAAAGCGCATGCATTAAAATACAATGATTTGTAAAAACGTGTTTGTAACTCTGTGTTATACTGAATGCAAATTGCATTTCTAAGCTGCATAGGTCCTTGTTGAGTGTGGTCATGTATTATCAGGTGACTTAGATAAATCTTGGGAAAGCATAATAGACACAGAGATCCACTTTGAGATACTCTGAGTGGAAATTGCTTCCCCTTTCATTCTCTCAGCAAAAAGAGACAAATGGTTTTAGAAAAAATTTTGAAAGGTTTTGTCCTATACAGATAAAAATCCAAGGCCCCCACATATCTTGTTTCCTCTCTTTGCTGTTGGTATAGATTTGGTTGCTGAGTTCTGAAGCTATTGAAACAAGAAATATCAGGAAGAAATGTTACCACAATATATTTTTGGGAAAGAAAATTTGCTATTCTCTCCCCCTGGAACTTCCCATAATTCTTCCTATTGTCTTAAAAAACTGATAGACATCCCATTGGGAGAAAAAAAATGAGAGGGGAAGAGGTAACCATGAGACAGTGCTACCGAACGTGTGAGATAGTACTGGATACTCATGTGTATTTAATTAAATCCACAGGTTTCTAAACATCAACTGCCTTTAATTAGACTTATGTGTAGAAACAGGAGTGTATGCTCAGAGCTCTAACTTAGCAAAGGCTTTGGTGTCCTGAAAAACACAGCTAAGTCAGAAAAAAAAATTAATTCAGACATGCTAACCATCTACTTGATCTAATGAATAAATTGCTGAGAGTGATGATTGAATATAAATCAGAAAGAAGTAAGTTTAGTCATTTCAGGTTTAGAATAAATTATGTCTGAATTTTGTTTTGGAGAGGAACTGGAAATATCAGGAAGTTTCTGCTGTCAGTTATTCTCTCCCTCTTTGTTGACAATGAGTATCATGCTGTTGTGCCCAGTTAACATGTACTGGGTTCTGAAAATGAAATCTGTGACAAAGAAGAAAGGTCGTTATAAAGATGCAGAATAGCAAAAATAAACCAAGTAGTTGTTTATTTGTTATGATGGGATACAAACTGTTACGAATTTGTACAAACATTTCCCACAGATGTATAGGAGATGGAAGACCGATCCAAAGTCTGTCAACAATCCTGACATACAGAATGTTACCAGTCAGTGATTTGGTGATAAGTAAGTAGAAAGATTACCTCTTTGAGCCTTTTGATGCATCTGAGATGGATCCTAAGAGCATTGTGTCCCAGTGGGGCATCAGGATCCATGGGTGCTGACAGGGCAGAACATCACCAAACACAGCCTATCTCACTGCCCCATCAAATGCAAAACTTAGGGTGATCTCCATGTGATAACTACTACCTACCCATATAATACATCTCTAGCCTCAAATCTCAGCACTAGCTCAGAAATTTTGCTGGACTCACTTTACCAACACTCTCATTTCAGCCATCTCCTCTTTGTGATGCACAGAGAATTTCATAGAACCACAGAAATGTTGGAGGGGGACTTCAGGTGGCCATCTAGTCCAACCCGCTCCTTGGTGCAGGGCCATCACCAGTATTAGGTTAATCAGCTTTAATTTTGTCTAGCTAAGTCTTGAACACCTCCATGGACACAAATTCCACAACATCCCTGGACAACTTGATCAAATGTGGTAGTACCCAGCTACAGAATTTTACCTTCATGTACAATTTTCTTTTCCCAAGTTACAGCTTGTGGCCTTTGCCCCTTCTTATATCATCTGTCACTATCAAGGAGACTGGCTGCATCGCTTTTGCATTACCCTTCAAATCCATATAAGCAGAGGCCCTTAGTTTCTTCTTCACCGAGTTATATAACCTCAGTTTCTTCAAGTATCATTTATGGTAAATATTACGTGGTCCTGATCATCTTTTTAGCCCTCCATTGGATCCTTTCCAATTTCTTCTTAAACTCTTTTAAACTGTGAAGTCCCAAACTGGATGCAGTATTTTACATACAACCTCACCGGTCCCAAGTTCAAGGGAAATTTTTCTTCCCTTCATCTTGTGGCCAGAGTCTCTTAACATAGCTCAGTATATAGTTAGCCTTTTCAGGAATAGAGAACATTGTTGACTTGTTGGCTTGGCCAAAAATCTCACTGGAGTCAAGGCAAATTCCTTACTTCACTTTCTCTTGTCACATACCCAGTCATTAAATTGCACAGAGATAACAGATTTGTTGTGTACACTTTATTGTTAGAAGGCCATGTTGAGTATTCCTGACTACTTTTCTTGTCTTTCACTTGCTTGGAAGTGGATTTCAAGATCATGTGCTTCTTGTTCTTCCCAGGGACTGGGGAGAGACTGACAAGCAGTTTCTTTGATTCTTCTTTTTGCCTCTCTTTAAGATCAATATTTTGTTTTGTTTCTTCCAGACAATGTGATTGTCAGCAGCCTCACAAACACACCAATCAACTCATTCAGCATTTGTTAATAAAAATTTGTCAGCCCCATGATATGGAGTACACCTAAGTTGTACAACTTTTTGTTCTAAAAATGAGAATCCCTCTCCTTCCCACACTTTGCTGGTACACACAGAGGTCAGTTGAGTCCTTTGGCATTTTCAGTATTGTCCTTGACTCGGCTGTCTTCCCCCTCCATCAGCTTCCTTTCATTTTCCTTTACGTTTTTCTTGCAACTGGCATAACTATACAAACCCTACCTCTTAACCTTTATGTCTTTCACCAGTGTCAGCTACAGCTGAACTTCTACTCTCCTGATTTTGTCCCTAGGTGCATAAGCAATTCTTCCATGCTTCATTTTTTTTTTGTCTTGTTGTCTTGTTGCCTATTTTTTTTTTCCATCTATTGTGGAATACCTGTTTTTGTTTAGGTTTATTGGAGAGTTGCACACTTAGCCAAGTAAGGAATTTGCCAAAATTACCAGTGTTCCTGCACAGCAGACTGGGGGCAGACTTTTCAGTAGGGTCTGTAGTGATAGGACAATGGGTAATGGTTTTAAACTAAAAGAGGGTGTATTCAGACCAGATATAAGGAATAATTTTTTTTACAATGAGGATGGTTGGAATAGGTTGCTCTGAGAGGTGGTAGATGTGGTAGATGCACTGTCCCTGAAAACATTCAAGGTCAGGTTGGACGGGGCTCTGAGCAAGCTGATCTAGTTAAAGATGTCCCTGCTTATTGCAAGGGGATTGGACCAGATGACCTTTAAAGGTCCCTTCCAACCCAAACCATTCTATGATTCCTCAGCTGTCTTTAAACTCTCTTTAAAAATCACATAGCTCTCCTTGATTCCCTTCTCCTTCATGACAGCTTCCCGAAGAGTTCCCAAGGAACATCCTGAATAAGGTGAAACATCCAGTTGTAAAGTCTAGAATCCAAAATTTGTGCTTACCTTCCCATTTCACCTCCAGGTCCTTAATTTAATCATCACAGAGACACTGCAACCCAAGCCACCCTCTGAGACCACAACCAGGTCTTTCTTGTTTATAAATAGAGCACTACTCCTGGTCATCCCTGCCAGCACTTGCATTAGGAGATTGTTACCAGACTAGCCTAAGAACCTCCTAGACTTCTTGCCTAATGCTGTCTTTCCCTCCCAGCAGATGCCTAGCTCATTCAAATTCCATGGGCAAGGACAAGAATCTCTGAGTGCGACATCTTTGCTAGGTGAGATGAGGAAGAAAGTTTCATTCACTACACTCTCTTGGATTTTATCTCCACATCCCCACTGTTTCTTCCCTCTCTGATCTTGAAAGAGATGCTGTCAAAAGACAGGACTCTAGATTCAGACTTGAATTCTTCATAAAGGAGATCTTTAACATAGAGTATCAGTCCCCCTTCCCACTGTTCTTTCCAAATATCCTGCATCCACCTGTAGATGTGTTCCAACTGATAGGTGCTATCCTATGAAACCTCTGTGATGATTACCACAGCATAGACAAACTCAAGGTTCTGGATTTCAGATGGCTTTATGCCATGGTGGGGTTTTAATTATGAGCAATAAAGAGGAGGACACATTATTCCATAACAGTTTAGTGCACATCAATTGAGAGAACATCCGATGAACTGGCCTTTTCTTTAGATTGACTTGGAGTACTTTAAAGTGCAAGAATGTGAATTTGGTGGATTGGTTGGTTGGTTGTTTTCTTGTAAAACTTGTTGGTTTACCCTTTTATTACATAATATATTTAAAAAAAAAAAAAAAGAAAGATACTGACAACTCTTTTTCTAAGAGTATGTATGATTTATATATATGCCTTGGACATACATGGGCGAAAGCATGCAAGGTCAAAAGCAGGTTTTTGCTTTATAGTACCAGTAAAACTGTTTTAGTGACAGTGTGCTTGGCAGCGAAAAGCTAAGACTTATGGACTTGCCCTAAAACCATTTCTGAGATTAAAATCATCTGATTTTAAGGACAAGAGGTAATGGGCACAAACTTGAGCACAGGAAGTTCTACCTAAACATGAGGAGGAACTTCATTACCTTGAGGGTGGCAGAGCACTGGAACAGGCTGCCCGGGGAGGTGGTGGAGTCTCTATCTCTGGAGACATTCAAAACCCACCTGGATGGGTGCCTGTGCCACCTGCCCTAAGGTGGCCCTGCTCTGTCAGGGGGGTTGGACTAGATGATCTACTAAGGTCCCTTCCAACCCTATGATTCTATGATTCTATGGTCCCAAGTGTCTGGCTACATGATTGCACATTATAAAAATGCATGGTTAATGGGAGACAAAATTTTACATTTTTATAAACTACTGTTATTCTCCATCCATAACTAGAGTTCCTAGAAATACATTTCATGCCCAAATACAAGGAAATTTTTTATCTACCAATTATGTCAGACACAAGCCAGTGTGTGCATTACAGCAACTCTAGAAAAAACTGTGCCTACTTTGTAATATGCTGTAAATAATTGTCATTCATGTAGTAACTGCACAAATATTAGTTATAATGGAACCACCTGCATGAATAGAATCAGTAATTTTTCCTATTAGCATATAATTCTGTATTCAACTATTTGACTTTTTTTTTAAAAAAAAAAAAAAACAACAACAACAAAACAATAGTAGCAGTACAATTACACCATTCCTGGAGAGCTTCAAGTTTTCCCCAAGGATATGAAACCTTTCCTTGAATAATATAATAATCCAAATTGAAGTCTAGTCCAAAAATACCTGTAAATAGATATGGTTTGTCTGCTGTTAATAATCAATGTCATATTTTTTACCTCCAATCCAAAAAGAAGTTTAAGGCAAGACAAGCTCTCAGTTCTTCCCAAAACCAAGATGTCAGTAGAAATGTGGCTTTGGATGATACCACTTGAAGCACCGGTTTCAGTTTCTGCTACCTCTGGCAGCCAAGTAATTGCCATTCAGGGTCATGTAATACCACAGGTGACAGAACATTAGGAAATGATCCATATAAACTTAGAAAAAAAATTTTGATTTGTCATAGGATAAGAAGGGGGGAAATGAGAGCAGAGTTCCTTCCATAAGCTCTGAAAAGGCAGGGAACTTACCAGGTGAAATAATTTAGATTAATATTGATTAGTTTAATATTGGCTTAGAAGAGAAGGACAGTATCACCTGGTAAACGGTCCAGCTTACTTAGTAGATCTCACTGTGTTTTCCTTGGAGATGCCTCAAGAATTGACTAGGGTGAGCTCCACCTAATTGATTGGATCTGGCACAACTACATACTGTAGTAAATTAGTTTTTTGTGTACACTGAAAATTCAAGTTATATCTTAACTGTGAAACTCTTGTGGTATAGTTTACAAATTTTCAGTGTCTACCATCAAAGAAATTACAGTTCCTGAAAGTAAGTAAATCTGTATTTTATTTGCCTTGGGAATGGCAGGAAGTGAGAATGTAATGTGAGAGAATAATTTACAAATTAAATTGAATTAGTGACGTAGAAAAAGACAGAAAGTGTTCTGTTATGTGGAAGTGCTGATTATAATTCAGTCTTTATCTGGTTAAGATAAGGGCATTCTAAATACTTATCTAGATTTTACAAGTATTTCTTTAATCTGCAAATATAAGCAGAAAATAATCACAGAGGAATAAATAACATCTAGATACAATTTTGATATTTATAATTCAATGGACTGTCCAAAATGAGATTACAGAGGCACATGAAAATGGAAAACTTTTAATTAACAAACTGTGTAGTAATATAGAATTACTCCTTTGTTATAACTGAATACATCTAGGAAAAAGGATTGGCTCACAATACAGTTTAGCTGAATCTGTGTAGCTCAGTTTGAAATCTTTTACTTTCCTGTGATTATTCTCCTCATGTGTGTGTGTGTTGCTAGATTTTTTAAATTTTAATTTCTGCATTACATTAAAAGATAGGCACCTTTTTCGTGATGACATTTTCCTTACTTGCTTAGAAATCCAGAAGGGAGCATATTCCCTCTTATTATTTAAAAGAACTTAAAAACCTTAACTCCTATAGGGACTTCACTGTCACACTCACTCATGTTTTACTGTGAGTGTCAGATGCTAGTTTCATTATGCAGCATGAAATAGAAATCAAGCATAATCAAATGGCTGTTATACAGCTTTTTCAGTGCAACACAATTATAAATGATCTTGAATATTATACACAGAGAGGTCAATTCATTATCTTAAATCAAGACTAGTAGTTACAGTGATATACTACCTATTTATCTAGAATTCTGTTAAAACAATATTCTTTCTGCCAGAAAATTTGACTTTGAAAAATCCATAGTTTAAGCAACTATCAGAATTACATAACAAGACTCAATTACACCAGGTGATATTGACTGATACATTTGGTAATGTAATAAAGATGCCAACCCTGACAAAATTTGTTAGTTTGAAAATAGGGCAAAATGCCATTTTATTGCAAAGCTAATGAAAAATATTACTTACGGAATGATGAGACCCATCAAGTAGATTTATAACATACAACATTTGTATGATCTCAAATATTTCAAAAAGATTGGAAGGCTTATGCAATGGGCGATGTGACTATTGTCTCTGCAGTATAATGAACACAAGAAAAAGAAGAGGGGCAAGCTCTGACATTCAGACTTGCACAGTAGAGGGCCAGAAGCTTTCTGTGTAGTAAAAACTCTTAAACAGAGCGTGCAGCTTCTGGAGCTTATGCAGGCACTGTCATGGCTGGACCACCACCTGGATGTTTTGCAAGCTCCACAATTCAAAGAGATACTGCTTGAGGGGATTAAAGACTGTGAGTCAGATTCAGTGAATCCAAATCCCAGCAGAAGTTTGGCAGAGGACTGAGTTGGTTCCTGGGATGCCAGCATTAATGGCTGAGGGCCAGACACTAATCTCAGATGCACGGCACGTGTCGCCTCCTATCTCGATTAAGCCACGTCTGTGGCTTGCACACACAACGCATAACAGCAGATTTTCTAAGGCATATGCTGCTTTCAGTGCCATACGTCTTATTTTAAAATCTGGTCCGTAAGGTATGACTATTTCTTTTCTTTTTTCTTTGGTTGTTTGATGAAGAAATAAAAACAACAGAAAAGGAAAGTAAAAATTTGTTAAGAGCACTCACCCTGTTTTACCCCTCTGGCTTCTTCTTCCTCTCCTATTTCCCTCCTTCCAAAAGATTCAATCTGTACCACACCAAAGACGCAAAGAAATTAAAGTAATAATAGAAGCAGCACAGGAAGATTGTTTTCCTTCGTTTGTTCCTCAGTATATGTGAGACATGACAGGATTCTATAAACTCACAAGTATTTACTCTTTAAGCTAATTCTGCAGTGTTGTAAAACAACATGCAAACTGCAGGCTAGAGAGAAATAAGAGAGTCAGCATAGCAAAACTCGATTAGAAAGTTTGATTTGATTATCTGTTCCTTATTTGCAT
This sequence comes from Rhinoptilus africanus, assembly GCA_013400135.1. Classification (NCBI taxonomy): domain Eukaryota; kingdom Metazoa; phylum Chordata; class Aves; order Charadriiformes; family Glareolidae; genus Rhinoptilus; species Rhinoptilus africanus. The sequence goes on along the minus strand of VXBO01002662.1, from coordinate 43,834 downwards.
CACACTGCTGTTTCACTCAGAGGTACCTGACTGGAATATTTTCACTGCAATCTGAGCGTGGAAACCAAAGCTACCGGCAGAATACCAGCCTGCAGGAAGCACAGCATTTTATGCTGGAACATTCCGGCATGCTAATTGCTGCTTTGAAAATCATACTCCAAACATTTTCTTGCTTCATTTCGTCTCTTGGTGTCAATGGAAAATGTCCAGAAATGATGTGGTTGAGCTTAAAGATGAGAAATGGGAGATTGAGGGGCTGAAAGGTACCATACGAATGGATTGATGCAATGTCTTAGTGTACTGGCCTTGAACTGTACAAACTTGGTAGTGAATTCAGCCAGATTAAGGAGAGTGAGAATCAATCAGTTTCTGATGGCTCTAAAAGTCACAATAAAAGGGAAGATAGTTGTGTATCTTTTGTCTAAGAGCTACGCAGAAGACCCTCTTGTGCAATAATAATTAAAAAGGCTCAACTAGAGAGGTTAGCTTGAAAAATGTGGAACAAAAACACCTGACCTTTCTGTTCCTAGAAGAAAGCCCATTAGCTGAATGATTGATTTTGTGCTTAACTTTTTTCTTATTTTTCTTTTTTCCTCAGCATGTATTTTTCCTCTTGGTCTTCTTCTCTACATTACATGGATGACTCCAAAGAATTTTTAGCCATTGGATACTTAGCCCAAACTGGGGAGGGGTAAGTGGGAAGCTGCTTAAAAAGCCTTGTCATATTGAATTTCAGTTTCAATGAGCTACTTTTAGCCCTTCACACACAGACACCAGAAGATATGCTGCTTTCAATTATTTTTTAAATAAAAGGAAAAATCTGTATAGATTATGCATCAATTTTTAAAACTGCATCCCTATTTCACTGATGCATGACCACCAAAAATAAATTAAAAATTGCAAGAAAATTACACCCCTCTGCTTCTGAAGTGTTGTAACGAAGAATGCTCTTTGCTATCACTGGCCCTGACTGCATAAGCCTCTCTCATGCACACTGGAATCATATATAATGTAGATGAGATTGGTAGGGCCAGAAATCTTAATTTATTTATTGTAGAAATGTAGTGCCAGCCACCTCCTGTTTTCATTTTACCAATCTAATGCCACCCATTTCCTGTTTTCATTAGACCATTGTAATGCTAGACTCCTACTGTTCTCATTAGTGCAGGACTGTGTAATGGCAACTACCTCATGTTTTCATTATAACAAAACTGTATGGTGCCAGCTGCCGCTTATTTTACTTTACAGAATAGCATTTGTATGTAGTCCATACTCTATCAAAGAGAATATATAGAGAGATGTGAGGGACCTTTGAAGTCTAAAGCCCCTTCAAAAATGTTGGGAAACACCCTTCCTGACTATTCTGTCCCCAAAAGCATGGCAGAGAAATTACACAGAATATACAGAGAAGAGGTTAAGGCTGGAGTTAACCTGTTGTGGAATATGGTTAATTTCTAGCAACTGCATTTCTGATCCATCACCTATCTGGGCTTACAGAAGAAGATAAAAAGGAGTTCAAGGTCTGTAGTAGTTCAAGGTCTGGATGAGATTTCTAGGGAAATCCAAGTTAAATTCCGGGCTTGAGTACATACTGCCTGTGCAGACTGCTACCTGTACATTCTCAGTTTTATTACTCCAGCTGTGACTGGTCTGGAGATAATAACATTTTTTTCTGTCCAAAACGTTGTTTTGTTTTGCTTTGCTTTGCTTCTGTATTGCCTATGTAATACAAAATTTTTTCACTACTTATCAGCAGTGCTTCAAAAGAAGCTGTGACTCCTTCTCTGGGGTCTTCAAATTTCATTTTAATGATACTAAATAGTACTAAGAAATGCATGATGACACAAAAATCTTCCATTGAGAGTTCTTAAAAATGTAGCTTCTTTGAAAACTGGAAGGGTTCTTTTAATAAGGTGCAGTTAATCCAAAGGATTATGGTTTAAAAAAAGGTTTTGAAGTAGGGACCAGAATAAAAAAACCCACCAACCTCTAATTCTAAAAGGAATAAAGTATAAGATGTTGTGAAAATAATTTTACTATAATGTTTTCTAATTATTAGATAAACATTTTCATTTAGATGCTCAGGTTTCTACTGATATTGAACATTATAGATCTCCAAAAGAAACACAGTGTCATTGCTCTGTAAAGGCCACGTAACTGCTGTGTGGATGTCCTATAATATCATTGCAAATAAATATCTGGTTTATGTAAGGGGACTGTGACCTCAGGTCTATAATGAATGAATGAGCACTGTTTTAGTCATGAGGCAGAGCCACCACATCTACTGGTACACATACATCTGCTGTCTCGATTCTGAAGCCTTCGGAGCTTGAAGTGCTTGCTATCAGGACCAGAAAATGCACCACAGTGAAGGCCCTTATTCTGTACCTGACCAAAATTATCAGTTCTGCACAGTGACTTTGGTTTTAATTATTCATGTGATTCCAGCTTGTCATGTTTTATCTGTTGTATGTTTTAATGATTTATAGCTTCACTGTAGCTCGTGAGGAGAGGAAAAAAGCTCTCTGGGCAGGTACCACACAAATAAAATTTTACTGTTATTATAAATACTGGTACTTATATTCATTTCTCTGGAAGAAAACAGCTCTTTAGAAGTATTTTTGTGCCACTGTTCCAGTCTTGATGGAAAAGTTGTGGTTTCAAGAAAAATAAAGTGTTCTTTGTCATTTCAGATTGCTGTATTATTAACATCACTGAATAGAGTAATTGACAGATGTGTATAAGTTTTATTAAAATGATTAAAAGCTCTGCAAATCATAACCTGTCAGTGTTCCCTGGGAAACAAAGACCTTTCCATCTGTTAGGGGACTCTGTAAATGAATGTAATGATTCACCTTTAAAATGACAGCTGTCACCCATAGGATTTGAGCCTTGAAGGAAGTGCAAAAATACAATGAAATACATATAAACCGTTGATCAAAAAAAAATCCTTAATTTGTTATTATTTTGATCACCTCACTGTGGGCAGGGCATAATAGTTTGTAATTTGTCTTTGATCTCTAGTGTCTGGATTAAGTCCAAGTCAATGGGAAGACAGTTATGTTTAGTGACGTTACAGTTTGATGAGGCACTATATGCCTGCATATATCTTTGCACATTCTCTGTCACAGTCTTCACAATGAATAAAATTTTACGAGTATAGTGGCATGTGACAGCAGCACATTTGAAAATGACTTCTGAGCTGTGGAAACCCAATAAAATGGAAACTGAAGGAGGGATGTGGGTGCAGTTTTGGTCCACCTGCAAAAGTGGTACACCTGTATTCCCCTCCCCTTCAATATTTGTCTTAGTAAAGGTAAGTGATTTGTCACTCCTTTTCTTGTACCATTGTTTCCCCTTTCTGATACAGTATCTGAACTAAGGCAGGTGGAGTGATAACATTTTCTGTGAAATAAAATGCAAATTCTGCTATGCAAATGGACCATTAAGAACTGAATTAGATTAAGCAGTGGTGGTAAATCAGCAATTATACTGCTTCTTTTTTTTTTTTCTTTTTAAATAGCAAGATTCCAGCACAAATAAAATCCAACAAGCCTGCAACACATATTGTAGATAGTAATACTAGTCACCACTAGAAGAGAAATCCTAGGGCTGCTGATGTGCTTTACTGAATCTAGTGTGCATTTTACCACTGCTTTGATGTAGTCTTTAAAGCTAAGGATGCTGAGCAAAGTGCTTTGAGTCAGCTGGTAACACAGTATATTTATTACAGTTCATAATAATTTCCATTTTTACATAATTGTTTCATAGTTTTGCATGTTATGCCAAATAAAATCCTCAGTCTGGACTGGTGATTGTGATTAATATTTATGCTGCTGTTAAAAATGAGAATGTTTCTAGCTTCATCGATGCTGAAGATTTTCTGGATTATTTATCAAATGAAACAAATATAATAATTAAAGAAATCCCCAAACTAAGCAATTAGGTCATTCTCCAAATACAATTCTAACCAAATTTTATCTGGCTGCAAAAATGCATTCTATGCTAACCAACACATGCATTGAATAAGGACTGGTCTTTCTACAGACCACCCTCCAAGGCTTGGAAATGAGGACTAGCATTTTCTAGTATGCCTTACAAACACTCAGGATGAAGGAAATAAAGAAAGTGAATGAGCAGAGCTGGCATCCACTTACAAGAAGCTATAGGATTCAAGATTTGGCAGCAACACCTGGTGGTTGCTCACAGTTGAGTGTTGTCATTGCCCATGGAAGCTTGAAATTCTTCCAGGCAGGAGGTGATGTGAACAGCACCTTAGACTAGAAGAATTACTGGTTATCAGCAGAGCTGTCTCAGGTTTACATTCTTGATCCCACAGTAAGCTTGGCAAATCTCCATGAAAGCTTTCTGAACAAGAGCGCTTGATTCAGGTGTCCTCCAATTGTTCCTGCTTCTCCTACTTTTGCAGTAATATGGTGATTCCCTGACATTTCACCTCTGCTAAAGGGATAAGAAGTAATAGGAACTGAGAGTCGCCTCAAAGTATGCTCCTCATCAAGCTTGATTTCTGCCTCCAACCACAATAACTTTTGCAGTTGCTGTGGTTTTAAATCTTGGCAGTCCAGAGAAGATTATTAATAAGTACTAGAGAATGAATCACTTTAAAAAGGTAATTTCTTCGGAAATTACAGCACTGAATGAATTTACTAGCATTCTGCAGGCTTTACCTGCGTTTCTAGATCTTCCATTCCTCTCTCCTACTTTAGTCCACTGGAACAGGTGTATTTAGAAAAGAATAGTGGTGTATTTATAGTCATCAACAGCGTTGCTCAACTGAGTTGTGGAGTAGAAAATGGCCATGACAAGGTTTTATTTGCCATTTTTCCTGATTTGTCTTGGTTTGCTTTGTTGTGTTCTTGTTTTATTCTTTTGGGTTCTGGAGACTACTTTTCAAAGCCTACTACTTTTTCAAAAGGTAATCCTTTCAAAGGGTTGCTGTGTCTTACTTTGACATGTAAAAAAGATTAAGTCAACTAAACAAAACCAATTTCTATCCATATTGCATCCCTAAATGAGTCAACTGAACAGATTCTGCTAAGGTAGCTTTTGAGCACCGAGTGACAGGGAGCTTGGTTCACTAACTTACACTGATGCTTGGAAGTGCAAAAGTTATTATGGAAGCATAATTACCAACCTTTGTGGTCTCTTACAGAAGAAGACAGCATGAAAGAAGCCCAGAGTTTGGACAGTGCAGTTATTCTGGAGCTTTCTGCTACTACAGACTTTGAACTGAGGCAAAGCTTCAATGTTTTTAAGAAGCTTATCTTGTGGTCAATGATAAAGGCTTATTAACAGTTGCTAATCTCTATTTTAAATCTCTTCTAGCACAATGGTACTGTAATGTTATTAAAATAGTTTCACATCTATTCTTTTCTGCTGTATTTACTATATTCACTTGGCATTATACAAATCCTTATTAAATGATACAGCAGTGGCTTATATCCATTTTGTTCTCCATTTAGAACGAGACACAAGGGAATAGAAAATATTCTTATAGCCAATACAGCTTTAAGCATAGAAACTTAAAGGGTATTCAGGGTAAATACAATTTCTCATCTGGTCTAAGACGGTCCCTAAACATGTACTTATAATGAAATACATTGCTATGAACCCTATTATAGTTAGAAGATATTAAATGCATTAGTTAGTTATCCAGAATACACATACCAGATGATTTTTTTCTCATGATTTCAGTAAAAAAATATCTAAAAAGAAATCATTTTCACTAAAGATGAAGTAGCTAGATATTTAGTTATCAAGGAAACATCCTGATTTAGAGCTGACTAGTTCACTGTGATACTCCTCTCAACAGGATATCCCACTGAACTCACAATACCAAATTAAGTATTTGTTCATAAAAAGATATGTTTTATTTGGAAAATAAAAATATTGGTTTAATATATTTTAGCAACTTTAATATGATCAAATTTTAAAACAAAGGATTTTAAGAAATAAATAGACATCTTATCTACAAATATTATGATTAATATTTTTTAATTCTATCCTGTGAAGTGTGAAACATCTTTGAAGACACATGAGAAATCTGCTCTAAATTCTCTACATGAGATAAATTTGCAATGTAAATTATTTTAAATAGACATATGAAAGGGAGGGAGTGGTATCTAATAAAAAAGGCATTTGAAGAAATCATTACAGCATGTAGCATCATAAAAGATGTCAGTTGTAAAAGGGTTAAAAAAAAATAGATGCATGGAACAATTTCCTAAAGACAGTAATAACAGAAACAGATAAATATCATTTTCTGGTGGTCAGGCAGATATGGTGTTTCCATTTTAATGTTGATGCCAGCATAGTAATCCATTTTTTATCACTTTCAAATCAAACCACTGAAAAGAGTTCTGTATGTGATTGCCCCTAAAATGATGGAAAATTTGCAGTTATTACAAAATGTAATTGCAAAACTTTTTAAGGAGTATTTCTTCTTGCAAACCTATTACAAATATATTTTCTGTACTTGTCTTGGTTATAAGGTAACGCAGAACCAACTTTCTGTTCAGTAATTTTACTTCTTAGCTAGGCCTCTCCTAACTCTCTGAAATTAACAGCACGTTGTGTCTGAAATAGTTCGTTCAGAGTGATGACAGTTTGTGCCAAGGAATGGTATGCAGCGAGGCTCTTGATTACACTTACTGCTATAACCAAGGTCAGCTAATTTCGTTATTTGCCGTGTTGGAGGGTCAGAAGCGGAAAAGCATACAGGGGTCTCACCTGCGGGGAGGAGCGGACAGGGCAGGTGACGAAAAATTGACCAACAGGGGTATTCCACCCCATCTGCCCCATGTTCAGTAGAAAAGCTGAGAGATGGAAGGCTCAGGTCTCTTCCCTCAATGGCCAATGTCTGAGGAGGACCCTAACTGTTCATCTGCCTTTGATCCCAGTCGGTGTGTTTCTGACTCTGGAACCTGGTTCCCACCTGCTGCTGAGTCTAGTCTGGGACTTCCCCAGTGCTTGCTGGTGACATCATCCTGGGAGCTTAATATGGTTTTTTATAGACTGTATCTATTTCATTATTTCCCTTTTCATTTTATTCTTAATAATTTATTAAAGTAGTTTAGTTTCTTCTAAACTCATTAATCTCTCTTTATCTCTTCTCCTCCTCTCCATGCACGAGAAGCTAGGGGGGAGCATCTGTTGATGGCCATTGGCCAATTCGGCCAAAATCATGACAGTACTGCTCTAGCAATCAACTGATTTCCAAATGCAACTTCAATGTTGGTTTTGACTTGGAAAAAGTAGAGGATGACTGATCCCTTGGTTCTCTGGCAGCAGTTCAGTAGGTGCACTTTAATTACAATTCCATACAGTTAGTGTTTAAGGCACTAAATACAATGTGTTTTCAGAAATTGAATTTATTATTCCATTTCTCAATAGGTTAAAATCTAAATCTGTTGTCCGATAATCTGTGTTTCAAGAAATGTATATACTCTTGCTTGTTACCAAGACAAATTGCAGAATGTTTATGGACATTTTGGAGTCTTGTCCAAATAAAAGCTATTATCTCTCGCCTTAAAGGATTAGAGGAACCGTAAAGAACCCAAAGGAGGGAACCATGTTAGAAAACTATTTTCTTTTTCAAAACAAAGGGCCCACAATTTGACCAGAACATATTTAGTAAAAAAAGTAAAAGTAAAAAATTAGAAAATACATATTAAAAAGGAATTGTTCTCCCAATCAGAGAAAAATGTTTCTCCAAAATGTGAACCAAACATTTTTGTGAGTCAGGCATTACTGGGAACCATCAGCAATAAATAAACCAAGATACTGTGATACTGTGCTCTCTTCCCCGAATCATAACATATGCATTATGGAATATATATCTCAGAAAAATCTTAGATGGCTCATTAATTCCCTGTTCCATTTCTGCATGCACTACTGATACTAAGGTGACCTTTCACAAATCAAACTATACATACAGCAGAGAGACGTCCTTTCTTTCTACTGGAGAATTTTTATTTTTAGGGAAACATTACTAACTGAAGAAATAAGCTTTCAGCTGCTTTCATGTCTTAGACTCAATAAAGGATAAGGATAGGGTATTTATCCCATGAGTGAACACCCTGAAGCAGTTATACGTGGTTGGCTTAAAGGAGATCTAAGGATCTCTGTTTGACAGACTGGCCATTTTCCAAATGAGAAATCAATGACTGTATTCTGGGTAAAGAAAAGCCAGGATGGTTTATGACTTGTTCTACATATACTGTGAATCCAGCCAAGCTCAGAATTACCCACAGTTGAAGACAGCAAGACTGCAACAACCCATGTCCAATGAGGCCTTCAGCAGCATAAGGTACATTCTGGCAGGACTCTGCACAGACAGTGGCTTGCTAGGTTTTGGAATTCAGCCTGTAGAAAAACAAATATATGTAGCAGGGAAAAGGGAAGAAAACAATGGGGGGTTTCTGTGCCTAGGGTAGCCAGCTAAATAGATGTAGACTGGGTTTGTTTCTGGCAAAGAGGCTTGCAGAAAACCTGCAACGGTTAAAAGGTAATTCTGCCTGCAGGACGAGTACATATCCTCATAATACCTGTAGTATACTGAATAAACAAAAAATCTATTTAGCTGTAAAAAGCAATGCGTATTTAGTTAATTATTGGTAAAAACTCCCAAAAACCAAACACAAGGACCGCAAATCAAATCCCTTGAAACCCCCCTAAAAATCCGGTATGGATGTTTTACACTATTTGGTATGTCATTTCTACAATCACACAGGAGGAGACAGAAAGGGAGGGATTGATCATAATACTCAAATTGAATAACGACAACAAAAAAACTTGACAAACAAACAAACAAAAAAATCCACCAAAAAAAAAGAGGTTAATGAAAGTGTTAAATTTTAACAGCAAACTCAAAGAACCAGATATAGAACTTAGTCATATTTTTCCCAGCAATTTGTCACTTTGTTTACAACAACACAAATGAAATGATTTACCTCTTTACTCAGGCTCTTAAAAAAAGATATGTTAAAAAAAAAACAACAACAAAAGCAACAACAAAAAAAAACACCAAACCCCCAACCCTTTACATTCTTCATAATTTTTTCTCCGATTGTATACTCATGCGGTGTTTTCATCTTTCATGTTGGGTTGATGGTCTTTCAGAATTACACTCTCATTTATAATGCTTTTGGTGAACTCGCACCAGTGTACTAAACCAAACTATCCTTTATTCAGCTCCATGTTTCTATGAGCAAATAACAGCCTGTAGGGATTCAGCACATCAGCTGCTTAAAAGATAAACCTACCCAGCTTGATGAAAACTCTTCACCACATTCCTGTTGAGAGAAAACGGTTACACATTTCTCATAAATGAAGCAGGAACTGTCATTTTTTTGGCAAACTGATAACTAGCTGTAACAGCCGCATTGCCACAAGTTGCTTTTCCAAAGTAATTACCATCAGGCTCCCTGTGGTATGCAGTGTTTAACACATTTCCTCTGTGTTAATGAATGCAAAAGCAGGCAACACCACTATTAGTAATTGCTTTTTATTCGTAGTCCTCATTTTCCAGATAGGTCACATTAAACACAGCCATTAAACAATAGCGGTTGAGATAATCCATACAATGTATGCTGCTTTTGTTTGGTTTTTTGTGTCATTCACCAGTCATTGGTGCAACTTTGAGCCATATGGGGAGACAGGGGCTGATAAATGCAAATGCCAACCTGTATCAAAATTGGACCAGAGAAGTCAAAACCTTAAACAGGTTTCATTCAATTACACTTCAAATCAACAAATCTTGATAGCCAAAACTCCCATTTGAATTAATGCAATAATAATCACTGCCTGATGTCAAAAGAAAGTAATTAAACAATATTGAGTGGGCGTATATTATGCTAGGCTTCAGACCCCTTCTTGACCTCAGCAATTTCCCTTCCACTGGACAGCAAGCAGCTTGAAAGTTTATTTGAATGGTGTATCTTGCTCCACTATGAGCAACATTTGTCTTTTAGGGGTAACTTGGACTGGGAAACCTATATTCTCAAGTGGCAAATCACAGTTCAGGAGAATTCTTTCCTGATAAATATGTCAAAGAAAAGAAAACAAACAAACAAACAAACAAACAAAAAAAACAAACAGAAAAAAAAAAAGGTCCTGATTTGATTGGGAAATTGTTTAAGGAACTGCTAGTTGATGGCTTTCATTAATAAAAAATAAAAAAAATATACAATGAATGTCTTATTTGCAATTCACAGTGTACAGTACAATTTTATTAGTTATTTAGCTTGCCTCCCTTAACTCTGCCATTCTTGTTATAATCATGTGGCAGATATTTTCTTTCAGTCTTATGAAACATATATATATGGAATGGGAGAAATAACTCATAAACTTTATCTTTCACTGCTGCCTTTTTCTCCAGTGATGATAGTAGAGATACCATGGAGAAAATATAGTTTTTTAATTCTTGTGTGTGTTGTACTTCCTTCACACACAAGCATGTTAATTTTGGCCGAACCAGCAAAACTAATATCATATAAGCTCTGAAGGTTATTGGTTCATTATGTATCCATTCTAAATTGTGAAACAGATTTTTTGACCAGGGATATTCTTATTGGAAGCAGTATGCCGGAGATCTAAAACAAAAGGCAGTTGTCAGCCAACCTAAATAAAAGCAAGATTACCTAAACTCCTCTATAAAGCTGTGAATCATGAATTCTGAATTACCTCAGAGTGGTAAATAAATAATCACTACTAAATACAGATAATGTGTTAAACAGCTAAAGCTAGTAAATCACTAGTGACAGAGAGCCTTAAGGTAAATTCCTCTTACATTGGCACAGCCCTTTCTCAGAATGTTGTGGTTTTATGTTTTCAGAAACATACATGAATTGTACAATTGGTTACTCAGTGTTAAAATCATTTATAAAATACACAAATCTCCATCACTTGACTGCATTTACATACTGGCTTAGATTTTGCTGAATAATGGGTTTCACTGGCAGAGCTAAAGACTTGGTGCACAGACACTGGAGTGATGAGCACCACAGAAATACGTATAAAAGACTGATCAAACAATAAGAAAACCTCTCCACTATGGAATTTCAAGCTATCAAGCTATCAAGCAAAACCAATCTTGGGTCTCCTGGCCAAAAAAAAATATATAAAATTATATAACACAGACAACACCACATTTTAGATACATAAATTGTCCAAAACATGGAGAGTAGCTTGATAAAACATGTACAAGATCCTTTTTTTACATGTAATTGTAGACTTTTTTAACAGGCGGAGCTAAAAGCAAACTGTCAGAATGGTTGTCTCCCAAACACAATGCATTGTAGGACAGAATAGCTAAACCCACCATTTAACAGCAATCCCAACATCAAAACAGGCTGTTGGGTTAACTTTCTTGAACTGATGAAAACTATGGCTTTGTGGGATTTGAAATTGCCAACTTCTTTTTTTATATACTTGTATAGTACAGATTAAATTTAATAAACCAAATACAACATTTTTAAACCACGCGCTATAGTGGTACTACCAACAGAGTATCCAAACTATATAAGGGACAAATCCTGAGCTAAACATCTAATTCTTTTGCTTCTTCTTGTTCTGTGCAAGTTCATTTTGAAAGCGGGTTGTTTTTTAACTCTCACCTAAGGGCAATTTTGAATTTTTCATATGCAATAAAAGCACCCTTAAAAAAACCAATAAAAAGTAGAAACTATATCCCAAGTTGTTCCGCAAATACTTTTCAGAACAAAAGAAAAGCAAACTAAAAATACCCTCCAAAATAAGCAGAACTATCTAGAACTTCCGTAAGCAATTGCACATTCTAAAGAATCAGATAAAATACTGCCCATGCCATATTGGCACTGACATGCTTTTCAGCTCTATGAACTTAATAGGAAAACTTTGCAGATGGTGGAATCTCTTAAGAAGTCAATCAAATATTCTACATTAAACAGGGTGGACAAATGTGTTTGAAAAAAAAAACAAAAAAACAACCAATGAAGTTCCAGATGTTGGTTCAAGTGTAATTTTTGTCATTAAACATGAACTAGCAATAGAAGCTTTTACAAGGACTTGCACATAACCATGACTGATGGATGTATTTGTAGGCCGTTCAGTTAGCTCCATCAGCTCACTCAAACACATTTTGAACAGATTATGTACTGCAGTACTTCGTAGACCATACATTAAACAAGAGACTTTGCTCTGAGGCGCTGCTTCCCACAATCCATGGGGAAAAGGAAGCAGGAAAAAACAAAACTCATAGAGTTCGACAGCTACTGAGGCAACACTTGCCATTTACAATATAAGCCCAAATATTTTTGCAACACAACTATATATTAATTTAATAAAATACACAATATAGCTCTTATACACTCAACAATTTGGCTCATATGCACTGAATCTGCAATAAATCAATAAAAATATGTCATTTGATGTAAACACACTGAATCTTCTTACATTTGCACATTTAAATGATCATGTGATTTTTGTGGATGTCTAAGACATTTTTACTTTCCTGAGCTATTTTAGTGTCCAAAAATGAATAAAAAAGTGTTAATAATGTTAATTTATTTTGTGTATTACCCTTAAAGGTAACTATTTTTTTTTAAACTTTATTTTATTTCATTTTTTTTTAAAACTTAATGCTAACTATTTATAGTTCGTTGGACACTAAAACGCTAAATAGATATTAAAATCTTATTTTTTTTCTTTTTTACCAAGTGAATTAGCTTATGTGTGTGCAGGACAAGATGGACTATATCATTTTACATTTAACCTTAATATGATATGAAGTGTTTTACTAATGATCAAGATATGTTTTGTTGAGTAATGACCTGGAATGGTTTTTTTTGTTTTCTTGTTCTTTTTTTTTTTTTTTTCCCATATTTGTGGCAGATAACTTTGTACATAAATGTTTACCACAAATGAATGTTAATGTTTGGTGTCACTTGGACTACTACAAGAACTCTTTTTAGGACTTTCAGTAGAAGCCTGTGGTGACTGCTGGAAATCCACCACAGATAAGAATTATTCAACCCTGTTTTTCTTGGGGTTTATACGTAAACAGTAAAGTCAGCATCAGCTATTGAGGACAGTCTTAAAGTATCAGACGTATTTCCATTCCACCTTTCTCACACCTTCCTATCAGATTGTCAAAATGGCACCGTCTTTCCTTCTTTCATTTTGTTCTTAGTGTACTTGACTCTGTCCTAATGAAAGCTTGGTCAAAATGAAACCAGTGTTATCTGTCAAAAAGAAAGAGCAGTGAAAAGAACATACTTGTGGGCACTTCAGATGTTCACTAAAAGCCTTAAAGCAGCATTGGTCTTCCTTCATTCCTGTGAATCTGTTACAACCAGGGGATTGATTTATTTATTTACTTTTAATCAGCAGAGGAGGAACATAACTGCCAGCCTGTCCTTATTTTCCCCCTCACTTTCTGATGGCCACAGGGTCGCTTCCCCGACAGTCCTGCAAGAGCTTGTCTATTTCTCTCACAACTTCCTCGGCATCCACCGACTCCCTGCCTAGATCCCGGGCTGAACGGTCTAACTGCTCCAGAACAGAGTCCATCTCACTCGAGTCTCGGCTCACTCGGGAATGCCCATCTGCAAAGGCCCTAGCCATCTGATCTGATGCAATGAAGGGAGTGTCTTTTGACTGTTTACTAGGCGACAGATACTGACTGTCAGTTGACAAGTACTGGCTGCTTGGTTCAGCCAAGGCTCCTGATTTCACTTCACAACCATCCAGTGGTCCTTTTGTTGAGGTGCAAGGCTCAATGCATGTCTTGTTTGGGCTGCTCGATGCTGAGGGAACCTCCTGAAGCAGAGGACTCAGGGCACGTTTGGCTTTTAAGTAAGGTTTAACATTGGCAATGAGAATAGTGTGCTCTCTCTTGTCTTTCCCAAATGTACAAAAAGTCTTTTTCCCGGTGGGATTCACAGTTTCGTATGTCTCAGTCTCAACATTAGCTTCAACTGTGGGTACAAAGAGATTTGTGCGATAATCTGCATTCTCAGCCTGACTGGCTGCAGGGAACTGTGGCATCCAACACCTGTCAGAATGACCAAGCACTCTGCATTCATCTGTGCAGTTAACACATTCTTCTTGCTCTGTAAAACAAAGGAGAAAGAGAAAAAACTCTAATTATAAGTGGATTTCTTTAAACTAATGGATAGGCTATGATCAACATGTGACAGGCTTACTTGACATGTGGTTTCTTAATTATGGAGAAAAAGAAGAAGCTATAATTAAAATATTTCAGAAGGCCTGCATAAACCTGTTAGTTGAGACAATAGATTTATTTAACTCTGTTCTCTACATATTAAAGCATTCACACAGCCCAATGGAAGTATAAAGGGGTCATTAGAGAATCATTCTCAGTGGAATTGAGCTTCATCTGTAAACTAATCTGCTGTAGAAATCTGTTATGCTTTGTTCTGTAAAACTCATCCTAGAAAAGAGTGAACAGTACTTCAGGAACTCAAAAGGCATTATCAGGATTAATTTTTCAAATCAAATAACTGAGCAATGACTGCCTTTCTGTAAATACAAACACTCATAAAAATCAGCAAGCTGGCTTTTCATTTTTGTCACCTCCATTTAGTTTATAATTGTTATGTTGTGTGACAGTCACAAAATAAAAAGGTTGTCTTAAAAAGCCTACTTTTCCTGCTGAGAACAGAGAACTAGAATTTTCTATCAGTATGCATTAAATATAAGCTTGTCAAAAAGTGCATATTCCAATTTTATTAGACATGAGCATGGATCATGCAATCAGTTTTCCCCTTCTTTATTTTGGTGCAAGTAAGTGAAAATGGATTTGCTCAATTCATGCAATTTGGAAGAATGACAAACTGTGACACACTGTTTGAACTGATAATGTTTTCAGATAGGATTTCTATATTCTTATTTCTTTCAAATAATATAGTTAAATATGACTTTTTATTCATTACATTTTCAGAACATAAATTTTGATATTTTTGATTCTACAATTCAAAGAGATAAAGAAAACTTTCTACTTTGAAAACCTTAGCTTGTCTGTCATTTCACATTAATAGAATATGTTTGGGTCACCATTTACAATTTTATAATTGCACACATGACTGTAGTCCAACATCGATGGTAAGGAAAACTCCAGAAATACCCCTGAAATCTGCTTTTTAGAAAAACACAATTCTTATCCAAGTTGCTTTATTATTATTATTATTCTCAGAACTCTCTAGTCAATACCGATAAAATAAATCCTTTTATCATCTCTATGTTTCAATCAGCTATACACTATTAAGCATTTTCTTCCATAAAATGGGTAGATGGGTTACAATTTTTGTTTTGGGGGGAGAATTTAGTATTTACAAAATGCCTGGAATTCCAGTTAGACAAAAAACTATGCATATACCTCTAAAGGTGAAACACACACACACAGAGACATGCATAACGTCTTCAGAAAAGTAGAAAAAACTTATTGACCAAAAAGTACAGAAAATTTAAGTGATCATCATCTTTTGAAATTACAAAATAAATTCTTAGTAATCTAATAATATGACCACTAGATTCATGGACAGTTGCACTGCAGAACATGACACAGAAGAAACACCAAAGGTGATCTATGAGAATCCAATAGAGTAAACAGCTTTGACTGTTCACATCTCTAAAAAGAGATGAATAAATGTGACTTAAATTTAAATAAAATTCTGTCACATCACAATGATCAGTTAAATTGGGGTGAGAAAATTTACTCAGAAGTGATACTTGTTAACGTTACAGTTCTGTGAAAAGTGTCATTCTGTATATATGTTCTCTTCATTGAAGAGTTTAAGATCTAAGACTAGTGTAAGCCGTAAAAAAATATCAAAAACAAGACAGAATGAGGTACAGGTAGAGGAGAACACGGAGTAATTCTTGAGGAAAAGGATGTAACAAAAGGTCTTTAAACATAAAATTCACAAAGGTGAATTAGCCTCACCAGGTAAGATCACGGAACAGATCTTCCTGGAAGGTATATCAAAACATATGGAAGGTAGGGATGTGATTAGAGACAGGCTTCACCAAGGGCATATTGTGTCTGATTAATCTAGTGGCCTTCAACAATGGAGTGACTGCAACAGCAGACAAGGGAAGAACTATGGATGTCATCTACCTAGATGAGGCCTTTGATACAGTCCTCCATGGTATTCTTGCTGCTAAATTGGAGACAAGTGGATTTGAGGGATGGACTGTTAGACAGATAAGGAATCGGCTGGATGGTCGCATGAAAAATGCTGCAGTCAATGGCTCAATATACAAGTGAAAACCAGTAATGAGTAGTGTCCCTCAAGGGTTGACACTGGGACCAACATTATTTAATATCTGCATCAATGACACAGACAGTGGGATTGAATGCATCATCAGCAGATTTGCAGATCACACCAAGACTAGAGGTGCAGTTGACTTACTAAAGGAAAGGGATGCCATCCAGAGGGTCTTGACAGGCTTGGGGATTGAACCCATGTGAACCTCATAAAGTTCAACAAGACCAAGTGCAAGATCTTGAACCTAAGTCAGGGAAATAACCAGTATCAATACATACTGGGGGATGAATGGGTTGAGAGAAGCCCTGTGGAGAGGGACTTAGGTATATCGGTGAATGAAAAATTGGACATAAGCCAGCAATGTGCACTCGCAGCCCAGAAAGACAATTGTATCCTGGGCTGCATAAACTGAAAGAGGATAGATTTAGACTGCAAATCAGGAAGAAACTCTCTTATATGAGGGTGGTGAGACACTGGAACAGGTTTTCCAGAGAAGTTGTGGATGCCTCTTAATTGGAAGACTTCAAAGTCAGGTTGGATGGGGCTTTGAGCAACCTGATACAGTGAAAGGTCTTCCTGTCCATAGCACAGGGGTTGGACTAAGATGATCTTTAAGGTCCTTTCAGTCCAAACCATTCTATGATTCTATGACCTCCAAGAAAAAGTAAGCTGCACACAGGCTTTAGCATACAATAAAAGTTAGAATGATTGTAATGAAAAGCAAGAGTGAAAAACAACCACTATACTGGGACAGTAACATACTGAGAAGAGTTTAATGAAGAGATTTAAGTTTCTGGTGTTTGATTTTACTTCACTTGAACAAGACGGCATTGGTATGCATAACCATAGAGACAACATATGTGGTGACAATTGCTTAATGAAAAGGAAGCCATACAAATAAAGGACATCATTATACACCTCATACTATACACTTCATTCCATCCATTAGTTCACCTCCACTAAAGTTCTATGTATCTAGTTTTCCAGAGCTTCTACAGCATCTAACATCTGCTACTTAAAATAGCCAAGTGAAACTGCTACTCCCTCTCTCTCAAAAAAAGAGGAAAACTTAAGACCACAAACCAAATAAAATTGAAATATTTTAAAAGTTACATGTGGCAAAAGCATTGGAGAGGAAGGTTCCAAGCTTTATCATGGGATGGGCAGTAGTTAATAGTAGACTGGTGTGATTACATTTCATCACAGAAATCCAACAGAAATAAACAAACAAAAAAATGCCCTGAGCCCAACTCTTTCAATATTAATTCTAGAATTTTAGAACTTACAAATGCTTGCTATTAATTAATTTTAGTCTTTTTCTCTTCCTCCTAATCCCACAAAGTACATTTCTGTCAAGCTCAGCCTCAGCTTTAAAAGTGGATCTATATAGTAAGGAGAAAAGGTAGGTTTTGTTTCTCTAACCATATCTAAAATTATGTGGAATTCATGACAATGCTGAGTAAAAGTTTTCTGGCACTTCTAAAGGTTTCCCTAAGCAATTAATCAGCATTCCAACTAAATGCTTTATTCTGTAAACTTTGCTATCCTTTGTATGAATTTTTGTAAATAATTGTGGTCCCTGTTTAACAAAAGATGAAAATAGAAATATGCTGCATGTTAGCTACCNTAACCATATCTAAAATTATGTGGAATTCATGACAATGCTGAGCAAAAGTTTTCTGCTGCTCTCTCTCAGTTCCAGCAGTTTCTCTGCTGCTCTCTCTCTTCATTTATTCCATCAAAGCAGGACTCCTCTTTGCTCCTTTCTTTCTC
>VXBO01002662.1:0-16957 GCA_013400135.1 Rhinoptilus africanus | reverse complement strand
GAGGGTTTTTTTTTGTTGCTTTTTTTTTTTTTTCCTTTTTTTTTTTTTTTTTGATCCTCCCTCTGTTACTCACGTCAGACTTCAGAGCATTTAATCATTTGTCGGGCATAGCTGGACCGATTCTGAAGAGATGTCATCTCTTGTTTTTTAGGTGATATAAGGGTGACTCTACATGTTAGTACATTGTTCAGCTCAGTGTTGCCAGTGAAGTCAAGACTCAGGCAAAGCACTTGATTTCAGGTTTCAATATATTTTTAAAAGATCAAAGAGCATGGTAAATCTTGTTCTTTGGTTAGGCAGACCATGCAGAACAGTAAAAGATGGAGGTAGATGCATAGAGCTAATACTAAATTGAAGGCCTTTTGAAGTTATTTTAACCTTCGTGTCAATGTTCATCTCAAAAACCACCAGCAAATTCAAAAAAAAAAAAAAAAAGCAAGCTTTTAATTGGGAAAACACACAGAAATGAGTTCTTCCTGTAAAGTAAAGTGGGTGATTTGATATCTGACATCATTTGATATCTGACATCATTCATGAAAGCAAAAATGAAATATGCTCGAGGTGCTTCTTGTACTAAGATTTATTTCTTTGAGCAAGACTAAAAAGCATAGCCTTTCCTAAGGCAACTGTACCTGCCTAAGTTCACTTAGGATTCAGGGAAAAGGTATTCATACAGCTGACATCTTCTGAAGAGCCTGTTTTCTTCCTACCATGTGCACTAAATCCTAGTGAGCAGGAAGACAGACAATAGTTTTTTCACTCCTCCTGTTTAAGCTTTGTAATCATGCAACAGGGAAACAAACAAGAGAAGGCTTCCATCTAATCTGCTATTTAAGGGAGAGTTCTTGCCAATCGAGCCTGAAAAAAAAAAAAACAAACCCACAAACCCAGAGGAAGTAGACTCAGAGGCTGAATATTAGTTTCATCACATGCCTAACAGCAGCTATAAGAGAGAATAATTTCATTCAAGAAACAGAGATAGCCACATAATATAATATGTGACTATTAAAATTAGGCTAGAATTCTTTTGCTGCCTCTAGAGGCAACAGAGAAAGACGAATTCAATGAGTTACTCAGAATGCTGGTGATAGGCTCCAGATCTAAACCACTTCCCAGATAGGCCTACCTATAAATGTGCATGCAGCTGATGTCCTGAAGTTATCTATCTCTGTGTTAGAGATATATACACATCGGTCCTATTAGTTGTCTTAATCTTTTCAGCACTTAGAAAAGTATTTGAGTCTAGGGGCTCAATATTCCCTAATTTAATGTAGATGGGATTTAGGTGTGTAACTCATCATCATGAGTCCTCTTTTCCTAGATGTGCTCCTAATGCACATTGTCCTCCCATTGGTAGGAAAATTGTTCTCTTGCAAATTAATAACTTAGTGATTACCTCCACATGTAACTTCTGGGATTTACACAGAATATTCATTTAGTATCTAGTCAGATCAAGATTCCTGGTATTTTTCCACTGAGCTATTTTCTTGCAAAAGTAAAGCAACTTTATTTCTCCTCTAATACTGTGCTACCATGCTTATACTAAGTTACTACATTTTTTTACACAATTAAAATTTGTGCCAAAGTGCTGCATTTTGAAAGCCTGAGGGAACACATTGGGCTCTGCTGCTCTTCAGTGAGGGAAATTGTAGCTTATCCACTCCCTTCTTGCAGCTGCAGCTCTGGCTCCAAGTTCTTGTCAGAACTGTAGCAGGGAGTTGCTTTGCTGATGTACAGGTGCTGCCAGCTTTGCACAAGCAAGAGGTTTGACATGGTGTGAAGGGCTTTTTTTTTTTTTCTTTTTCTTTTAATCTTATTTCCAGAAATTTAGCAAGAGAAATCCAGATCAATTGATTAACTATACTTTGTCTACAGAGCAAGTTGGCACCTTAAGTATGACTAGAACATCATCCTAGCTTCTGATGGAATTTTTTTTTAGGGGCAGAAGAGAGAGAAGAGAGCCAACATCCTTCTTGCCAACTCTTCTGTCCAGCCATACCTTGGTTTTGCAACCCAGGCTCTGCCAGCTCACATATCTAGCAGAATCTTAAATATATCAAATTACTGGATACCTTGCAAAGGTGCTAAATTGCAATTTTCCCTTTCACCTACAGTTCAAACCTGCAGATCGTCTACAAATATTACCAAAGCATATGTTTAGGTTTTGCTTAACTAGGAAAATAAAAGGATGAGAGGTTCATGAATCATAGCCCATATTTATGTACCAGATTTTTCATGCCTATCTGCCTGTCCTCAGAGTACAGAATTTCTAGCCTTGGACTTTGGAGTTGGACTTTAAGTTATCTGAGATTCACAAAACTAAATCATAGTATGCCCCTTCTCTCCTTTCCAAAAATTTATTGACATAGAACAGCATACCTGAAATTCCCACTATTCAGTGATTCCATTCTCGGAAACAATTCTGATCTCAAAATTGTTATTTTAAATGTTGAGTAGGACTGAGCTCTTCCATGCATGAAGTCTGTGGCTTTTAACATCAGCCCAAATATTCCTTCTTAAATTAAATTCTCAGTTTAAATTTGGCATGTGCTGTTTGTTTCAACAATGTTGAATCGGGGTTTCTCAGAGTCAGACTGGGATGACAAACAATTGTCAACAACTTTGTTCATAAAACATCAGTCACGGTCCTCTCAAAAGCTGACACATTAATTTAGCAGTTAATTTTTCTTTAAACATAATCAAGTGGAAAACCAATGACAGTAATCCTGTAGAGTGCATCTGCATTACCAAATGTTCCCGTGATATATTACCACAGCTAACTTTAGCCACTACAGCCCACAGGTTTACATGATATACAAATAAATTCAATTGCAGCTTGCTACCTTCAGCGTTTTCATCCACAGTTCAATGCACCTGCATAATTTCAAGAAGTGTTTCAGAGCCATACTGGACAGATCAGGAAGGCTGATATTCACATCAATTTTTTTGGATACAACATATATTGGTGTAGATGTTTTCAGTTTTAGAGCATGCTTTTTCCAGTAGAAAAAAAAGCTAAGGGCTATTTAAAATAAAATAATTAGAAAAAAAAAAAAAAGATATGGAAAAATATAAAAATAGCATGGGAAAATAAAGGACAACTCTTTAATAGGTTAACCATTCTGAATATAATTAGAAAAAATATATAAAAAGTTATGTAAGAATGATTTTCATGGGGGAAAAAAAAAAAAAGGAGAGAAGAAATCAGACATTAAATCTAAATGTTTATTAAATGTTTATGTAAAATGCCTTCCCTAAAGCTTTCTAGGATTAACTCATTAGAAATTTGTTTGCAATCTTTCTATGAATAAAAAAATCATATCTAAAGTAATATATTTATTTTGCTTACTGTAAGAATCTGTTGTATAAAACAATCAGCAAATGTTATCCTGGAATATAATTGCCTATTTAATTATTTAATTTTAAACAGGAAATCACAGTGGTGTAAAAATACAAAATAAAGCATTTCACACAGAGAGGGATATGTATGTTTCCATCACTTTTTTATTTTCTACCTTTGGAGAGGAAATTACAGCATTTTTTATAAGCTTTCAGTGTCACAGTTAGCCTGCTTTAACTATGATGACAACATGCATCTTTGATGACATGAATGAATACATCCAAAATTCAAGCCTTCCTTCTAGCAAAACCATAATCCTGTACAGAAGGTCAATGACAATCTGCCTATTAAGGCCAACTGTTTGTAAGTAGTAAGCAGCATTTCCTTGCTAGGATTTTTCTCTCTGCTTTGCTATCTGATTTCTGCAGGGACATGCATCTATTTACCAAACTAAATCCTGTTGTTCATCTTTCCCGTCTAACATATTCTTTGTTCATTTCCTAGAGGTAGGCAAACAGAACTGGCGTTATTGTTAGCATTCTCCAAAGACACAGTCAATGCAGATCTAGCTAATCCCCTCCTACTTATTATTCAGGAATCACTGTCTGCCAATAGGATTTGGGAATCCCAAAAGACAATGTTTAAAGGGAAGGGTTAAATTTAGCTTGTTTTATGACATTCTCCGTTCCTGGGATCATTCATCATATTCATGGAATCTACTCCATGGAGGAATCTGAGGCTGCCAATTAAAATAAATTAAACTAGATGGACAGCCATCCGAGTGAATGAGATCACTGTCATGATCTGAAGTAACTTTATTAATGGTTAGAAGCTCTGTTGGTACAGACAGTTCTTTTAATCTGCTCCAAAGGCCCACATATTCCTTGTAGAAAGTTGCATCTGGGAGGCATCACCTCTAGAGCTAAGCTCCCTGAGAAATGATCATATTAAAAGAAACCTGCTGGGGTACTTGATTTAACATTAAAGTGAATTCATCAGGTACTCCCAACTTTTTGAGAGACTAATTGAATTATCAAAGGCTGCTATGGGGAATGTAAAGCCTTCTGAGAACAGATCTGTAATATAGATAAGATCCTTAACTCATGCCATGTGATTATCTTAAAATGTAGTTATCGCCTGGATGCAAAAACACACCCAAATTTAAGATTTCTTGTGCCTGCCTAAAGCCTTTTTCTACCCACCTATATTATGGGAAATGTCAATTGTTTAGGATGGGATAAAGACAAAATTATTTTAAAAGATCTTATTCTGTGTCCTCTTTCAGTGTCTTCAGGTTTGTTCCTTTCTCACTAGATTAATTTCTGTCAAATTTGTTTTTCAACTGCTTACAGTATATATTTTCAACTTTTGCTTTCTATGGGCTTTCAGAAAGCATATACAATTTCTGTCATTTTCAGTGGGATCACACATGATTAAAATCAAATATGAATGCATCATCTTCCTGAACTAGGGCATATAATAGTGACAGAAAACCTGCTATTCGTGCGAACTTTAATCTCATTTGTGAAAATTCAACCTTGCCCAAAATTTTGCAAGATAATTATCCTTCAATTTTTTTTTTATTTTTATTTGCAGTTCTTTAATGTACATATAGATTTGGAATCTTAGAAGAGATCCTAGCAAGAGACTAGTGGATTGAGGGGAGGTGAGTCTGGCAAAGTTATAGGACAAAGGTAATTTATTGTATGCCGCTGACACTTTGTCAGAGATCACCTTCATATACATACATAAACATAAATATTCACAAGGCTATTGTTGAATCTGTATTATAGGCACAAATCTATGTCTACAATACATACGTTTTCATACATTTGTCATGAAAATATATGCGAAGTCCTTAATTACCTTATTAACAGTTATAAAAGTCATTATAAAAGTACAAAAAAGCCATGTTAAAATTGAAAGTATGAGAGTGAGAGCAAAGCTCACAAGACTTGCATGGCAGAACAAAAGATACAAGAGTAGCTTTGACCCTGTAAACCTCCTATGCTGCAATGAAGTGCAGTGACAACAAGCTGGAGGTATTCCCTGAATGAAGAGGTGAAAAGGGGTGATTATAAGAAGCGTGAAGACAATTCTATATCTGTAATGCATTAATCTCAGAGCGCAAGGACATCTGTTAAATGCTTTCTGTTAACAAGCAGCTTTAGAGATACTTGAATAAAAGCAGGTAAAGAACCACAAATAGAGGATAATTTAACAAGATGCCATTAGGCATTAGAAAGGACATATATTGTAATCTTATTCTATCATAGAAGTGTATCCTGTCCCATGAATACAACTGGTGATAATTGTGAGTAATTAACTGTACCAAGAACCACCTGCTTGTCTCTCATACAGAAAGCAAAATCTGTAGCATTCTCAGAAACATGCTGGTGGTGTTTGCATTTTCCCTTTCTCTAATGGAGACCTCCCAGAGGCATGCAGAATCCATTGCTCATTGAAGTGGACCTGGGAGCACACCAGGAGAAGCTAAGGACCTATTAATTGTCTCTAGTTTATTCTAATAAATAGAAATTGTCTGCTTAAAGAATAGGAAAAGGGAGAGAAAAAGAGAACTCCTCCCTGCATTAAATTCATGCATATTCTTTCAGTATTTACAAATCAAATGTCTTGCCATCCTCTTGAGAGTCTCAGAACTCAGATCGTTTGTCCCTGATTTTTGGAGTGTCATTTCACTGACAATGCCATCTGCCATCAAAGGAAATCTAAACTTTTTCAAAACTTGCATGTTTGCTGGCCTTCCACCATCTTTGTTCCACTAATACTCATGGTCATGACAGTTTCGTCTTGCTTGAGCTTCTCCACAGGGCTGTTAGTTTCCCTGTGCTTAATTCTGTTCACTAGACCTGTTTCTGTTGCACTGTCTACAAAGATTACATGCTATAAATAGCACAGTTCCATGAGCAATGGAGCTAATTAAAGCTTATTTTCTGCAAGTTTTTATATTATTATTGACTAACGTGTCTTGGAGGGCATAGTCTGCTTGAAGATTTCTCAGTAGCTGAGGCATTGTTAATGACTTTCTTCAGTCAAGAGTCTTCAGTGTCTAATAACCTGTGACATCAGTTTTTCTCTCATGTTGGGAACTTAGATATTCTATTACAGCTCTCCACATCCACAAAATTTGTGGAATCTTATTTTTAAGGCCTGTGTCATTGGACAGATACTTGTTCAGAAGTTACAGGTAATCAGGGAAACAGGCAAACACAGACTGCAATTTCATGGAGCTATTTAAAAAAAAAACAAAAAAACAAAAAAACAAAAAAACAAAAAAACCCAAACCTGAAAAGATATCTAAAAGTCAAATTCGTTCTTTCCATTGCTGTTGTTGAAAGACTGATTGATCTCCCGATATATGAATATTTTTTTCTTCAAAATCTGGAAGGCACTAGGAGATCATGAATGTTACCATAAACTACTTACAGGCTAGATTTTTCAAATATCACTTTCTGGCCAAATTGATGTAAAATATGTTTAAATGACTTCTCGGAAAGCAGAGTAGACTGATTAAAAAGATTCACTAACGTACCTGGGTTGATTCTGACACTGAAATAACTCAGCATGCAGTACTGCTCTGTGCTGTTCACGCAGACAGGTAAATACATTTACACCTAACTAAGGAAGGTCAGTGGGACATAGCCCCAGTTTCCGACACTTTTGTGCCTCCAAAGGAGGTGTCCATATGTCAGATAGGTATCTAACGTCCCACTGTAGTACATGGAGGCGTACTTAAGAAAGTCAACACCACGTGTATGCTAATGTATATATTTACAGTGATCTAAATCCCATTGTTAATTAGGTGCATGAATATGGACCAAAATTGCATTCCAAATAGCTAAATGTAGATGAAGGTTACCATCTTTAGTCAGAAATACAGGAAAATACTTGGTTCTCTACCCTAAATACAGTCTTCTACAATGAGACACTTTGCAGAGAATTTTGGCAGTGATTATGACTAGAGCTGCAGAACTGACATCTGACTGGATTCTTTTTGTTTCTGTGTTAGGAAAGTCCTATTTTGATTAATCAGTCTTGCTACAAAAATGTGCTATTTCTTTCACAGCAGTTTTCAAGAAAGCTGTTTTGAAATTTCTTAGAAGACATGCTCCAGCTTGTTGTGCCCAGCTGTGTTACATCACACAGCACCACATACATGATTAATGAAAACCATATCATCATGCAGCAGTCAAAAAAGAACTAATTTAACTTGGCCTGCTTATATTCCTACCCCTTCCACAAGGAAAAAGATCTCCTAGTGCTACTTTAAAAAATCAAGCGGATTAGTTTCTGTACTCTCACACTTGGAGCAAAGGACAAGCAAGGAGAAGTTTCAAGAGATTAAAGGACAAAATTAACCATGCGGCCAGCATATTTCCATCAGACCAAAATATAAATATTAGAGGGGGAAAGCCAAAAACTGAGGAAATACTTCTGCTGACAACTGTTTCTCTAAGTCAGAATTTCAAGTTTAGACTTAAACATTGTCCAGCATGCACTATATTATAAACCTTCAGACCACAATAAATATCACTTATTTGGATACACTTTTAAGTAACATCCAAGATCAGTTCACACAAGAAAGGGAAATTTATGAATACAAACTTTCAGGTCAACAAAATTTAACCTAGCAAGCTTAAGTATACCATTTTCTACATGAATAGAAAAAAAAATCTTTTCAAATGGAACTTTTGTCAATAGATCATTCTGAAGAATTCAAAGAACAAACAAAAAATTTACAAGTATGAGCATAATACATGATGGCAATCATGCAGTAAGAGGGAATGTCTGGTATATACCTGCTATGCTTAAAGGCAAAATCCTATTAAAACCAAAATTTAAAAAAAAAAAAAACACAAAACTTCAGCAGTTATAAAAAAACCTCCAGTCCACCTTCTAAAACAGTTTCTCTTCCTCACTAAGTCAAAAATCCCTTCAAGCTTAACATTTAGCTTATTTCAATGGTCTTGGTTAAACTCAACTGTATGAAGTGTGGCTTTGTTTGTTTGTTTTTTCCTTTACATTGGTTTTAAACAAAATTGGAAAAAAAAGAGTTATGTAACACAAAAGAAGTTTTTTCTCCAGTAAGCTCTTAACCAGAACAGATTTCAGCACAATATTTTTACTTGAAGATTGTTCTACCAGTATTGGTTCTGTTATATGGCAAAACTACCTAACTGTAACCACTTTTATAACCTAAAATTAAGAATTAATTTTGCTTTGTGGGAAAAAGAAATGTAATGAATTTTAAAAGCTGTCCAAGACTGGACACATGCTAAGGACTAACTGAGGTTGTTCCTCACCTCTGGTGTTATACTCAAAAGAAGGTAAGCTGAAACGAAGGCAGCAGGACTTTTTGTCCTATGCACAATTAGAGGATCTCCTTTTAGAAATATACACGTATATCTGTAGTGATGAACAGAAGAAATACCTTCTGAAAAGCATGTTTGCTTTCATGAAATATAAACTATTGCCAAGTTTGTGAAAAGAAATATATTATTTAATAATACTTCTTATTTTCTTTTTTTATTATTCTTCAGTCTTTTGTTTCTCATCTTGTTTTTCTGTTTGCCTGTTCATGATTCTCTTTGTCTATTACTCCTTCAAAATGCATAATAAAATGCTCTTTTGATAGTTCACGTACAGCTTTCTGAAATGTCCACAATTTTACTCTTTCACTGAATAAAAATATCCAGAACTAAAAATAAACCCCAGAATTAATCTCCAAAGCTGAACAAAACCTGAATGTTTATCAACTTTGGTTATTTTAATTTGCGTATTGTAACCAGTTTGGGTTTTTTCCCCTCATGAAATACATATTTAATAAACTCTTAATTGTATACTGACTGCAGTTACATGATACCAAGCAAGACATGGAGTCAGCCACGTGCCCTCACACAGGCAAAAAGCAGAAATTATGTTTCAAGCTTTACAATTTTGGTCAGGTATAGAATTTCTCACAATCTGGACAGGCAGATTATAAATGAAAACCTTTTTCGTTCTCAGCTGAAATCTGTGTCTTGCAGTACAGCAGGTAGTAATAAGACAAAGCTCATTGTCTTTCATGCTTTAGCAAAAACTGCCTTTTTAATAAATTTACACTAAGTAGTAATGACCAATATTGTGCGGTGTTTAATCTGCTCTAAAAAAAACAAGTGGGAAGAAATTCTTCTGCCCAGCTCTTGGGTATTAAGTCTGTACATATTTTATGTTGACAGTTCAGCTTCAGGCTATAAAATAGAAGAACCTGTTCTACATCTACTGTTTAAAACAAGAGCAGAAAAACTAAACCTCCATCAATCTGCTGTCTTCATTTTATGGTTTATCTGCAGCAAAAAATGAATCATAAGAGAGGTTTGTTCTGATTCCACAGACAGATCCATCAACATACTGGTATCTGTGAACCATGCTTTCCCATAGAGGGTGGTGGTAATGGCACAGTTGCAGAATTAAACATACTATAACATTGAGCTACGACTATTCACTCGCAATTACAGTAAGGTTCTGTAATAAGAATGTATCTAGAAAATGGGCATGCACACACAGAATCACAGAATCATAGGGTTGGAAGGGACCTCGAAAGATCATCTAGTCCAACCCCCCTGCCAGAGCAGGGTCACCTAGAGCACATCACCCAGGAACGCGTCCAGGCGGGTTTTGAATGTCTCCAGTGAAGGAGACTCCACAACCTCTCTGGGCAGCCTGTGCCAGTGCTCTGTCACTCTCACAATAATAAAATTTCCTCCTGATATCCCTCTTGAATCTCCTATGCTCCAATTTACATCCATTACTCCTTGTCTTATCACTGGTCATCACTGAAAACAACTTCTCTCCATCTTCCTGACACTCCCCCTTTACGTATTTGAAGACATTGATGAGGTCACCCCTCAGTCTCCTTTTCTCCAGACTAACTCCACACCACACATCTGAAGTAACACAAGTTCACGTGGTCATTTTTTTCACATCTATACCTATTCCAAATTACATACTTTCTTTTAGAAACTTAATAAGGACCAAAGCAAATAGACTAAGACAGTGATATAATTTTGAATATTTGTGGGGTTTTTTTTCAAACAGAATTTATGTCCAAATCCTTTGAATACAAAATGCATACAAATATGAGATTTTTTCATCAAATTACTTGTAAACCTTTCAATAAATAACACAGTCTATTGAGTTCCGAGCTGTGACTTTTCAAGCTGTGGTTTTTCAAAAAAACAAACCCTACAGAGTTTTCTAATCTCACATGTAAATTTTGGATCACAAGCTAGCAGATGAAGTATTTGCTCACCTGAAAGAAGCAGTTCAGCAGACTGAAGTCTACTTGTGATGGTATGTAGGGTGAGGATAGCAAAGGAAAGCAAAGTCGTGAATGCTTGAAAAATAAAATATTTTTTGTTAACAGGAAGAAAATTAAAACTTTGGGGAAAGGATTAATTTCACATCTGAATCCTTCTCCCAAAATGGCTTCTGATTTTATCTTAACCCTGTGAATAGCCATCTCTGAAAAAGTGCGGTAGTAGTTGCATTAAAGCACAGGATTCTTTTAGTTAAGGACCACTGTAGAGTGTATTCAGGAAAAACTCCCATTGAGGTAAATAATCTGCTCACATTAAAAGAGAGTGTACAGTGTAGTGGTGATGCAAATGAGAGTAGTAACTCTGCATGCTGTTTCAGCCCCATTTTTTAGATAGCTCTATCTTAACAGCGAATTCATAACGCATTCAAACGCAGTGCCAGAAAATATCAACTAAGTGGAGAAAAAAATTGAGACATTCTTAAAAAATGATAGTTCAGTTTGCTGTAGAGTGTGACAAAAGTGTGAGGAAAGGGGACAGAATAACACACAAGTTTAGTTTAGTGGCATTTATTCCATAAAGCTTGTGAAAAATGTATCTTGTATGGATTATTTGGATATTTGCAAAGTATGGAAAAAACAGCTAATTATATAAGCTATCAACAACTTCCTGTGGAAAGAGCTTATAGGGTTTCTGACCTGATATCATATTCATTTAATCTAATTTATGAAACTGCTTGAGGAAACATTCAGCTGCTTTCTGAAAGACTGACTTGGGGATTATTGGAGCTGTATAATTGTTCAACTGATCAGACTTAAAAAGAAACATTTTGTTTTACATTAATCTTGCAGAAATGGGCAATGAATTTGAGAAATAGATTGCTGTCTAAAAGTCTTGCCAAAAAATATCTAGCTGAGAGCAACCTCAACCAGTTTTGTTTTTTTTTAACAGTCTCATTTTCTTATTTTCAATCTTTATTCAACATCTGTTCCTTTCCCCCTCCTCTGTAACATAATTATGCAGAAATCCAGCATAAAACAGGTTGAGTAGTTAATAACAGACAGCCTAAACATTTTTTTCACACTGGTGCCCTGCAGATCTTTCTTTCTTTTTCTTTTTCTTTTTTTTTTTGGCTTCTTATTTAATTTCTTTAATATCTTTCCTGATCTCGAAGTATCCTCACAAAACATGTGGAAGCACCTGAAAATAAGTCTGGGAAATGCATGTGTTCATAAGGCCCTTATTGGGACAGGTAGCACATTTAAAGGGAGAGAGTGAAATTCACAGTTTTTCCAGTTATAGTAGAAGGAATTTAATTGAGGTATTTAGTCTCTCATCACACTCACCCCAGAAAGACTTCCAGACCTTTTCCAGACATTCTGTACAGAGGCTGATGGTCTTGCAGTATATATCTATGTATACTTTTTCTTTTCTCCAAAATAGGTTCACTTTATTTTTCTATATCTCACATAAACTCACTACACATCTCAAAAGTAATCATGGTTCCATGATAAATACTTCTCATTTTGCAATACTTCATTTCAGTAATTAGCACTTGACATTTAGCCTAAAAGAGATTAGAAAAATGTTATACTGACAGATGTTCAAAAGGTCCACTAAAATATAAGGGTTCCTCCATGCAGAAACAGGTACAAAATGTTGTTTTCCCCTGAATTTCCAAAGAGTTCACTGATTAAAATAAATAAAGGATCTTAATTCATTTGGAAAAAAGTGTTTAAATAAGTTGGGAGCAATTGAGAAAAAAGTTCTAAAAGTCTAATAAATCTTCACTTTAATTCACAACAGAAAAAAAAGGAAGATAAAAATTACAAAAGGCAATATGATGTAGAAATAGAATGGGTTTCATTTTATGTGATATACATAAACAAATAAAGCACTGTAAGTGTAACTGAATGTACAACCTATTGTAATTGGAGGGTTGTGTCTTAAGGTTTACACATATACCTTAACTGAAATTATTCCATGAGTGTTGAATTGATTTATAAAAGATGAAAGCCAAACAAGCCTGATAAGGGTGGACTTTTTCCCCATAGGTTTAGGTATATATAACTCTTCATGTTTGCATTCTGAGGACTGAATAATCTGGGGTTTTTTCCCACATTATCACTGGTTTATTTTTATACTTATATTTCATATTCTTGGTGTTTGAGGCAATTATTATACATTTTCAATATTTTCTGTCAGACTTGTGTAAAAAATTTTGATTTAAATATTTTTCCTGCCTGCCTGCTGCATGAAATTTTTACATTTGTGTGGAGTTCCACTCACATATTTATTATATTATACTTAGACGAGATACTACCCTCTATTAATGAGACACCATGTAATCTGATGGCTCCTGGTGGAAGAAAAATACTTTCGGCTTTAATTTGTCTCACAGGAGGTGATGAATGGTTAAAAATTAGCACAGAAGACACATGTAAATTCCTACTTTATCTTTGAAATATTTGTTCTTTAAGAGGGTCACAAAACTGCAGCTTCTAACCTGCAGGGTTTAAAGGAAAAGAGAAATGATGTCATTGCAGTAGAAAAGTAGGTTTAACATAGTTGAAAAAAAGAAGGTTCTTAACTAAATATGAATTTAAAAAAAATCTGAATGATTAATATGTTTTCTTTAGGCAAAATTATACTTAGGATAGTTACAGATTATGGGATTATTTCATTTTCCTTTGTTCTTCTGAAAGATGTCTGGTTTCCCTCCCAGGCAGAATGTTAAAAATCATTTTCAAATAATAAAAAAAAAACAAAAAACAAAACAAAACCAACCCCCCCAACACCAAAAACTCTAACCAAAGCCAATCTCCACTTCAAATCCCGCTTTGTAATAAAATAAAATAAAGCATTTTATTTTTTAAACAGTATCTAATGCTAGAAGCTGCTTTAATAATGAAAGATTACATGGATAGCTTTTGTAATGTCCCCAGTCAAGTTAGTCATACATGTGTGCATAGGTAACAGAAAAATTCTTTTGTAATGCAAAATTTTACTTTGTAAAAAAAGTAATATCTCCGTGAAGGAGTTCTTCAGCATATGCTTGAAAGGATTATCTTTATAGTTTCATTTTTAAATTATGGAAGTTGCAGAAAACTCTTTTTTTTCCACTCCATCCTCACCTGCACCCAGTAAAGGAATCAAGGCAGAAAAGGCAGTTTGGAAGCCGGCAGGAAATGCTCAAGAATGTGAGAAGAAACTGAAAGACACTCTGCATCTGGTATATCCTGAAATTACCTTGAAAATCTGCTTAGATTTACTTGGCACGTAGTGTGTTGCTACTTACTGTGCATTCATGTGTGCACAGAAAATTTGGATTCTTGCCAGATTGCAATTTAGAGTAAAGATTATTAGATTATTGGGGGGAGAGAAAGTAAAAAAAAAAAAAAAAAGAAATAAAAATTGAAAAAAAATATACAGCAGCATCTTCAATGCAAACACAAACATCTTTTTTATATGACATTGATATAACTGTGCTATGGTTTGTGGTAGAGTTTTTCTGCACACCATCATAGTTTGTATAACAAGAAGTAATGCAATATTCTATCGTTACATGACAAAGTAAATCCTCCTAGCTTCACATAACCTCTTCCAAGGTAGTGGAACCATACAACTTCCTTCAGTTTCAGCGTACAGTGATAGGAATTCTACAGAATAGATTACGATATCAAGTTACTACAAGGATTTAATTTGCTGTTTTATGACATTGCACCCGCTGCTCACTATATTGATCTGAAAAAGATGCACAATTATATGCCGTTAAAATGACTAATATCACCAGAATCTCAACTTTAAGACATCACAAGGATGTGACTTCACGACGTTAAGAGGAGCAATACACAATACTGCTACTGCCTGTGGATGTCCACTTGTTAAATTTTACTTACATGTAAAATGTATGTTAGGGTAATAATGTATGTTAAGGTAATAATACGTGTATGTTAGGGTACTTCTGGGGAACTAATATTATGCAAAACCAATCCTTCTTAGATTTCAAGTACAAAAGCAAAAAACAGTTATTTCTTGTTAGAAGAAACAAATCCTTTCTATTTGATATTTTTTCCTGCTATCCACTGAAACCTGAGATTTTGTAATTGATGTTAAGTAATGTTTCATGTGCAGCAGTAAAGATATGATTTCTATATATACACAACAACACTTGAAGGTTCTACTAAGACATGATAGCTGTCAGAAGAAAGTAATGTCCTCATATCTTTGCAGAGGGAAATTTTCCCAGCTTTAAGAAAGATTTCTGTCTTGTTTTCTTGGATATCCACATGATGGGCTTTGGCAGACTGATATTTCACATCGTGAAATTCCTCCTGAATTATCGTCAACTCTTTTTTTCCCTTTATTTTCTGATATTTCATTTCAATTCTTTTCTATTTTCAATATTTGTGCTGTTCTACATATTGTCATAATTGTCTTCCTCCTCATGAGATCTGATTTGTATTCTTATCTCCAGATTTTATCACCTGAATTTTCTGACACTGTTGTCAAAGTTCTCAGGAAATAATTTTTATCTGGTATCTGCTGCTTGAATCTATAGTCTTGTAAGTATACAATTCTGCGTAACTCTGCATCTATAATGTTAATGTTATAAGATATATATTTGTACACAGAACAAACTCTTCAGGTATGATAACTTAAAATAATAGCGTCTATTTATGGATCTTTTTCTTAAAGAGTTGAAAAAAGAGCTCACTGATATCTTGTTTATAATGGAATGGAAAAATCTAGGTTTGGGACATTTTGACGTATATATGGTCAGACTCGAGCATTACCCTTGCCTTCTTGCATGAGTCATTTTGCTAGAGATCGTGAAAAAATGTATCTTGTATGGATTATTTGGATATTTGCAAAGCATAAAAACCCCAGCTAATTATATAAGCTATCAACAACTTCCCATGGAAAGAGCTTATAGGGTTTCTGACCTGATATCATATTCATTTAATCTAATTTATGAGGCTGCTTGAGAAAACATTCATCTGCTTTCTGAAAGACAGACTTGAGGATTATTGGAGCTGTCTTGCCCTGACCTTTGGCCTTCTATGTCAAGATAGAAGATACTAACCTACAAATGCTTCAGATTGACCATGAGAAGAATTTTTGTTAAAAACATAGCTTGTATTCAGAAGGCTTCCTGGACTGTTGGATATACTTTAGCAATAAGTACAAGCTATGTGTTTACCGAAAGTCACAAAATTCAACATAGCTATTCACCAACAAAAAGAAGATCATACCCTAAGAAAACGGTGATCCAAAAAACCTGAATTATGCCCCTTGCAGCTTAGGAAGACAAACAATGACAACTAGAAGGTGGCTGGTACTGATCCGTAACTAGAACAAACAGTCAAATTAGTAATCTTTCTTTTCTGTGCTAAAACAGTATTTTAAAAAATGTTAAGCACCAGCTATAACAAACTGACATTCACAATCCAACCATCTAGATCCTGCTCAAGCTCAGTAAAATGTTAATTAATAAAAAAAATCTAAGCAAGTTTAATATTCTTGAAAATTCAGTCTGGACTTGGGTCACGGCATAGACTTGACAGTACACTAGTGGTTGATCTAAAGAGAAAGATGAGATATTCATTCTTATATTCCTGTACCTCTGCATAATTTAATACTGTCAACCATGAGATCTGTCTAGCTTGTTTGATCTAGGGAGAATGTGCTATACCTTTTTGTCAGAAATGAGCAATAACAGAACTTTTCTTCCACGACTAAGACCTGCATTTGTGGTGACCAGCATAATTATCAGTGTACTTTCAGGTCCCATCTATATATCATGATTAGATGATATATCATATAGATTAGGTGATATAATTCACATGATATGGACTGAAAAGCCAACAGATTGCATGTAGCAGACAGCTTTACCTCTCTTTGTGTCAGGAAAATTATGGTACCTTAACCAGGGAGATACTTGTACAAGATCAACACATGAAGAAATATTTACTAGTTCAGCAGAGTAAATAGTTCACAGAAGTATTGTGAAGTTCTCACAACTATACTGTATTTGGGCTGAAACTGTACCACTATAAAGACTAAAATAATCTCTGTCCTGGGAAGGCTACATTGCTTAGATAAGTAAATTAAGAAGTCAGCATTTTTATGTTCCCTACCTACTCAGTGGAAAAAAACATGTCTTCTAGAGGGAAATTCAGGTAAAATTCTTAATATAGAGACTAAAATACTTTTGGAGTAAGCTGTCTCTCTAGTTTGGCTACCAAAAATAAGGAAGAAGAATCATGAACCTTATGAAGTTCAACACAGCCAAGTG
>VXBO01002660.1:108087-209518 GCA_013400135.1 Rhinoptilus africanus | reverse complement strand
TCAAGAGCATGTTTCTAGGAGTTGTGCATTGGGGGTTATCACATGCAGTTCCACTGGAGAGTGCTTAAATTCCCCTTAGGAAGGTTATCTGTGCACTACTCATTTCAAAGCACAGAACTGAGATCCACAGCTTCTTTCCTGTCCTCCTGCAGGTAGAAGTACTTGGATTATATCAGTAAGTCAGTCATATATTAACTTTTAAATAGCCAGTGGACTNGCTCTACCTTCACAGACACTGTTTGCATCTGTTACAGTGACGTGAAACCTGTGAGAAGGCAGCCCTGAAAGGTTTTCAAATAGTTTCTAACTGTGCTCCTGAGGCATTGGAACAACAAGACTGGCTTTTTATGGCATAAATTACAGAAGTGACATGAAAACAGATGAGTTTATTAAAACAGAGTGAATCACTGATGACATTTAAGTCTAATTAAGTCAGGCTACTCAGCTTAATGATTTTGTTCCAGAGGAGGTAACTATTTTTGGAATTCATAATGTTTAACACAGATCTTCTGGAAGAGGGTATTGTACCTAGGGGTGCCGTTATCAGGGTCTGTAATAGCAAATGCTTTCACTTAAAAGGCTGTGCCAAGTTAAATCACAGTGAAATTTATCCCAGCCATTTGATAAGGCTATCCCGAAATGTTGTCGTGGTTGAATAAGCATTTGGAGGTCAGAGGAGGGCAAAGGATATTCACAATGACAAGGTGAATCTATCTGTAGCCAGCAATAATATGAGTAAAGCCAAAAACGTAGTTGTCATCCTCACCTGTGAAAATGCCCTATAGTTTTATGTGCAAAAAATACAGAAGTGAAACATTTATTTCGGTCTCAGTAACAGAAGTACCCAAAATTAAGAGGAAAGCTGCTTGATACTGACCCTGTCAGTGATGTACTCGATGCATTTCAACATATAAACTCCTATTAAATGTTCACCAATGCCCTAGTTGGCTTTTCTTGCTTCTCAACTGGGCTGCAGCATTTCTGTCTCTGTGCAGCCAAGACACGCTTGTAATTAATTTTGATTTGCAGTCTTTGCCTGCAGCTTAATAGTTCAAGGATATTTTGTTGTGTAAACTAGATATTGCTCCTCTGACATAGCTGCTGTTATACAGACAACCTTCCTAGAAATTAAACCTTAGATTCCTTCCTTCAGCACTGATACGACTGGCTGCATGCTGCTCAGGCACTTTAATAGAAAATGCTGTTTATTTCTTCAGCATAGTCTGTTTAACTAACCCTGTTATCACTGATGGCAAGCAATGCTCAGGGGCCAGTACATGCCCATATGCCATATCTGCACCTTCTGGGACTTCCAGAAGTCATACCTCCATCTATGTATTGGGTGGACACATTGCATATAGAGCTTTTTTTTTTNCATATAGAGCTTTTTTTTTTCCCCCCCTGCTATCACGTGGCAACAAGAAAGTTCTTGACCCAGATCCTCTGGGAGGACCTGTTTAGTTTGGAGTTTTGTTTTCTAAATTTTTGGGGTGTGTTTTGCTGGTGGCTCTAAATGTAGCAGAAAGCAGAACTATAGATCTCAGCACTTGAAATGTTTTTTGATGACTACACAGAGCAAGAATTCATCTGTAATGCGCCTATAATCAAAGGGCACCCTTTGCAAGTCTTTTTCTTGCTGAAGTGCTTCCTTGAGTCCTCTTGGCAAAGCTATAGCAGGGTGGTATGAAACCTCTCTGGCAAGGCTCTTTTCTAACCACAGATTTCTGTGTAGGGTGATTAGGTACATTCCCCAGTTCAACCGCTTAGAATCTGTCATAATGAAGGCAGAGTTACAATTACATGGCCAAAACACACATACACTTTTGCATGCCCTTTTATCTGCAAGGTTATCATCTTTCCTATTTTCATTTGAACAGTGTCAGTGTCTCAAATTGCTCCGTCTTACTATTGCTGTGTTACAGGAAGCAATTGGCACTGTACTCCAAAACATGAAGGGATGCATTCAGTATGTTATAAATATTAGGTTCTTACTTAGGCAACAGTGACCTAGGTATTAAAGCAAAACAAGATAAAAACCCTAAAACAAAATCTGCAAAACAGGCAAAACAATCCCACATGCAGATAAATAATTACTAAAACCCAGATCCATTTCACTACATCTGCAATATGTGAATACAGCTATCACTTTCTTTTGCTTCGTGGAGAGTTGTCATCTGTTGTGTCCTTGTTTCACTGTAAAATTGCTCTGGATCTGCCAAATCATACATGCAATATTAAACACCACAGACAATGGATTCATGCACAACAAATGTTATGGAAATTGTTGAGATAATTCTAAGTCCTAATTTATGTCACTGAACAAATCTTCTGTGTTTGTTCCTGCAGCTAACTTTACCACTCACATGGTTCATTTATTGTTTCAATCAGGAACCTATGAACTACAGTCCTTTTCTAAAGCCAGCAGGACATTCCTAAATGCTCAGAAGAATGGACATTTTTTTAATTGCAGTGCATACCATTTACGTATTCTGTTGCCTGTAGATGCAGCTCCATTGCTAGAGTTTGTCCCACACAGAGAAACATACAGTGAAGGGTAATCTTCTAGCTTGATAGTCCAGGAGAGAGGCATAACCATCAGTGGTTAATATAGAAATAGCCATACTTGTTTACACAGAGGGCTATACTGGCCAACTGCCAGGAATCCAAGCACTACACTTGATTTAGAAAGATATTTGCATAGCCTTATTATCTAGAATAAATTTTGCTGATATTAGCAACTTTATTGCAAGTAGAAATAAAAGCATTAATAGCACTGCAATAAAACGCTGCAGATTATTTGTTTTGCCTTCCTTGTTGTAGATAGAGCAGCTGTTTGTTGTTTCATCGGGAATGCTTAAAGTCACATTTCCCTTCACATCGAGCAAGCTGAGTGTCTGGGAGACTAGTTGGCTGCATGGCTCTAAAGGGCATAGGATGACATCAGATACTTACTGAGATCTGGCTTCTTCCTTTCATTTTCATGCAAGTCCTATCAAAGTGTTCTCATTATCCAAAAAGACAATGGAAAGAAAGAAGTCACAGCACTCTTCAGGATTTATGATAGTGCAGAGGCTAGACTGTTTGTCATGTTCAGACAGTCATATGATAATACAGGGGGTCTCCTGCTCATAGCAAGGTCAGCTATGGGATCAGACCAGGTTGCTCAGGGGTTTAACTAGTTGGTTGTTGGAAATCTCCAAGGCTGGAAACTGCACAAACTTTGTGAGCAATGTGTTCCCCTGCTTGATTGTCCTCATAAGGGAAAAAGCTTTTCCTTATAGCTAGTCTGAACCTCTCTTGTTTCAATTTATGCCCATTGCGTCTTGTCCTCCCACTATACACTACTGTGGAGAGCCTGGCTTCATCTTCTTGATAACCCCCTTGTAGGTACTGGCAGGCTGCCATTATGTGCCCCCTGAAGTCATACCTTCTCCAGGCTGAACAAGACCTGATTTCTCAGCCTCTCCTCATAGAGCAAGCTTTCCAGCCCCCAACCATCTCGATGGCTTTCCGCTGAACTTGCTCTGGGTTATCAATGTCTTTCCTGTATTGAGGGGACTAAAACTGGACACAGTATCTGAATGTGATCTAATGAATACTGAGCAATGGGCACATTACTCTATTGAGCATGTAAATCTACTGAATGTGCTCCTTTTTGTACAGCCCAGGATGCTGTTGGCCTTCTTTGCTGCCAAGCATGCAGGTGGGTCATGTTCAGCTTGCTGCTCATCACAGTCCCCCAGGTTCTTCTCAGCAGAGCTGCTTCCCAGCCAGTCAGTTCCTGCTCCATCTTGTTGATGGGTCTCTTCCTTCCCTTTGGATTTGTACCTCTTGAATTTCATAAGGTTGTTGTCAGCCTATTCATTCCTCCAGTCTGTTTATGCTGCCGTGAATGGCAGCTCTGCCCTCAAGCAGAGCTCTCCTACTTAAGGGAGCACCATCCTCCCCTCCACTACCAAGTTTGGTGTTATCTGCAAATTTGGCAGCATGCCCTCCATCACTTCCTCTAGGTTCTTTATGAGGATGTCAAACAGGATAGGTCCCAGGATTGACCCCTGCAGTGCTGCAATAGCCACCAGCCTCTGGGTGGCATACGTCCCATTAATCACCATCCTCTGAGCCTAATCATCCAACCAGTTATTTACTCATCTTGTTCACCCATCCAGACCACAACATCCTAACTTGGATGCAAGAACACTGTAGGAGACAGTGTCAAAAGCCTTGCTAAAGTTGAGGTACATGTCAGCTGTTGCTCTCCCATTTGTCCATAGCTCCAGTCATTGCAGCACAGAAGGCAATTGGATTGGTCAGACATGACTTACGCTTGTTCAATCCGGACTGTTCCTAATCACTTTCTTCTCCATAATGTACCCAGAAATGTGTTTCAAGAGGACTTGTTTCATGACTTTCCCAGGGAGCAAAGTGAGGCTCTCAGGCTGGTTGTTCTCTGTGTTCTTCTTTTGGCCTCTTCTGAAGAGAGACGCATCATTTGCCTTTCTCCAGCCATCTGGGTTCTCCCCTGGTTTTCCATGACCTTCAAATATGATTGAGAGTGGACCTGCCAGAATTTTAGCCGGTTTCCTAGCCACCCATGGATGTAGCCTGCCAGGTCTTTTACGGATCAAGTTCTCTCATGTGATCCTCATCTGCTAGTCCCTTCTGCTTGGTCATCATCTTGAACCCTTTTTTCTAAACAGAGAAGCCTGGGAAATCTTGTTGAGGACTGAGGCAAAGAAGACATTGAGTAATTCATCCATACCTGTGTCTGTTGTCACACACCCCATGTAACAATGGTCCTGCAGTTTCTTTTTATGTCTTTTTAGGACTAAGGGCACTTGTTGCCCTTGACACCCCTTACAGGCACCAACTTTAGGTAAGCTTTGGCTTTCCTAGTGTTGTCCCTGAATGCTCAGAAAATATTTCTATATTTACTCTTTGTAGCCTGTCCCTGCTTCCACCTCCTGTATACTGGCTTTTCATGCTGGAGCTTCTTCTCAAGTTCCCTACTTAGCCAAGAGAGTCTCATGAAGCACCTACTTGTCTTCCTGAATATCAGGGTGGATCATTCTTGCACTTGGAGTATACTGTCCTTGAAGAGCTGCCAGCTTCCCAGAGATCCTTGGCCCTTCAGAGCTGCTGCCCATGGGAACCCACTTACAGTCCCCTGAATAAACTGAAGTCTGCTCACCTGTGGTCCACCTGAGTTCTCTGCTACTGTCCTTCCTCACACTTGTCAGGATCCTGAACTTCACTATTCCATGTGCCAAAGCTACTGTTGACTGCCATATCGCCAGTTAGTTCTTCCTTGTTAGTGACTAGCAGATGCAGCTGTGTGTCACCTTTGGTTGGCCCATGCTGTACTGGTTGCCTTTGGTTTCACAGACTTACTCTTTTGAGGGACTGCATCTAACGGTTTTGTTGCTTGCAGTCAACTTACAGGCAAGTATCTGAAGCACTCATATTTACTCAAATTGATTTTTTTCTTTGTTTGTTTGTTTTCCAAAAGATTT
Source organism: Rhinoptilus africanus (assembly GCA_013400135.1). Lineage (NCBI taxonomy): Eukaryota > Metazoa > Chordata > Aves > Charadriiformes > Glareolidae > Rhinoptilus > Rhinoptilus africanus. Next base: position 204,008 of record VXBO01002660.1, on the reverse strand, counting down.
TTCTGTTACAGAGCTCTGATCCAACTTTGGCTGGGTAGACATTTAGCAGTCAGTTCAGTACAGCTATGTCCTAACGAATTCTGCTAAACCTAAACTAGACCTGTAACCACCTGTACACAGCAGTCTCCTCTACTTGGATGCCTTACTGACCACCTTAATTCCAGGACACAGATGCAACCCCCATGCTGCCAATAGTTATCCCTATTATAGCGTATGCTGGTTAGATTTCAAGGACAGAAATTGAAGGCTTGGAGGAAGTATATGAGGTTTTTCTGACTTTGAAAATGGCAGTATGATGGTCATGCAGACAGGACATTCTCAGCATCTACTCTGAGGAGCATCCTTTTTCAAATATACTGCGCTTTGCTATTGCTTGCAGTACTCTCTGTGGAGAAGAAAAAGCTCTGAGTAATTCCTGGGCACAAGGACAGTAGAGAGTTCTCTTACAAGGTCTTGGCATTATCTGTAGAGGACAGTGGACCGCTTAAACGTAGACAAAGACTTTTAGAACTTTCTACAGTCACCAGCAGACTTCCCTGATTTTCCAAAAGCTCATGCATCTTTACCTACAAGAAGTTAAATGCGACATTTTAATTCTCTATGAATGGAAAAAGCAGAAATAAGCTACTGCAGAGTGTCGCTGGGAAGCTGGTTTGTACTGCACGGCAAAGATATGATAGATGTATTGTCTTTCATACAAAATCAAAAGAAGGATTTTATTTTTATTTCTAAGTGAGTAGATGGTAAAAAGAGGTGATACTGTTTGAAGTTATACTTGGAGCAACTAATGTGAACTACATTAAATATGACTCCCTTCTTCCCTTTAATGTCGATCCATCTACTTGATCTTGACTCCTACATATTCCTGTTTCCTTAATAGCCTTCATGTCAAAAGTGCAGATTCAGAGAGCCCTCCGCGATTAGAGGATATATAATTGTTTTGTACAATCCAGTGGTGTTTGTTAGGCATGTGGGGAAATCCCTGTTTGTTAGGAGTGTACAGCAAATTGCATGTTCCTCAGCAAAGGTTACACACCTGTATTTGCTGTCCCCTATTGCTGTGTATTTTAAGAATAAAGCACGATGAGTTTATGCTTAAAAACTGATCTAAGTTTGGAGTATAAAGTGAGAATGCTGTCTGTGGAAATAAAAAGGAAAATTGTATGGCATAATATAAAGATCTAACTCTTAATCTGGAAATATGTATTAATTTTTTAAAGCAGCTTACCAGTATTTGTTTTTCCTTCTCTTACTGCCCTGAGGAAAAGTAGTATATATCCTTTTGTTCTAGTCAGAGAAACAAGGAATCAGTAGTTCTGCCCACAGACAAAAACAGTGTATTTCTTTTGTGTTTTGAAGGCAGGTGCAAGCTTGCTTTGCTCAAACTGAAAGGTCCCTAGAAGTTGTATGGATTTAATAATGTGACACTGAGCTCAGGGTATGTCCTGATGAGAAACTAATGGCTTCTACTTGGCTTGGAGCAAGAAGAATGAGCTCCTGCTTGCTTGCAGAATACCATGTAGAAATTAACAGTCAAATGAAAACTCCAGGTTTTATTATGGTTCTCAGATTAGTAATATCCTCTTTTTTTTTCCCCTTTGCAGAAGTTGTGTACTGCAGGTTGGTTGCCTACACTGCCATTGAACAACAAGAGTGAAAAGCCAAACAAGGGAGGAATTTGTCACATATAGCACTCTTGCATGAGACAGCAAACATATACTGCTGTATATACATAAATGGTAGGACCTACATATGTGGTATGTCCAGGCCTGCCCAGGTATCTGCAAGGATGTTCACATATTAGCCCATGTTAAAAACCCATCTTTTGAGACAGACTTAATCTCTGAAGATAGCAGGTACAACATAAGGACTACAGCAAGTAATGAATATTGAATATCTTTAACAGAGTGTTACCATAGGGAACAGTAAACCAACAGGGAAGGTTACAGTAAGTGGATAAAAGTAACTCATAGAGTTGATCTGAAATGTATCCATTGATGTGAAAGAATATATCTGCAAACCTTCTCCCTTTGCCCTTCTTATTAAGCAGACCGATGTTTGAAAATAAAGGAAGTACTAGAACTCTAAGTAGTATGGTTAAGGTAACCTTCCTCTTTTCTGAAAGCAAATCCCAGTATCCTGTTTCAGTTCTTTCTGTGTCAAAGCCAACCTTGGAGTTACTGAAGTGAGAGAATTCTATAAAGGACTAGGATAAATGCTGATAAAACTAGCACTTTTGAAAAGAAGAAGGAGTAATTACCCATTACTTTGGGCAATAAAGTGTAAATCCTTTCTTTATCCACTGTTGTCGTCTCATTATAAAAAATTGAGTCACTTGACTACATGCAAGCACAGCAGGTGACCTAGAGAGACCTCAGATATACATCTCATTCTTAGGATCTTATGTGCAGATTAATCTATCTTTGAACAAACACTTTCTAAATTGCATGGAATGCCCTTGAAGGTGGAAGGGAAAGAAGGAAAGTATTCATAAACTCAAGAAGAGGGGAAACTCCAGAGCTAAATTACCTTTCTGTAATATTTCTCTAAGTCAGCCACAAGATCTGAGGACAGAAGGAAATGAAAACAACTATGTAGTTGGACATTACTTCTTAATTTACAGGTCCCTTAAAATTTCTCACTGGAGATACAGATCCTGTACAACAAATCTGAACCTACCTGATTCTAGACTTGCTTTGGCAGACTCCTTAGAAGTAATCCATGTTTCCTCAGGGGTCCAGAAATCACAGGCTGAAGTAACTGAGATACTATAATTAGTGTATCCCACACTTGCTGATTTCAGCGGAGGTGGCATCTGCTAAGTACTGCCCTGCAGATTACTTCAAGGAAGCATTTTGCATGATCAAATAAGGGATGAATCTAAATAAATGCATGAACTTGTCTTCTGGTTGCACCTAATACTGATGCTTTGTTACTTTGAGCAAGTGCTGACTCTTGTCAAAGTCCGCAAAATGAAAAGTAATAGATTAATCATGCAGCCTCTCAGCTAGGATACCAGAATACACTGTATTTATCCTTATCTCTGGATAAATAGAGCTTTGTAGAATGCCTTTGTTTCCGCTACCTTTCCTTTTTTTTTTTTAAACTCAAAGTTGCACCGATACGGCATCTTCTTCCTTACTGAGAACCCTGAGCATTTTTGAACATCAGAGATGTCCTCCTTGCTGAGAAACTGAACTGAATATGGATACCTAATTGTCTCTTATCCGACTGTTCATTGTCAAAATTTTCAGTGCTCACCAGCCTTTGCTCTTTTAGTGCTCCTTGTGCCATTCCCCTTTCCTTGTCCATTCTGCTACACCCTCTAAGTTATCAGCATATCTATAGCATCCTGGCAGCTCCAGGTATCCTTACTACCTGCTCCTCTCCTGCTTTCACGGCTGCTCAAGTTAATTCTTTAGGCTCTACTTGGCAATTCTCTCCTTTATACTTGAGTGACGTACACCCAACCACAAGTCACATCTTACTTCTGCTTCTTCCACCATTGAATGTCTTGGGACGGCATTTCAGGAGCCAGAGAGACTGTCTGTACTGAAGTATTTCCAAGAGTCTTTTCAAATCTTCCTTAAGTAGAAATCCCACTGCTCCCATCAAGTCCCTCTTTGAGATTTTCATTTCCTTCCCTAAGCCTTCTTGTTGCCGTGCCTTCTCCAAATGTCATAAGTGTTAACTTCAAAAAGAAGATGGAAAGGCCCTGTCACAAGCTTTTTCCATCAACTTACCTTCTTTTCTCCAAATAGCTTTTATTCCTGGTCTTTTCCTGATCAATTTCCTTCCCCAGTGACATGTGCCAGCATGACTGAACTACTTCCATACCCTCCTTCATTTGTCTGGTGAATTCTTCTATTCATGCCATAAATGCATTTTAATGTTCCATGTCCAAAAGTACATAAGAGTAATGCCATAATAATCCTACTCTATTTCATCTTGAGTATCATTAAATGATGACTTCTAACCTTCCCCCACCTTCTACATATCCTCGTTGTTCCTTACTGGTCAGAAATGCAGCTCCTACAACCACCTTCTCCTGCCTGACAATCAAGTCATGTTTTTGTCTCACTGAATCTTCCTGCTCTCTCTTCGGTGATCAAAAGCTTAATCCCAACATTTCACCAAGCCAAATCCCTGACTTTGATTCCTTTAGTATAGTCATTGCTGCTAGCTCAGTGCTCCTTTCACTTGCTATCCCTTGTGTTTACTTGCTGTTATGTTATCTCCCAGCCTGTGGGTATCTCTTTTTCCTCATTCAAATCCTTCCTCAAAGTATATTTCATCAGAGCCATTGTCACAATCCTGCCCTCACCATTCTATTATTATTTACAGGGCCTTTCATGATAAGAGAAAAAGTAGAAAGCAAAAAGTATACGGATGAGAACATGGTAAGTTGTCACTATCTCTGCATCTTCAAAAGAGTCTTTTGACATCTGCTGTTCTTCAGGATAAAGTAGGACAGTATTTTTCTTGTAGAGTACCAAAACCACTACTGGTGCCTAACAAATATTGGTAATAACTGTAACTGGTCCTTTCTTCTAAGCAATCACTAGGAATTGTCTCTGTATAGGGGTTGTATAATCATGGAGCTGTCTCAGGGGCCTGCTGTCAGTCTCTCCATCTCCCTTGTGAGCAGTGGAGAATGACTATGTATTAATAATGAGTTATGAGATGCTTGAGATTTTCATCCCCTCACTAACGAGAAAAAGCCAAAGGAAACACATGTAAGAGATCCTTGTCTGAAGTGAAGACAAGATACTATTTTCATGCAGTTACAAAACACTCTTTGCTTGTATTGTATAAGAAGCTGCTGTGGCATACACAGTCAATGTGGACAAGAAACAAAGGGGTTACTTATGTGGGACATGAATACTATTTCCTGAGGTACTCATACTGCTGGTGGGAACCACAGTTATTCACTTGCTGGGCTTCTGCTACCGACTTCAGCAGAAAAGGAGTTTGATCTGCACTTCCCATTTCAAAAGCTGGTCTAGAAAGATATTAACACCTTTGAAAAATGTGGCTCCAGTGCTGAATGGAGTAGGTTACAGAGAGTGGATGAAGAATTAAGTCACTTTCACAAACATGTTTTCAGCTGTAAGAGACACCACATCGTTCAGTGGTTTTCCTCTTTCAGCTTTCAGCATAAACGGGGAATTTGGTGAATCTGAAGACAAGGACCTTGTTTTGCCTCTTAATTCCATGTCAGGAAAACGTATGCCTGCACTTCAACTCAATGTGGATTTTTAATGGCTTACAAACAGCTTCCCACACCAGACTGTAGTATGTAAGAGCAGCAGCTCCCTGGTACAGTGCAGAATATTATACAACCTGTTCTAGCGGAATATGGGTACAATAGGATCAAATGAACTTTCAGCAAGGAGGGACAGTTACAGAGAGTCTCTGCTACACTAAAACCTTTATTCTTTAGTAAGAATACTATTAAAATAAAAAACTCCCTTTACCTCAAATAAGGAGTTTTCTCTTGTGTTTTTTTGGGGGTGGATGAAGGGGGTTGGGTTTGTTTGGGATTTTTTGGGGGTGAGGGGTAGGGGGGAAGAGTGGTTGGGTTTGTTTTTTTTCCTAAGGACTACTAACAGCTATTCACACATTTTATCTTATAAAGCAAGCCAGTCAGTCTGAATGCTCTTTTCCCAAAGATATAAAACAGAGTAGTGCCAGAAACATTAGAAATCTTCTTTCTGTGAAACTGCTCTCTTTTTTTAATGAAACAGACTTCGGAACAGATTAGGAGTACATTTCCTGGGGATATAAAAGCAGAGAATACCTAGTGTTAAAGTGTCTTCTCCACATTGCTGTCATGGTCACTTGTATCAATGGAAAATACTCGGTTTTAGCAGCACTTCTTTAGTCACTCAGTGCAGATCTAAAGAGCCATACAAAGTGTGGGGAAGTTTTTAGGTTTCAGCTTATTGATGCTGTCTGCAGTTCATGTTGGCAGAGTTCCCAGCGGAGGTTTTATATTTGAAGGTTATCACTGCTAGCTTTGCTCATATATACAGTGTTTCATACTAAAGTGGGGGACAATCCCAAATTTCTATATAGCTGCTAATGGTAAGAACTGATCCAGTATCAAAAGGAGAGAATAATTTTTTTGCAATGATTTTTTACTTTGAAAAGCAAAAGATACACTGTTATTTAGGTCTGCAAGTGAGTTTTCTCGTCTGTTGCGTGTGAAACCTGTTGAGACATTGAACTTGTTCTTTTGCCAGTAGGTGTTAATGTGCTTTGCTTCCCACTCTCCGGCAACTATTTCCATTAGATGCTAATACTTTAGGCAAGAGAGAGAAAGTGAGAGAGCAACTGAGGGAGAGCAAATTCCTCTTGAGTAACACAGCTTGTTTACAAACCTTCCACAGCCTGAACTAAGCCAACGGGAGGTCTCTAAATTAGCTATTGAAAAAAGCATCTCAGGATGGTTTGTGTGGTGGAATCGAATTGATAATAAAAGTTGCTTGTCTGTACCCTGTGAGCTGATTAGCTCAGGAAGAGTACACACAGTGTTACAATTAGCATTCAAAGCCTATTCATCTGTACACTGGCACAGAGAAAAGTCTCTGTGGGAGGCTTAACTGGGAGAATTATTCCTTCTTCTATGCTCTTTATAGTTATTTGGGCTTTAAAGGATCCAAAGCCTTTAAAAGAGACTTGGTCTTCAGGAAATCATTGAAGACGTTAGAAGCTGAAGTGCTTGGCACTTGGCAGGACTGAGAGTAACTGCTGTATCGCTCTCCATCAAGCCTAGCATTTTGCAATTCAAAAAAATTATTTATCAGTAACACATCTAAAATAATGTCAGTGGTCAGGATTCAGTGGCCAAGACAATAAATATGTTAAATGTGATAATTCTTCATGCAACACCGCAGTTGCTAATATAGATGCAAAAAACCCCACAAGAAATGGAAAAAATTAGTGGTCCTATAGTAATGTGCCCATTTTTTGCATATATAGTAACAGGCATTTTTAGCCCTGCATCTAAATGAGAAATTAACACAAATGAATGAAGCTGAAATACTATGGAGCATGACAACTATGTGATTTCCTAACGTGGGCTATTGCATTAACAATGTTTTGGCATGCAGTTTTATCCATATAAGGTCAAAACCTGAACTTCATTCTGACTATTCTGTAACCGTCAGTACTAGGAAAGATTTACAGAAACCCAAAGGATACTTAAACTCTTCCTCCAACCAAATGCTACACTGAGATCCCCAGAGTCCCCTATGCCTGAGTAACGTGCACAAGATAAGGTACCTTCAGACATAACCTGCAGGCAGGCTGGGGGACTGACAGTCCCACATGCAATGTTGCACTTTGATTTGTGCATCCTAGGAGCCAAGGTTTTCAAGGACAGCATCTCCATGTGAGAATAGCTGTGGGCCACGTCAGTACTTGACAAGCTTCCCTTCTAAAAAAGAAAAGACAAAAGCCTTAATGCTCTGGGGTGAGCTTGACCTAAAAACTTTCATAAGCTCCCCGAGTTAATTTGGATTTTGTTTGTCTTTTGATTTCAAAAAGGTCTTGCTTCATGTCTGTTTTGTTAACACCGCGGTTCTTGCTCTGCAGCTGTTACTGTCGCATTGCAGGAGCCTGAGTGTTGTAAATACCTATCCTAAGGGTTGAGAATCCATACAGGCCATGCCTGACACCACACAGATGTGGGAGCTAGAAAAGTTGCTTGGTCAGCCAGATTGTCTTTCTGCTGTTTGCAAGATTGCACCCTGCCTGCATTTCTTCACAGTAATGCCTCACTGAATGCATCTTTGAGTATTACCAGAGTGATACCCTCTTTGATAGTTAGTCTCTTTCAGAATCCAACTGGTTTTAGCATTCAGAAATACACTGTGAGCTTAGTCTCAACTCCTTCTTTGTTAGCTCATTTCCATGTCTCAGTATCTGCTGAGATTGAGTAATTCCCTTCCTTCATTTATATTTATATTTTGAAGGTATTTATAGATTGAAGCTATGGCCCCTTGAGTTTTCTTTTCTCTAGGTTATATTTACAGACCTTTCATAATCATTGCTTGTATTTCGTGCTTATCTTCCAATACTTACATGCTGTTTGTTAGCTATTGCATTGCTGCCTTTACCGTGCTTCCTGCCCCCCCTCCCCCAGCCCATGATTTTGCTCTGCATTATCCAAAAAGTGGTGATACTAGGACTCATTTTACTGTAACCTTGCTAGCTGAAGATGATGCAGCCCCAGTAGATATAATACACACTCTATCAACACTCCAGCCCTGAACAACATTCTTAAACTGCGGCTATTTTCTTACCTTTTGGAAGTTTGCTGTTGTTTCTCCTGCTGCTTTGTACATAGACTGTCTCCAGCTGTCTGTACAGAGCTCAGCATGGTGGATTCCCAGTTGCCTCTGGATTCTTTTGGTGGTTCTGTAAAGTGAGATAATTAGAAATAAAGACAGCAATGACTGAAAAGTGAAGAATCAAGTGTAAAGCCAGAATCTTACCAGCTCTGCTTTTGTAAGGAACTTAATTTTCACACCGAATGTTCCCAAACTGCTGTAACTGTAACAGAGTTAGAATTGAAGGCGATAATGATATGTACTGGTGCAGATTTCCCTGAACCATATGCGAGATCAGTAATCTAGACTCATAAATTCAGTTCACTTACTGTGAAAGTGCCTTGAATTATTTAGTTTACTTGTCCAGTAAGAACTCAGAATTATTAAACTTTTGCCAGCTACTGCATGTATAATTATTTTTTCCTCAACAATTTTTTCCTTATGTGCAGTTGCGTATTTTTAAACACACATGGGCAGTCATCTTTCTGCCCTCTGACTCATCTTGAGTCTTTCTTTTTATAAATTTTTCTCCTATTTCCCCCAAATACTTCCCCGAAATCCACTCTGATTTTGTCTCCAGGTCTCAGACAAGCCTTGATCGTATCTTAATGCTTATTCTGACCTTAAAACATCTTGACTTAAGACTTTGTCTGTGTGGTAATGCAAGCTAGATTTAAGAAAGAATATAATCTCCCTCTTAGTTAAGTGATTTCTTTTTTTAACTTCTCAGAACAAGTAAAAACTTAACTTGTTCTGAAGTGACTGGGGCTTTCATTGATGTCTGCCCGGACTTTCCTGTAGTGAGAAGGCATTTTCTTAAGTCCTATCAAAAGGGAGACACTGTTGTAATTTCAAATACCGGTGAAGATCCAGCCCTTGTGCTTGTTGTCACCACTCATGAGAAGCAGTTGCAATTCACAGGACAGCTTCCTCTTGTGTGCTGAGATTCTTCTCTCTGTCTGCAGGGCACCGTGGTTGAAGTGCAGACTGCTTTCCACATCTTCCTTGGGGGAGAAATCCCAAGGAATTCAGTTTACCCACTCTTCCTGATCAGCAGCCTCTGTCACTTTTACCTCAAACTTTTTGAGTAGTACTAATAAGACCAGGATTTTTCATGCAGATAACAGGAACTTAGGGGAGTAGGCTTGCTCTTGTGAGGAATGTCCTTCTCTCTCTATCACCTACTGGCTTCTGATAGTTGTAGAAAGAGCTGAAATTTACATGGACCCTTACAGAATCTAGGAGCCAATTGGCATATTAGAAGTATACCGTACACTTTTCAAAGGATAACCTAGCCCACAAGTAGCAAATGTAATACATGCTTGCTGAAAGGTTTGCTTCTTTTTTTCTTTTAACTCAAAAGATTTAACCTTTTAGATGAGTCAAAAAAATATACTTGGTATCAACAAGTCTCATGGACCCATCTGAGAAATTGCAGAAAATAGAGTGAGAGCACTTGCCTCAGCAGAAGGGAGGATGGCACAGTGTGCTCCTGAGCCTGAACGTCCCATTCTGTTTTAACTGTTTGTGCTGCCTTGTGTCTCTGGGCAAGGGTGTAGGTTACAAAGCCATAGAAGTCCAAGGTGGTGGTGGTGGGGAAAGCAGCTTGGAAACTCAACAAGTGATTTCAGTGGCAAGTATGCCCGTACGATTAACTCACACTATTGGGGAGCATTTCTCTGAAAGGCTTGTTACATCATCACATGGAATATTTTATACTACTATAAGTAGTTTTCAAGCATCATCATCTAAGGCTCTGTTTTAAAAGTATAACCTCTTATATGTGCAAAAACATAATGGCCATAGAGCACAATTTGTGAATACATCATTGCTGGCAAGCCTGGGGGGATGTTTGCTGAATTTTGATGCTGTTAATAGGAGCAATAAGATAATGACACAGAATAAGACCATCGCTAGATGCAGAAACAGGGGGTTATATGCCTAGTAGGATATTTGTATAATGAAATGCTTGTTCAAGGTTGAAAATATGTTTCAAAACTTCAGAAAAAATCTTGGAATAAAAGCCTCCATCTGCCATCGCTTTGTTCTTCTCTGGAAATCTAGGATGCTGCTGTAAGAACAAGGTGGGGAGATGCTGTGTGAGCTGCGCTGCAGTACTGTAACATCTCTGCTTACTTCTGTAGCTGAAAAAGCAAAGCCCCTTTGCCCCCATATTGTTGAGAAGTGGCAACCCAAATGTAGAACAAATGAAGTGTGCTATCACTAAGGGATTTCCAGAAGGGCATAATACTAGTGACTGTAAAAGCTGCATGTGGCAGACTGAAAAAACACACAAATCCTCTTGTGTTATGCTGTTACAGTTTTGACAGGCCCTCTCTTGGGGCGGTTGCTCCTAAGATGCATTAATTCTAGCACTTAAGCTCCCATGTTCAGCAAAATAGAGGCATGAACTGACCTTTCCAGAAGGAAAAGGTTAATGTTGAAAAACACTGATTTCAGAAATCCATCTTCTCAAGGTAACCCTAGAGTTTATGGTTTGCTTAACTATACAGTGTTACTGTTCCCTTGAAAAATAACTTTCTTTCTAAAGCGATCTATGTAGCTGAATGAGTATTCCCACTCATAAACTGTTTTAATTTTAATTGCCTGCTATTTATCCCATATGTCTTTGTCACCTGGTAGCATTGAACAGATGTTGAAGTGTATCTGCATCTTAGATGCTGCTGAGATGGTAGCCAGAGAGATGTTATCATAAAATCTTTCTGTTAGTTCTTGCCTCCAGTCATTCTGGAATGGGCCTGACAACACTGCAACACATCATGAGATCGTTATCATAAATGGGATAACATGATGTCCATATCCACTTTGCATCAGTTGTTTTAGTTACTCCAATTGCATAACAGCGATGTTAATCAGACAACTGTGTCACATAAGGAACTCTAATTGGGGGTTGAGTAGTAAATCTGAGCAAAGAAGAACTTGGGATCGGTATTATGACCAATTCTTTACAGGGAATGTATTGAATAGAAAGGTTTCACCAGAGAAACAGTGGAAACACCATCACTTCAGTTACCTGAAGTGACTATGGGGCTCTAGAGCAGTGTTGTAGGAAATTATTTTCCATTGACAATTCAGAAGCATTGCCTTATCTAACAGCGGATGTTTCTGCTTGATGTCCTTTGCATCTGTGTTTTCTAGCAAGCCTGAGAGCCACATCTGAGGAAAGTGGACTTCGTGACACCGGAGAGAGGCCCCTGGGCCATGAAGCTACTAAGTGACAAGGAAATACTTCACGTCTGCCAGAAGCCCCAGAAGTGCCCTTTGTGGCCGCTCTGCGGTTCTACATGAAGCAAGACCTGCATTTGCAGGTCTTCCTGTTCTTGCTTCAGGTAACCCAGCCTCCTCCTTTCCAAATGAGCATATAAGGGACATATGTGGTATGGGTGAAGTATAGACCACTACACCAGTTCCAAAAGTTCAACTGAAATACCAGTACAAGAGCATTTCATTAACTGCTTAGTGTGGTGCTCTGTGGCCACAAAGATGATTGCTCCGTTCATTGCTTTGCACTGTCTTGCTTTAAATTACTGGGGCTAATGATGCTTCCAACCACTTCCATCAGGAGATTATTTTATCATTTAATGGAGTGCCAGGGCATCCCTCCTGACTTCTATTTTTGCTTTGCTCAGCTTCATCCCATTAATTTTACTAAAAAAAATATCTTTTACAGCTTTGTGCTTTTACATGCTCAGAATATTTTTAGGTTGTTCTCATAGTCCCCAAGTAGCCATTACTGGGAAATATGTTGTTCTTACTTCTTGCAAACTACATGCTGCAATTGTAAGCTTGCGATTGCCATAAAGATAATAGAAAGTCATTTAAATTAGAACTGATTCGAAAATATAGCCATGGGACAAGAAACCAACAGGAATTCTAGGCCAAATCCAGTAAAGCTTTTAGGCCATTATTTTTCAATGAGATACTGCTGGCATTGGTGTGAAGCTGGGACTCTATGAAGGAGCTAAAAGCTTACATTAGGAGTTGGAATCCCAAATGCTTTGCTGGAAACAAGCCTTTGTAGTTCCATACATTGAAAGTCTTTTTGTGTTCTGGAAGTATGTCAGAGCAGGAAGCCCTGGCTGTGGCTTACATGGGTATTTCCATTTGCAGCCTTCACCCAGGGCTGTGGGAGGATCACAGCTACCTGTAAGGCCATCGCAGGATGTGGGCTGGTGCGGTACGTATTTCCTCATCTGTAGGTCAATGACCTTATAGAAAGTTTCAAAAAGTGCTGGCAACTGATTGAGGAGACACGAAGCAGAAAGGTGCCCTGATCTGCCTAGGCCCACAGCAGCCCAGGAAAGGAGGACGGGCATAGAAGATGGCTTTCAACAAAGAGAAACACTGATTAGCCCACTGTTTTATTTCTTACATGTGTGTAGTAGCATTGTGACAGTAGACATGTCTATGCCACTGCTTCTTTTAAAAGACTTTATTATATGCCTAGGGATTTGAGAAGGTTTGGGTTTATAAATATCCTTTTTGAAGTTGCTAAAAAGCAAATTGCCAGCTTGAACAGAAACCAAGTAGCAACTTGGCTTGCAGATCAGGAGGCCTACAGCTTACACAAGGTGCCAAGAAAGGATTTCAAAAGGAACAAAGTGATTGTGGCAGAGGTGGATACACAATGGCAGGCAGGTTTGGTGGGTATGCAACAGTATTCCAAACACTATGATAGTGTGAAGTACATCTTAATGCTGATAAACATTATCCAAGCCAGCCTGAGCTGTTGGCCCTCACAGGCAAAAGGGGTTCTGAAGTAACCAGGGCCTTTAAAGCAATTTTTAGGAGGGGGTGTATGCCTCAGAAATCACAGAATGGTCATGGAAAAGCATTTTAAACCAGCCTTTTAACAACCTGGAGAAGCTGTATAGTGTTCACCATTGTGTTACTTGTAATGTTAATTCCCATATCCAGCTGGCCAGTGCTCCTACATGACCACTCCAGCACAGACAGGATCCATCACCCCTTGTACTATGTGCAAAACATCTCCTCACTATCTTAACAACGTAGAGAAGACTGCCCTATGTGACCATTTCTGCATCTGCAGGAACAGTTTGTACAGGCATTTTGTCTATGCACAGTTTGCTCAATTTTGCAACCCGAAGGAGTTTCTGAATGGCCAGATCCTCCACCCATGTTCTAATCGACACAGCAGCACACACAGATTGTGCCTGTGGATTGATCTAGTCAAAGCAGGAGATGCCATGGGGAATCTCCAGGACTGTTTGAAATTCCCCTCCTTGGAGCTCTTGTGACAAGTAGTCAAATGCATGGTTGTGCCACTGTCTGGAAGTTCAGCCAGTGACCTGGTCTTCAGTCGGCCCTGATGTTGGTCTGGTGTCTCTCCATTGCAGAGACCCACTGGGGAGTTCCTGTCCCAGCCTAACCTGGCCAGCCGCTCTTCTCAGGAGCTAGGAAGCTCTGGGATGATGCTTTCTGGCTAGTAGAGCTGGGACTGGCCAGATCCAACTACATGGTGGAAGCTGGAAAGAGAGGCAGGAGGATCAGCAGCATGGCCACACACCCCTGGAGCAGAAGAGGCCAGAGCGGTGCCCCAGTCCTCCTAGGGTAGAAAGGCTCCAGCCAGGGGAATCCAGGGAGAACCAGGTTTCCATTTCTCGGTGCCCAGGCCAGCGCAGTCATCGCACTCACATGTGGCTGCAATGTTCCTCAAAGTGAAGCAGTGTTAGTGCGTGCCATTGGCAGCATGGGAGGAGCAGAGGAACAGGTATCATGGCCTGGGAAAGTAAACGGGTTGGTGGTCACAGCAGCCAGGGTTGGCAGTGAGGCAGGGGAAGCTGTCAAGGACAACATGACCCAAACAAGGGTGTGCCCGGCAGAGGTCCCTGAGCTGGCCCCCACTGTGTGCCAAGAGAACTTGCTCCCAGAGCCACTGGTGAGATGAAGAGCCTGGGCATAACCCCAGGGGCATCCTCCATTGCATGGAGGACCATGTAATCAGTGCTGACAGAAGCATCCTTCTTCCCCCTGCACCTCAGCATCCCTGTGGGAAAGAACAGTCCCTTTCCCTGTCCCTCTTTGGAAGAACTTCAGAGATCTGACCAGATCAGGACTAAAACAAACTCGGAGCTCTTCATGTCCTTCAGGTACCATTTCGCTGTTTAATAGAAATATTGCTATCACTCTTGGAGACCAACCATGAGGACATTTTTCTCTTCATCTGTCCTTGCAGGCCAAACTGAATTTTAAAAAATAGATGATATTTCAAAGATTGCTATTTACAATAGTTTTGGGGTTTTTTTCCTTGTTTTTTTAAACCTTTAAGGATTCCTTCTTTTAAAAAACCTTTTCCCTTTCACATTTTGACAAAAATGAAATTTTCATGAGAAATCTTCATTTCAACAAGCCTGGTCAGATGACACAAGCTCCCGTCAAATGCAGTGATTTTAAGATTAGCCAGAGAAACTTGGAGAAAAGCAACACATGAATATTGGAAACAATAAGTTATAAAAACACAATGTATCTTTTTTTCAAAAGCAGCCAAATATTTTTTAAGAAATCCATACTTGGTTTGTTCCTTTTATTTTAATGAACATGTGCCAAATATGTTTTTATCCTCTTTTCGGTGTTTGTGGTATGTCTGACTGAAATCATATTTTACTATGAAACTGGTATATGCTTTCCTGAAAAAGACCTTGTGTTTTTCCTGGATGTTTCTGGATCTATCCAACTTTGTACAGCTTTGACCTATGAGGGACCCAAGGGCACCAACAGCCCCAGTGACCCTGCCCATCCCAGGACCCCATGTCATCTGTCTGGCACCATGTCATCGGTCCCTGCCCCAGCGATGCTGTAGCAGTGCCAGTCTCCAGCTCCCCACAGCCCTGCCCTGCCTGGCCATGGGCCACATCCCAGCCCAGCCTGTCCCTGTCTCTTTCCCCTGCTGTCTGGCTGGGACAGTGGGATGGGCCCTGCTGACCCCCATAGGGAGCTGCCACTGCTCCTGGAGCTGCTGGCCCCTGTTCTGCTCTGATAATTATCTTGTTTTCAGTTTATTAAGCCACCAAAAGTGTTCAACAAGATGCAAAGTTAAGATGCTTGCGATGAAGAGCTGTCGAGAGACAATGAGATGCTTGGGTCTGCCCCACCTCTCCTGTGTATTGCCATTGCAGTCATTCGCGTCTTCTTTCTTCATATCTTCTACTTTCTCCTAAACCCCAGTTTCGCTGGGTACTGGAAAGCGTACTTCCCTGCTGCTTGCACTTCCTCCTGTCCGGATTTTTATGCACTCAAGCACAGTGATTTAGACAGCACTTTCCCAGTGTCACCACAGCAATGCCTCTAATCCCAACTGTGGTTTCTTTCCTGGTGCTGTTAAAAAGTCCTGGAAATGCAAACTTACTAGAAGCTCGGTGGTAAAGGAAAAGGTGCCTGATTTTGCTGCAATCTGTCTCTTTCCAATGAGAGAACATTTTAACAAAGTCCACAAGAAAATTCTGATGTGGCGCTTCAGGATATGCAACAAATACTGAACAATGTCTATTTTAGGAGCCTCCAACCTTTGCCAGCCCAGGCACTGATACCCAGGGAATAGCATGCTGCTGCATTGGATGTTGTGTTTTGCTATTCTTTGCTGTCTCTACTTTAACATTTTAATTTCCTACTGCTGTTACCAAAATGACATCAACAGTTCTTCAGTCAAGCCAGCATCTCTCACCACATGAGCTATAGAGAAAGGATTACTGTGCCAAGTGCTGGCAGTGTCCCAAGGTTTTTTGCTGTGTCAGGACATCAGCCCTCTGCTCCTTGAAAAGACCTAAAAATAAATGCATTTCCTCATTAAAAGCTCTGTTCTATGGGAGCTGGCAGCACAGACCAATGCGATCTTTCTGTATTAGACCTTTCGAGTCCTTTAACATTTTCATGATCTTTTCATTGGGTGTTGCAAGGTGCAATTCGCTTTGCTCTTGTTCTTGTGCTTAAAACCCGCTTCTGTAAACTCTTCCTTTCAGTTTCCTTGGCCTTATCCTCTTTCCACTGGGGAAAAAAATAAAGGAGTATGTTCCAATTTTTTTTGGTAGCGTTATCAAATGAGAGCTTCCTGCAAATTGGAGTGGTGCAAACAGGTTCTTATCCATTCCTAAGCCAGGAAATGTGAAATAATATCTCACTTTCATTCTGACAGTTACACCCATAAGAACTAAATTGTATCCGTGAAACTAATCCCAGGCAAGTCTTAAACAAAAATGTACAGACAAGCATACATCTGATTGTGCTATTTGGTTAGTGCTGTAGCTTATGCATTAGTAGGGCCAGTAAGAACATGCAGTATTTGATTTCCATCCTTTGGGGTAGCTGTTTGAGAGCCCTGTAGTGTCAGTCAGAATCCTGGTGCTATAATGAGACACTAGTGAATGAGCAGATGCATACATTTGTGTCATTGGATGAACTTCAATAATATTTTATTGTCAGAAGTTAAATGTAAATGCTCACGGTACAAAAAGAAACAACTATTTTACTTTTTTAGCAGAATTAGAAATAATATAACAAATATCCACCCTGTATACTGCCTCTGCATTAATGGGATTTTTCACAAATATGATTGGTTTCAGGTGGTCAAATAATAAAGCAGAATGGAAATCCTGCATTATGGCACAAGTTACTTGGAATTATCTCTTTGCTGGCCCTTGCATATTTTTTAACAAGTAGTTTTTATGGAAAACATGCTTTTTCTACTTACGTAAGTATCTTTCCAGCAGATACTTTCTTGCTTCAATGGCAATAACAACTTCTTTCTATTCTGATCTTCTTAAGGGTATTATTTTCCCACGAGACCAGTGAGTTAAATTGCCTACTATGACACATATGAAAATTATTCCCTTCTCAAAGAGTGTGTGTGAAGCCCTTCTCTTAAAAGTAGCAATCCTTTAAGGCTACTTGAAGTTGCATCTTTTGGATCATTACTTATGGAAAAATTGCTCCAGGGATTTTTGCTGTACAAATTTGAGAATTTTTCAGTTACTTTTCATTTATTTTTGTCTTGCATCTTTGGATAAACTGTTGACGTTTCTCCAAGACTGACCAGTACTGTGTTGAAGACCATGTGCAACCAGCCTTTTTATTAAAACTTAAAATGTGAGCATCAGGAGCTCAGAAACTGAAAAGCTGTATTTCTCTCAGCTTTTCTAATTAATTACATAATGGACAGATTGAATGAGTAAACTGTCTGAAGTGGCTGTTATGTGTTTTTCTGAGATTTCTTTTAGGAACTGCAGGAGAAAAGTTATGTAACTACGAAAATAAAGGGAGGGGGAACCGCTTAAAGCACTGAAATTCTGATTTATAAATTGTTTCACCAGAAGCAACAGTGACTCATACTTTAATTTCTTTTGCAGACGATGAATCTGAGGTTATTTGGCTCAGGCACAACTCTTCCCAGGGAAAAAAAGGCCAAAAGCCAATTCACAGAAAGACGAGTCGAATACTAAAACTCAAGATGACAATCTGACAGCCACTTGGCATCTGCTCTCAGATGGCAGCCAGCTGGCTTCTCACAACAATATATGCACCAGAAACATTGTTAGGAAGAGCTTGCTGAGAAAGTCAACGCAGTACATGCATAGATGCGACACCTCCCGTAAAGCTCCTCTTGCACAAAGCCCTCTGAGTTGGTGCATCACAGCAGCACTGCTCTAGCACTTGTGTCTTTCCTCACAACATACGCTTGCCGGGTATCTATAAGGAATTAACAGATTAGTGATGAACACTAATCAGTAATAACCACCTGTTTTTCTGGGCTCCATCCTGCAAGTATACAATAGTATATATCTTTATGCAAGGCAGGGCCAAACATTTGACTCAAGGGTAATGTGAGTGTTGGATGAAGGCTTCAGATTGTTTGCTCTCTGGAAATGGAATTGCTTTTGCTTGCACGGTGCCTAGCAAAAGATGAATTCACGTATCATTGTGGTTCATAGTACCAGTACGGTTATGTTTAGATCTTCTGTTGGGAGAAGGTGGAAGTTTCCATCCCTATTCTGCTCTAGAGATAGGCTGAGAAACAACTGGTATGCAAAGCTGTCATACTCTGCTCTGTCATATGGACACCTCACAGTCCTATTCTTGGGTCCCAGTGACTACAGTGCTGGAAATGCACAAGTGACAATGAGGTGTACTTCACTTTACGGGTAAGCCATCGTTCCCACGAGGAGTAAAAATGAGAGCAGGGAGAAATGTTTGCATCTACAAAGACCTTATTGCATTAAGGTGGATATGAGAAGTCTAAAAATCTTCTATCAATGCCTGCTGGATGTGTATCAACTTCAGGTCTTTTTCTACATCCTGTCTGCACCAGCTTTTTTTTCAAGTGCTCTTGTTTTTGGCTCTGAGAATCCCCTCTCCATCTCTGGTTTACCGGTAGCTGTCACCGCCATGCAATCCATCATCCTAAGTATTTATATGATCATGAATTCAATGCAGAACGCTGAGAGCTTGCCACTCCTGGCAATTAACTTGAGACAAATAAAAGTGGTAAGAGGAGGCATTAAGTTACACACCTGCAGAAGATTGGCTCAGTGCTGAGTGCTCTCAATAGATGAGTGCATCTGAGGAAGTGCTAATTGCAATGTATTCTATACAGTCTTTTTGTTGATGCAGAAAAGATTGAGGAACTAGGAAGAAAAGGAAAATGCCCCTGTCTTTTGAGTCAAAGTGGAAAATATGCAGGAACTGGGCTCTAGAAGAATATCAGTTATCTGCAGAAAAAGAATACGTAAGAACAGGGGACCAGGCAGAGGACTGATGCCATGAATAGAAATCTCCATCTGTGCTCTGGCCATCGTCCAGGCTGTATGACATCGTTTACATGATACGGTGCCCATTTGGATTATTTATATAACACCATAGGTGCTATGAGTGTTGTAGGAAGATGAGCTGAGTGACCTGAGAGTCTTCTGTTGAGAATGAGACAGACACAACCCAATGATTAATTGCAAGGTGCAAACACGGAAAGGGCAGCACTGAATTAGGTGAGAAACAAAGCTCAGCTAAAGAAGTGAATGCTGATCAGGGCCATAAAAATGGCACGAGAAGAGGCAGAGGATTGCTAGGTGGAGACAAAGTGCTGCGAAGTAAGGGAGGCAAGGGTGAGGGCTGAGAATAAGACGGAAAGAACACTGAGATTAGGGAGAACTATGTGTCTCTGGGAAGTGAAGTCACGAAGACTGCGAACATGGAAGAAAACAGGAAACTGGTTTGTAGGGGTGGTGGACTGTAATATACGTGTATAGTATGCAGCTGATTAAGCAGAAAATCTGACTTAGGATACAATATTTTCAGAAGGTATTGGCAAAAAAGTGGGGCAGGATAAAGACAAAAGTGTCCAGCATAGATTCAACCAGTGCAGTAAATGCCTGGCATGATGAGATCTGTGCAAGCTGGTTGGCACTGCTCATTTGGGGTGTGTTGGCTTGGGATGAGTAGAGCTCACGAGGAGGGAGGGAAATGCAATGTGCTAGCGTCCCCATGGTCATAGTTAATGGGAGTAGTGAGAAATCCACCCCCACATTGCATCCTGCACCCTCTGCCCCCTAAAAGACCACTAAGTGCACCTCACATTCACTAGGCTATAAAGAGCTCTCAAAAGTGAGTGCAACAAAACCTGCTCAGAACTGGATCCAAATTTAGCTGTGGCAGGGCTGGATTTAACCCACTAAACCCAAAGATTCCTTGAGGGACAGTATCACAGTTGTGCAGTTACCCACCTGCACACATCCAGTTAAATGCTTCACCCTTAGAAAGGGAAGATGCATGCCATATGATATATAGGGTACATCAAGGAGGCTAGATGCTGTGGTGGGCTGGAGACAATTCCTGTAGTCCTGCATTATCTCTTCTTCATGCTATATTGCAGTGGTTCTTTTTTTCTCCATAGAGAAAACCATAAAAAGACTGTTGAAGAGCTCCCGGAGTTTTTGTCAAAGATAAAGCAGATCCCTTTGGGAGGCAGAAGGGAGAAGTACAGCCAGGATTGCATGTGGCAGCTTGGGAACATCTGGGGGAGCAGTACAAACGTTCGTGACAAATGCTGAACTGCAGCACAGAATCTGCCCTGTGCGGATCGGGAATGATGATTATACCACAGACCTGGCATCAGCTGAAGAGCACGGCATGTTCGAAAGCCTCATTTACCGCAGTTTGGGTCAGAAGAAAGCAGGAAGGAAATTGTTACGTGAGCATTTCTTCACTGTATTGTTTACAGGATACATGGGGAAATTTTGGTAGTTCAAAAGGCAGAGCCAGCATAGTTGAGAAGAAGAATTGGCAGCACTGAATTTGGCCATAGCAGAGCCAGAAATTCGTGCTGACTGCCACAGAGATTATGTCTTTTTTCATCCCTTCAGTGGTAGTTCTGAGGGGCTCCCACATCAAATCATTCCAGCTCAGGCCAGCAGATCTATTCTGGCAGGTTTTATCCGCTTACATAAGTAGGGAAAAGATGAGATGCGACCAGATAACCCAGCTGGGAGCAGCCTCCAGTTCAGAAACAGCTTTCTTGGCAGAACCAGGCAGTTACCTGGCTGACCTGGTTTGTTTTGTGAGGCTTCTAATGCCCCTGTTTTACACTGTGGCATGTGAGCCCATGGCTCTGAAGTCTAGATACAGATGCCATTTTAGCCTGAATGGAGTTACCTGGAGAAGGACAGCCCAAAATATTGTTTCTTTAATGTATGTATTTATATAATGGTAATGGAAAGAGTTACAGAGTGTTGGCCTGATTAAATGTTCTGTTATAAGGAGCAGAGATATTCTAGTAACCCATATCACTGTCCTGTTACTATACAATGTACTTTGACACAAAGTTCAGAACAGCTTTTGGACTAGGATTAATGAAAGAAGGACCAGCATCATTCAAACACTACTGGATTTAGATTTTCAAAAATTAGGATAAACTATTCCTCCAGTGGCTTAATCCTATTTGCTTCATTAAAGGCCTACTGCATTGCAGGAAAATGCATTTCAGTGGACAAAATTATTCAAACAGAAGGAAATGGCTTTAGCCTTTTGTGCATGAGAAAAAGGCAAAGAAAAAGATTATGGAAGCCAAATTACAGCACATTTGTTTTGAATCATTTAAACAGCTCTAGGCATGGGCTGTATTTTTCATCTTTTTTTTTTTTATGTGCTACAATAGAAATGGAAAGCAGCTGATATAATTGTTGCTTTTATTTCTGTACAAGGATGGTTTACTAATCACTGTTAGCAGCTCTGTGTTAATAGCTTACCCTTCCAAAAAAATGAGTAGGGATTTTAAGGGTCTCAGAAAAAACATCTTGGCTTGATCCTTCAAGTTTCAAGCCCAAGCTGCAAATCTATTACTAAGAATTCTTAAAAAAACCACAGATAATTGTATTAAATAACAGACAAGAACAAAAACAGCTTTGTGCCTCATTTCTTTTAGACAAACAAAAGCTAAATTTTAAAAGCAAAATCATCCCTAGGATGGTTTCACTGCTTCAGTGACATACCAATTGTATTAAGTGCAGAGGTGGGGTCATTTAGCTAGAACTTTTTGGTGAGCAAACATCACTCTCTAATTCAGCTGCCTTTTTTTGCTGAGACTTCACTGTCATATCTCAGCACTTCTTCTGGATGCGCCTCTGTGAAATAAATACATTTTAATCTGTATGGTACATACAGATTAAAGGGGCTGATCTTTCTTCCTGAAACACACTTTATTTTGGGTCTTTTTTTTTTTAATAAGTAATCTAACATGTGCTATGAGGTGTTTTAAGCTATGTGTTGAAGGAGATGGTATTTGCCCTTAACATCACACATGTGATTGCCTGGTTGCTTGGGACTAAATTCACTAATCCTAGTAGGTTTCTTCTTCCATTTTTTTACCGAGATTCATAGAGCAGTAAAATAAGAAACTGAACACAGGTTTGAAGAGTTCTAGGTTACTCTCCTGAGTACTCCTCCATCCCTTCTTTCCTGCCTAATCAGACTTGGAGAAGTAGACGATAGAGAGAAGCTGGAAAGCCAGCTGTAAAGAACTGCAAATGGCTGCTTGTTGTGGGAATGGTCATTTGTTAAGCTCTCTGCTAGGAAGGGCACTGATTAGTTTTGCTGAAAATCTACTCCCCAGACCTTCTGAATTGAGCTTGCTTTGTTCTTGAAATGCGTCTAAATCAAGATACGTGAATTTTAAGTCACAACTTGAGGATCTCCAGAATATGGAGTTGGTAATTTGTCTTCATTAGTCCAGTTAAATTAACGCTAGGCTTTGGTTTTCATCCACAGCTGAGGATCCCAAGTTGATAATGAGGAAAATAAAGCAATCAAAATCCTTAATCTAATATAGCCAATGTTATATCACATTTCTATGACATCTACCAGTAGAAGACCAGGGCACATTCCAGAGTTGCACCTTGACCGTAAGTCCTTCATAGTTACTTTTTATAACTCTTTGTTCATAGCTATTTGTCAGGTGGGGACAGCATTTAAGCCAAATAATGTCCTTTTCGATCATGAAATATTTCAACTTATTCACTGCCTCTGTGTGTTTCAACCATAGCCTGCCATCCTTGGGCTCTGAGACCCAAGCAGTTGCAGTGGCTACAGGCACACTGAAAGTTGCTACGGAAAGTAGAAGGAATTAAGCCTCAACCCAGGCTTGTTTTTAAAATTCAATCCATTAAAGAGTGAGAAGCGACCTCATATCCTTTTTCTTGGCCCATGCTTTTCCTATGAGATTAATACATAAAACAACAACCATGCAGGAGATTTTGTATTTTGCAGTTTAACTTCTATTCTATGTTATTCAGGGAGGCAGATGCATGTAGTCTGATAGGAGGCATTAAGCTCAGTGAACATTTTTCAGTTCAAAAGTTTCACCCCCCTTTAAGCAAAATACTTCAAAAAGAGGAGAGAGAGAGCAATTGCCTTCTGTGTCAAACTTAGCAAACATTTTTGATACTCAGGGCATTTCTTTTCATGCACATCAAAGGAAAATATCACTCTTCATTAAAGATATAAATTAACTTATCACAGGATCTAATTGATATTTCGATTCCAGCAAATACACACTTACTTTTTTGTTCTACAGCTGCATAATATCTGACAACTCACTGAGCAGTCAGTGTTGTGGAGAAATCAAGATCAGTTTTGTAAAGCCTGTCAATCATTAAAAAATTCAAGTTCTCTTTAGACAGAAAAAGACTGTCTCTGAACTATATTGGACATTGTGAGTCTTAGTCTCAGGCAAAGCCAGAAATATCTGAGAAAAAAAGAAACACCCTAACAAACAATTTCTAACTATATATTAACAGACCCAAAGAAGGTCACTCAATTGATTGATTCATTCTCTGAAGAGGTTATCTCATTTTTAGCAGGAGCTTCATGATTTTGATGTGAGCAGAAGCGAGAGCTTCTTCCTGTGTATGTGCTTAAAGTGGGGATTTAGCCTTGAGCATTCAAGGCTAAAGGGCATGGTTTATTTTTTAAAGGGTGGGAGAGGAAGAAAGTGTAACAGACTAGATCTTATTCCAGAACTTCAAGCTTACACATTAATTGTTCTATGACAAAAAGAATTGTAACTACTGTGGAAAATGGTCTGACACTAGCTTCAGTCACTCAAACTCTGTCTTACTTCTGTGCAAGGCTGGTGATGGTGTCTCTATACAAGTAAAGCAAGAAATCTAACCGATATGACAGGTAATCTGACAAAGTATTTGATTGAGATCATTCAATTTATCCAGGAGACATGGATTCATTTCCAGGGCCTGCTGTAGCCTGTGTGGACTTGTACACATCCCTCTTAAACTCACATTCTTAACTTTGCAATGAGGAAATAACATAAAGGTAAGATACGTGATAAAGTCAATGTTTTGTGGTGACAGGACTTTAAAAATACAGAACAGCAAAAACAGCACCACCTCCGGAATCTAAAATTAACCTAACCACGTCATAGAAAGGCTGCATAAATAGCAGGGTTTTTTCTGCATTTTCATCCTTTCTGTTAAAAAAAAAAAGAAAGACTGAAGTTTTTTCTGTTCATTTACATTTGAGTTATCCCAGGTTGAACTGCATTGAGGAATGTCTGCCACAGGTGAAATTAATGTTCCCCTGGGAACATGCCTGAGTCACTAACAGAAACGCTGATTCTAGAGTGAGAATCATTGCTCTTAAAATGTGCTGGATGGTAAAGATGAGGCAGGGAAATACGTTTGCATCTGAACTTCAGATAAGGGCTCATATTTTGCAAGAAGGGTTTCCAGAATATGTTGTATTTATTCTGGTCTGTGTGGATAATGTTATAAAGGGAAATGTAGCTTATCTCCCTAGGTGAGTTCAGGTCTTAATTCTGATCTGTTTCTTGACTTTAAGGTTCAAAAAGATTAAGTTTAAAGATTTAGTTTTAGTCTGAAGTCTTTAAAATTGACTTGTAAGTCTATGAAATGACAACCATTGTCTTGTTATTTGCTTTCCATTTTTGCAAAATATGTTTTTCTCAGATTGTTCTCTTTAGTATATGCACCATTAACATGGTCAAGTCATCCCACTGGCTCTAGAGATTCACTCACTATCTCCGAGGTCCTAGTAAACTGTAACAATCCCAGCTCCCAGTTGAGAAGAGTATCCTCCATTTGTTCTTGTGCCTTTCTTTGTTCTGTTTCTGTCCTTTTTTTCTTCACAGAAAGCTCCAGGCATGATTCAGTTCTCATTTGCAGAACTGCTAGAATTGCTGAAATATGATAACAATAATAATGGGTTGCTAGTACAGAGGAGTTCTCTATGTTTGACATCCAGAGACAGGGGAAAGCCTTCACCCGTGTTCACTTTTGTATTTCACCTCCCAAACAGCTTCTCCTTTAAACTGCTACATTATTCCGCTCTAGTACTTTCCACTAAAATTGGGTATTTTATCCTGCCATTGCTCATACTGCCCTTATTTGTGTCCCCTTCTCTCCCTCTTCATGATTCCCTTGGGCAATGTCTGCCTGTTGCTGCCTGGGTTCTTCAGGCTGAAGGCTGGTGTGTCCCTCAGACCTCAGTGCCTGGTGACCTTCCCCTGCCCTAGCGCTTTTCAGCTCTGCATCAGTGGGTAGTAGCTGCCCAGGGTTTTGAGGGTAGCTCAGGTTTTTGGACACCCAAAGCCTGAGATGAAGACACCAACTATATTTAACTTGTAGGATAGTACCAGGAGCTGGTGGGCAGGGTGGACTGCGTTCAACCTGTGAAACGTGGCTGATGAGAGTTCATGGAGGTAGGCTGGGATCCCTGGTTGCAGTAGAGTCCCTGGGGAGAAACAAACATGCTTATGGCCTTGGGGACCAGGACTTGAGAGCAGCCTGAAGTCTCCCCACGGGGTGGCAATGCAATGTCTGCAGCTGCCTTTGTCATCTGGAAGTTCAGCTTGAGACTTGCTTAATGAGGCTAAGCCAGGAATTGTTTTGACTGAGTGTCTGAGCTGGAATTCTTTGAGTAAAATTGTTGTTTTTCTCTGCAGCCTCTTACAAGCTTGATTGTTCCACTAGAGACATTTTGAGACCAATCCCATGAACATATTTTGAGCTTATTAAAAGCCTGTCTTAAACCTGGCACATGCAAGCAGCAATCAATGAAAACCTGGCACTGGTACAGTGAACCGCATAGTGCTGGCCATAATATTGATGTTTGCTGAATATTTACAGCATTAAAGCAACAGTTCATTTAAAAGAAACAAGTTGGAAAGAAGCTTATAATGAAAGCAGTAAGTAAATTATATCAAATACCATATGAGCTTTGATGCAGCATAAGTAAAGCATTAAATCCAGCTAGGGCTGCTTTGATAAAAGATCTGTGTGAGAAGTTCTGCACAGAAGTTAGTGAATTAACATAGATCTTGGTAGCATAACTTTTTTTTTAATTTTTTCTCGAAGAGGTGGTTTTCAGAAGGCAAAATGATTCAGAATTGTGTTTAGCAAGTGTGCACAAGAGGTTAACTTGGTTTTGCTGTATGAGCACTGCACTTCACCTTGTGGATGGATCCAGGTCTGTGTCTAGGATGTGATTTGACTGCTGTGTGTCATAAAACAGGACATAAGTTGTTTGGGCAGGAGGAACACAGAAGAATAAATTTGTGCTCAAGACAATATGTCTCTTCCTGATTGGCAAGGACTAAATGTGTTCTCGGGAACAGAGGGCAGAGAAAACCTTTTCCCCAGCTCTGATAATAGTGATAAATTGCAGGGTAGTTAAAAAAGGCAAATTAATATTAGGGGGTTTTGGTCAAATAATGTAACCAAAGCTTTTCTGCAATATTTTTATTACTTTGCACATATAATTTCTTGCTAGGCTAGGAAAATGTCTTTTAAAAGTCATGTTTTATTTTAGTCTTGAGAGGAAACTCACCTGAAATTGAAAACATTGAAAATGTTACAGTCGGCGCTTTAAACTTCCGCTTTCAAAATGCTTTTTGTATGCATATGTCAAAGTGCACTACAAACAGCAGGCAACTGAGCTCCACATATGTACCTAGCATAAAGTCTCAGCTTTCCAGATTAGGAAACAAAAGGCACAGAGCAAATGAACAACTTTCTCGGCATCATCCAGTCAGTCAGTGGCAGTCAGCAATAAAGCCTGCATTTTGCAGTTTTCAAGCCCTTGTTTTAACCATTGTGCAGAGATTCAGTCAAAAGCTAACCTCATTTTTCAGGTGTCATTCTAGAAAACACTATTTGGTTCTCTTAAGTTTAGCTGGTGCCTACCTACTATGTATAATGAACAAAAAGTATAGTCAGAGGGTAATTTATAATGAACTCCAAGTCCTAGACACAGGACTTCAAAGCTCCCACCCCGACAGTGCCGTCATGTGCAACCTTGCACAAATGATTCATTAAAACCTACCCATTCTCCAGTTTCCAAAAACATCAGATTGAGTTAATCATTTTTGTCAGTCTCAATTTGAACTCATTGTTTATTGGAATATTTAGAGTATTTATGTACTCTGTAGCACATAACATTTTCATACTGCTTCTGCTGGACTCCATTTTAAGTGACCCGGCAAGATCGGAGTAAAATCCCTGTCTGTGAAGCAGTGAGGTTCAGTTCACTCACTCCTGGATAAAATACTTCCCTGATTTTGCCTTGGCACACGGGAAGGACCTGGCTGTGGGATACCAGCCTGAGCAAGGGAAGCTGAGGAAGAAGAAGCTGTGCTCACTTCACTCACCAATCAAAAATAATCACAAAAGTGCAAAATTACTACGGTAGTCACCACCATGACAGTGTACCCAAACACACTTGTGGAGTGGCTAAATAAAATATTTAAGGGAATGCACCTGACATTGCCATTTCCCAAAAGGATGGGCGAGTTAGAAATACATAGATAAATGGATTCCTCTGGCCTTTGTTATGGGAGTCTGAGTAATAATAGCAATAGCAGATGGTGGTTTTTTCACTGCAGGAGGTGTCCATTTGGTTCTTACAGCTAGTGACAATTCTTAGGTGATTTTTGTTGTTGTATTTTTTCTAATCCTATTTAAGTACCTGATTTTTATGAGATTAATGGCTCACAATCTCTGAGAGACTTATTTAAGATGCAGGAAGGAGGATGTATCTGACAGACACATCTGTGCTCTGCAATCTCACATTACCTCCTGTTGTGAGAGAGAAAGACAGAAAGAAGTGGCTAGAGTACACTTGAGCTGCTAACGAGCTGCTTTGAAACCTTGCCCCTGGCATTTACTAGTTGCCATTTAAAAGGCAACTTTTACTGAGCTGTTGTTGGGCTGCATTGTGATGTTTCCTATTCTAAGTGGTGCTGTCAAGAACTATATGTTTTAAGAACACTTGTATTTTCTTAAACGATGCTTCACCTACAGTAAAACAATTCTGCTATCCATTGAAGTTTGTTGCAACTGCATTGGAAACCTTTCTAATAGCAAACTCTTTTCCAGGGAACCTAATTCATATTTGAGTTTATATCCCCTGGAAGCGAGACGCTGACAGTACTGACTGAAAACAAGCATTGTATGAGACAGGAATTGTGATGGCTTGCTCTCTTTCAGTCACACATCATAAGCCTCTGTAGAAGGCACAGAGAAACAGGGGCGGTTTCCACCGTATGGTCATGGTGGTTTGTTGAATGGCTGTTTTGTCTGCATTTTGAAGAACAGGTTCTGAAGGCTTGCAGGGTGTCCTGGAATCCCATGCTCCCAAAACAAACTGTGTTAGGAAAGAACTCTGCACCAAACAAATGTATAGTGTGGCCCAGCTGCACAATGCCTAATTCCTGCTAAAATCTATAATGGATGAGGATCTAAATGTTCCTACAGAGCTGAGCCCAACTGGCAGAGCATGAAGAGGAAACAGCTTGTGGGGTGGTTGCTCTAGCAGTGCTTGTTCATCAGCTCCCAATACATGTTTTTCAGACTGCAAGCTACAAAAAGTAAAAAAGGCATCTTTCGAAAATATATTTCACAATGTTCTGTACCTGCTAAGGGTTGAAGAATAGGAAGGTGGGGGGATTCTTGCTTTTTCCAGATATTTTCATGCTGAAAACGGAAGCTGCTGCTGTGACTATAGTGCATGCAAGGTAGGGTTCCCTTGGCTGGCTCAGACAGCAGCAGCTGTCCAGCCTCAGTGGTCTGGCACCAGAGCTGCAGTGGAAGCGTATGCAAAATTAGATGTGGCCCTCTTGATGAATGCTCGTATTGATCGCCTACCAGACCCACCGGCAGTAGATCATCAGGATATCAGTCCCATATACAGCAACAGTACAGGATTTACAGAGAGCTTCTCCAACTACCATACTGATTTAAGGATTTATTCTGATTAATTGGTATATCCGTTCCTTTCCAGTGAGCAGGCTCAGATTATTAAGGCTGCGCCAAACTCAAAGTTTTAAGAAGAAAAAAAGCCAAATATCAAAGCTGCGCTACTAGGCCACTACTTAGAAGTTCTGAATAATTTAGAACCCAGTAATATACTCAGCAGCCTGGAATATATTTTTTTCTCTTCTTCTGGTCAGACCTTCACAACCTTCTGTAAAAAGTAAGTTGGTTTATTCAATTAAGTCAGTACAAATATGATGGCTGTCAGACGTGCTATTTTCTACAAGCAATAAATGATCCTAAAATGCACCGGTGCTGCCCTCTAAGTATGCTTTCTGGGTGCCACAACAGGACTGCCAAAGTATTTCCAGAGTATACTGATCAAAGTTCAATAATCCAGCATACTGGGCCCAGATATATGGCTGTATTTGAAACAGAATAACAAAATAGGCTCAGATGCATTCATTTTTAATGGCATCTGGATAATTTGATCTGGTCACAGGCATATGCAGTCAGCACACAGAACTAAAACAGGATCCCAGTTATTGAAGAGACTAGATTACTGACAAAGATGAAAGGAAACCTGTTAACAAGGAGGGAGATGGTAAAAATATTGCTAAGGAGACAGATGCAGCTTTACAATGAATTCTACTAGCAGATGACCTGGCCCATAAAATGCTAGAAACCCCTGTAATAGAGCTGATGATTGCAATGGTTAATTAAGCACCAGCACAGCAGTGCAGCAGGTAGCTCTGTTGGTCAGTCAGAATATCCCAGCCTGGCACCAGCTCCCTCATAGGCAGAACCTCAGCAGTCCATTTCCCACTGCAATATTTTTGGTATCTATAGGCTGATCAGCTCTTCAGCCTCCTAGTCATCTGGAGATGTCGGCCCAGTCAGAAGAAGAGAGCAACACAGCAATATCCAAATATTGAATTAAAGCTTCTGGAGTGGGTAACATGGTACCTTCCCCCACACCTAACAATTTTTAGTTGGAAGTTCCAAGTAACATTTTTCCCAAAAAGGGGCAAAATTTTATAATAGTTCACTCGTACTTGGCAAATGTTTTGCCCCTTACAGGCAGTGTTTTTTTCAATTACATTTTTGTTGATTGCAAAAATACCAGCAAGGGGTTGTAGATGCAGTAGTTTACTAGATGGATGAATAGAGCCTGACAAGCTCCAGCCTGCTGATCATGTAGGATGAAGAAGGGTTTAAGAGGTAGCTGGGTAATCTGCAAAGAACAAACCTTGCAACTTTTCTGAGCACAAAAGCCCCTTTGTAGTCTGCAGGAGACCGAGTGCTTCCAGGGTAGGTTCCAAGTGGGGTGGAAGGGGAAGAGTGGGAAACTTTCCTTTTTGGGATACGTACAATTTCCTCTTTTACATTCGTAATACAATTGGGGTAATTGAATTGGATGGGTGCTCTGTTTTCCTCCATAATGATCCCATTCCTACACTGAGATAAACTACAGGCTTTAGGCCTCATAGTTAGTCCCCTTGGAAACCAGATTATTTCCTTTTAAAATAGAGCACACCAATTATCCTCTAAATAGTTTCGATTATTGTGCTTACCCACATAGCAACAAAAGATGTATTATCTGCCCTATCATGTACAGTTGAGCTTCATCCTTAAAGGATACTGGCAGATCTGTGTGGAGGACTCACCCAATAGCCCCCTTTAGCCACATAATTAAACAGCCCGGAAGCGGTGATGAGTAATGTACTTGGTATATTATATCAGTATTGCGCAGCACAGCTTCCTTTTAGGCCACCTTTCAAAAGTCCCATATTCCCGGCGGTCAACACAAAGTATTTGCAACTGGTAGTCAGCCTTCTGCGTAAAGGACCTCAGTATTAAAGACAGTAGAAAGAATTCACCTGACGTTAAGACTCAGATTTCTCAAGTCATTTAGGTTCCTAACACTAACTTCAGAGTTACTGGGATGTGTCAGTGCCTACGGGAAAATATGTGTGAGAGATTTTTCAACATGAACACAGACAGCTGAGTACTCTGCAGGTAGGGAATTGCTCTATTTTAGGAGAATGGGTTTGATTTTCTGTGCTCACAAGTATAGTGGGTGTATGCAGACTACAGCAGTAGAAAGCTGTGTGAGATTTTATCTAATTTTTAATCCTTAAACACCAGGCAGCAGTTACGTGTAACTAGATTTTCTCTCTATGTACCCAATCTTGGAGTTACTGGTGGACAAAAAAAATAATTTCTCCTGATAGTAATGTTTTAGATATTAAAAAATACTTTATTCGGTGTTGGTTCATATATTGTGAGGCATCTCAGTAGGCATTAAAAGTATCTCAGTAGTTACTACTTATTAACTTGCAGAGGTATTCATTATGCTAGGCACTATAGACATGCATGGAAAATACAGCCCTACCCCAAAGACTGACAATCTAATGTCTAAACATTTTTGTCTTTTGTGCTTTTCAGAACAATAACATAAGTGCTAGGATTGAACACATGAAATTTTATGTTTCATGGGAAGCCTTTCAATCTTCCAGACAAAGTGCACTTTTGTTAGAGGTGTTTTGCCTCCCTTTGGAAGGCTGTTTGGAGATCAAGTGACATGCCAGAGGTGGAATCAGCTGTGATTAATAGAGCATAGCTCTCTGCATTTCCTTCTCTCATTAGCTGGTTAAAGGTGTCTCTTCTGTGTTGCAATGGCTAAGATAACACTATATTATTAAGAAAAAATCCACTGTGTCTGTGTTAATCTGCAACCTGTTACACCTGGACCAACAGGCCGTGAAGTCTGAGCTCTGATTTGATGATCCTCTCTTCCCTCTCTGTTTAAGCCATACTCATGAAACCCTTGTGGTGACTTTGGTGATCCTGCTGCTGACCTCTTCTGTTGCTATTGAAGTTGTGATGCCTGGAGGTGGGAAAAAGAGGTTCTACTGTTTCTACGGTGTTCAGTGTTTCTACAGTGAACAAGCTGTATGGAGCTCAATCGGCCACTCTTGTGAAAGGTCCTTAATTGAACAGAATAGACTGCTTCCCTCCTCTGTCATTTTCATATTCAGAGGATAATTAACTTGTCTGCCTGCTTCTCTGACGCCGCTGACCCTCATCTCTTCCAGGTGAACTGACATAGCTGCCATGTTAAAGTAGCTTGCTAATCCCCATCAGAAGAGCTCAATTAGAAAAATGCAGTTAAAATGGCAAATGCAGAAGTGAGAGAGAATGTGTTTGTGTGAGAATATGACATTATACATCAGAGGCCTACAAAAGACTGAGGTGATAATTGCCTGTCTAAAAAACTGGCAAATATTTTAATGCAGCCTTTGCCCTCATGTGGCACTGTCTGCCTCACTCGGTGACAAGTATTGCTCATTGATTTGTTTCAGCCATATTCCCTTGACTTCTTTCTTACAGTCATTTGAAACAGAGCTAATATGAGAAGGAAGGGGCAGTTTATTCGTAAGCACGAATTACCTGCAATGAATACTTGGGTATTCTGTTAACCAAACTTGGTGCGCTCCTTTTCTCCTTGCAGTTCATAAAGACTGTTTGAGTTGTTTTTAAGTTGTTTTATTCTTCTTGAGCTGTGTTGGGTTTTCTTCTGTTCCTCTCTATTGTTTTTCAAGGCACTATAAATATCCCCAGGGTAACTGTGATATGACCAGAGGTGCTTGCTATTGAGCTTTTTCCCTTTAATTACCTCTGAAAATCCCTGCCTACAACTCTGAAACTGTTTTCCTGTATATACATGTAGCAACATACGTTTTTGGCCGATAGACAGCTTCAGAGGGGTATCTCTGTTCTTTGGAGCATGTTAAATAGCACTCAGACGAAATATGTATCTTGAGACATTAAGGGCTACCTTGATTAAATTATATTGTCCTTTAACCATGGGAAAGGCAAAATAGTATTAAGAAGAGGAAAGAAAATACAATGACTCCTGGGTGTAATACCTATTTTGTAATTAATTAAGCAAATGATTCTGCCTTCTAAATCTTCACATTGGAAAGCATTGTTTGGAATAGGATTTAGTAGTATGTAAGTCATTTTACACTAGAAAGGATATTTCAGGTGTTTGGTTATAGCCTTTTCAGTGGTTGCTGGTTTGAAGACACTGCTTTAAGGCACCAGTCTTCACCTCTCCTGAATCCCTTAGCTGTTTCTTCTTTTTAGGTAGAACATGTACAGCTTGTGTCACATGGGCCCTATTATCCAAAATTGCTCCTCTATCCAGCAGTCATAAGTCTTTCCAAGGTCTTGAACGATTTTTCTCTTTTTTTTCTCCTCTTTCAGAAAGAGAATGGATGAACTGGATATTTCTTAGATAGTGTAGGACACAAAAGACGTCCTTAGTAATGCAGGGAGAGATTACATTTTGTGGTATGTCTGCTTAGAATGGAAATCTTTTAACTGGCTGCATATGTTACAGTCTGCAATCACTCATGACATTCCCTGAGCACACTGCAGTGGGAAAAGAGCATGTAATTTTCTCATGCCTGTTGGTCAGAAGTCTGTTAGCAGGACCACACGATGGTCAAATTCTATTTCAATATTAAGACTGCAGTATGATGCAGGGAAGCAGATGTATATAGGTAAAGAAGAGGTTTTTTTAATTAAATACACTGAAAATCCTGATAGGCACAGAGCAAATAATTTTTAACTAAAATGTTAATTATCAAAAAATTAAGTGGATCAAAACTATTCACAAATGACTACCAAACTCATATTGTTTTAGCAAGCTCCTCCTCTCATTTAAAATATCTTTTTCAAAACATCCTTTTTTTGTTTCAAAAAAAGTTTTACTTAGACATGTAAAATGGTAAGAAAAAAACCACAAATCTATAGAAAACCTAAAATTAAAAGTCAAATATAAGACCTTTAAACACAAAACACTTTTTCAGGGAATGGAAAAAGAAAAAAAAAAAGGACTTCAAATCAACTTAAAATTCAGTTATTTTCTACCTTTTCTGTTCTACCATAGTGAACTTTCTGGAGCAAAAGAGCAGAACCATGAAGTTTGTGCTAGTGCAGTGTGAACAGGTTGAGGTTAGCTTAAAACAGTATATCTTAAGCCCTGAAAGCAGTCTAAACACATCACAACGGAAGTCTATTCCAACTAATTTATACTGCTTTCTTTTACCCAGCCTGACTCAAGTTAGCTTAGGTGTTTCTACATTACATTGCAGGCTGTTGAATAAATACTGCTCAGTTGGTCAGGTGCAAATTGCTTTAAACCAGTTGATTTCAAGTTGAAAAAATATTTGCTCTTCCTTTTAGGTAATGAAACAGCCTCTTCCTTTCTCCTGCAAGAATTTGATCCAACAGTTCCCCTATTCCTACCAAGACTAATTCTAATTAATTCTCCTCATCATCTTAGCCTGTCAGTTCAGTAGTCTGAGCAGAGAGAGAGCTCTTTATGAAATGTCTAACACATTTAGTTTCTTAAGTATAAATATTTCTTGAAGAACTACAAAAAGAAAAGCTTTTCATATCCAGTATTTTGGTTTACCTCCCGGTGAGCTGTTTCATAGATTTGCACATACCTTATAGGCATTGCTTTAGTTCTTTCACTTCAGCTTGCCCTCCCTGTGATCTGATGTCTGTTACATATAAATGATTACATAAAACAGGAATGTTTTTTATACTTCAATTTAGAATAATGTGAGAACAGAACAGGACAAGAGATTGATGAATGGGGTAATACAAGCTGTTCCTAAAATCCCAACTGTAGCTGATGCCAGGGAAAACAGTACAACTTTGTACATGTTGTGCATTACTTTCAGTGTTCTGAGGCATATTTCTAAGATTTACCTGAGCATCTCAAATATGTGTCATGAGAAAGTTGCTTTCCATGAGAGTAATTTATATAGGGAGACATTACTATTGATTTTGTTTGTTTGGTTTTGTCTGCAATTCCCCCTTGACTTCTATCAGCCTCAACTTGGAAATTCATTTTAGATTTTAAAAATTTCTACCCTCAGACAAGTGGTGCCTCATGGTGTCATGTTTTGTGGCTAAGAAAGCAGTTGACAAACTGGGTAAAACCCTCTCCAATATTGTTTAGCATCACAGAAATAATGCATGAGGAGAAAAAAAGGACACTGCAAGGTTTTGAGTGCCATGTCTGTGGCACAAGTAAAGCACACAGCTGGGCAGACTGCTCTGTCAGGGTAAACACTGTCCTTCCTGCATTTTCTCTGAAGTTCCTCTGAAGTCTTGGAACCAGCCTGGACCATGGTAGAGTTTTCCTGACCCTGAGCAAAAGAAGCAGCAGTGTTGAAGGGACTTCAAGAAACAGGCTGGTCTGGCCTTGTCACAAGATAATGTCAGCTGTATTTAGGTCACCAAGTTGGTCTAGGACTTCAGTACCTCCAGCAAAGAAGAACCCAAGAGCTTCTAAGTGAAACTGCTCCAGTGCTTCAGTGTGTTGCTCCTAGAAACTTTATTTTGCTAGTGCC
The DNA here is from genome assembly GCA_013400135.1 of Rhinoptilus africanus. Classification (NCBI taxonomy): domain Eukaryota; kingdom Metazoa; phylum Chordata; class Aves; order Charadriiformes; family Glareolidae; genus Rhinoptilus; species Rhinoptilus africanus. The sequence goes on along the minus strand of VXBO01002660.1, from coordinate 168,434 downwards.
TGACCTGAATCTTCGTACAGCTTAGGCACATTATTTCTTGTCCCACCTGACAAGAAAATACAGAGAAGCAGCTAGTTCTTTTGTAGCACTCTTTTATGCACTTTCAAGTTATGATGTTACCTTTCCATCTTCTCATGGATAAAGAGGCTCAAGTTAGCCATTTTTTTAGCCTTGAGTCCTAAATTGTATTCGTTGATTCAAGACTTCCTCCAGTTACCACGCACTGCTTGAAGTGCCCACGTTTGTGGGGAAATTCACATTAACATTTGAGAGACTTCAGATAGAAGTAAGCCTCATCTGAAAAAATACCTGCAGCTGAAAGTAGACTTTTGAGGAGCTCCAGTCTGAGGCTTTAGTTCTGTTTTACCCTGGAAGTATTCCAAAGTCTGGAATACTTCCAGAGTTTGCTGGAGTGATGATTTCTTCCTGCAAGAAGAATCCACATCTCAGCCAAGGGTGGCTCAGATGTTCAAAAAGGGATCTCTTGCATTGCAGAGTGCTCTGGTGTCCTTCAGATTGTTGCCAGTGCTAACAATGTGATCCTTATGCCCTCCTCCTCATCACAGAAATTTCAGGAAAATGTCAGAGATTTTGATTTTATAATCCCAAAAGGGCACTGCTATGTAGAATGCCTTCTGGAATACAAGAAATAAATTTCATTTTTGAAAGTTTAAGGTGTAAGTGGTTGACCTCTGGGAAATAAGCGTACTGCTTCGCTTGCTGCTTTAATGAGGGTTCTCTGCTAGAGAACCTGATGTTCTTTATGGAGTTTGCTTTGTAATATTGACTTACTTACCTAGGATTGCAAGGAGCTCAAATCTCTCACAGAAAAGTCACGTTAACTGCTTCGCTGCTGCCCAGCATGAAGTGGTGCAGATGGTGTAATTTGCAGCAGCCAAACAGATTGGGGTTTGGCCAGGTAACTGGCTCTGCTTGCTGCTAGCCAGGAAGACTCAAAGACCTGCTACTCTCCTGCCTGCTTGATCCCACCTTCCTGAACTGCACTACTTGTCCTTAGTTACAGATTCTGGCTGTCAGATCAATTCCTATAAATGTATGTTGTTCAGTGATACATTGCTATTGCAAATGAAAAATATACAGACTGGATTGAGCATCTGTTACACCTCTGCTTAACACTCTGTAACAAGATTGATGACTCCTTCAGCTCCCAGTGCTGCTCCTATAGAAGTCAATATATTCATTGCCAATATGAACAGGAGTAGCTCCCTATTTCGATAAAACACAACCCCCACAAATGTACATCCCTGTATTCCTTGCTCCTCAGCAGGGTCTCAATGCCCTTGCTGCTGTCACACTTCCCAAAGTAAGGATGAACTTAATGCCCCCTGCAAGGGAAGAAAACGCACAACTGCAAAACTGTAGGCAATAAGATGTTGCCAATGTGTTCAGGCTGACCAGCAGACTGGAACAAGCAGCGAGCTTTTCTGTGCTTGTTTGTGCATGCACTGAGCTCACCTAACTTATCTGTTAATTGCTTTGACCTTTTTGTTTACTTCCTGCTCGGGAATCTCAGAATTTGCTGCACTAAAAATGACTTTTGGATTGCAGCATTGAGCAAACATTGACTTAACCTTTTCTGTTACTCTATGTCAACATTTCCAGTCTATTCATATGCATGTGCTATTGCACTGGATAAACCAGGATTGTGTTCCAAACTAATGCTCTTTTATTTATCTGGAGGTATCGTATTGTGCAGGCACACAAAGCACCCACATGATCCATGTCTTTAATAAAAAGTTTAACCCTTATCAAACAAAGAACAAGTACCCATGGAGCAGTGGATAAGAACAGCTCCAATTCAGAAATCTTTTCTGCGCCTTGTCAGCGCTCTCCTCCTCTCCACGCGCTCTCGCTCCGTGACCTATTACAACCAGAGCACCAGGTACAGGCAGCAGACAACCTCTGTTTCCCAGCCGCAGCAAGACAGCAAACATAAAAAGCAAAATACTTTAAGTGAGTTGTGTTTGAGACACAACCTTCACCCTTGGGTTGTGCAATTAGATAGTAGCTCAAAGGGCATCCTAAAATTGACCATTAGGCATTCCTGGAATGCTAACATGCAGCACTGAGCGATGCTACCAAAACTATTAAGATCAATAGAGTGTTCAGACCCTCACAGCAGCATTTTGTATGTGTTAATGCTATCGGTGAGCAGAATGGAAAATGAAAGCCATTTAGAAATATTTAATTTTGTATGTATGTGAGGTGACAAAACCAATTAGTTCCTTGCTGATACCCAGCATCTCTCTTTATTCTGATAAATTCTGCATTTCTAACTTATTACCTGATAGATATTACATTTCTCAAAGGGCCATTTCATAAAGTACTTTTGGGACTCTTGCATCTAAAGGAGACTTTGTAAAAACAAACTTTGATCCAACTTCTTTGATCTAAAAGCCAGCCAAGCTAGGTAAAAGATGAAGAGCTATTTATGCATTGGCTGCCTTTTTGAATAATACTTTCCTTAAAGTAGTCAAAGGTTCAACACAGTTCAAACTAATCGCAGTATTTCTTTTTCATGGATGATAATTAGAATTTTTCCTATTTGTAAGTGACATGGTTCTCTCCTATGCAACTGTTGTCAAATTAGCCTTTAAATCAGTCTCTAAACTGTGCCATTTTGTAACTATGTTTTTCTTTCTTTCTTTTTTTTTTTTTTTTAATGAGCTGGTATTCACTGTTATTTTATTTTTTTAAATTCTACAGCCAAGCAGACATATTCCCCTTCCCAAAGACAGGGGTGGGCATATGAGTGCATGCCTAAGAGATGAAAAGAGAAAAATCCCTAAACAAATATCCTGTTTTCAGACTCCTGAATAGGCAGAGAGGAAACCACTGGAAGGGCTTGGGGGATGATTTTCCACAGAGCAAGTTTTGTTTTACCAAATGTACCCGTTGGACTAAGTAGAAATCTGGATTTGGAGAGAATCCTAGCTTTACTCTCTCTTCCCCCCACCAAAAACCTGAACTCCCTGGTCACATAAGCAAAAGCTGAATTTCCTTCTGTGATCAGACAGTGTATATCTAGACAGATGACAGCAAGCATTACTTTTGATATGATTCATGTCTGCCTACCTGCAAATTAAATAGACCATCACCTTAAATCAGTGAAAATAGTTGATTTTTTTAGTTAATATAGAAATTTATCATTATTCTCTTGTCAGCTTCCAGAAAAAGAATGCAACTGATCCCTTTAGAAATTTTTAAATTTTTAATCTTTCTTACATACAGCCAAAAATATTTTATTCTTTGCACTAGTTCTGAGTGTTGAAACAAAATGGGTTCAGGTCTGAAGGGAATGAGTTGGGTCTTAGGACCTGCCTTGAGTGGAGATTTGATTTTGGTTAATGAGTTTATGGATGCAGGATGGACAAACTGAACAGCATCATAGGGTATTTTTACAGGCTCTTTGGCCAAACAAGAAGAATCTCTCACTTATGCAAAACCAATTCTTATAGAATCTGATTCAGTCAAAGAAGCATTTGGGACCATAAAGTAGGATAGTTTTTTGGTAAGGCTGATGCAAGTTGGAAACTGGAAGCTGAAACTAGACACAAAAAGCGTGTCTTTGCTCAGACATCCAATGGAGGAAGTTTAAATGCAGCTTCCCTTTGTTTAAAAAGTACAACACATGAATCAACCTTTTTACTTAAATCTTCCAGCTTTCTCTGAGAAACGATATCCCTTTCAATGAGCCTCAGGCATTCCCACTTGACTCAGGTTAATGCATTTGGTCTCTATAGAAACAGCAGCAGATCCCACATGTAACTCAGAAAGGTCACCTCACTTTTGTACAAAAGCTCACATTGTCTCTTCCTTCTGTTCCATAAAACAGCAGTAAAAGGAAGCAAAAGGCAATGCACTGTACTCATCCAAAGTCTCAGAGCTCTTCTTCTCTTGCAGACGCTGATGAAAGACCAGGCCCTTCAGTGCTCGCGCTTGCTGATCATCGCGGGTCAAAAGGAAACACGAGCTTTTCAATACAAACTAAATAATACCATTGAATTGGCAGGAAATCCAAACTGCTCTGAACTGTCTGAGAGCCAGCAAAGCTAATGAGCTGTACTATTTCCAAATGGGATCTTGGTAACACCATCTGAGAGCTTGTGTACATACAGAGTTGTCCAGGTTTGCCTTAAAGCATAATTCAAAATGCATTTAATTAAACGAGAGAAAAAATAACATGGAAACTTAAATACATATCAAGCAAGCTTATGTCAATTTGATTAAGGGAGCCTATTAAAGATAGCATTTTTGTAGGGAAATGAAGTACCAGAAAGAAGAAAAATACTGAATTTCCCATATGATATGAGTGCACTTTTTTTATGTGTTCAAATGTCCAGTTACGCAACCTTTAGTGCAAGGAGTATTGTTCTTTGGGGAAGAAATGTAGGTGAGAGAGCTCTGCTTTACGTGCAGAGACATTTCACAAACAAGGTCTATACGAGCAAAGGGGTGATTAGTCAGGAAGGTAACGCCAGGCCACAGCCACAACCAGACAGTCCTAGGGCAGCCCAGTCAGCCTGCTGCTCCCAGTCAGATTTTCTTTCTGAGGTTTCTGGATTGCAGGATTCATGCAAACACCCTCCGTATTCTTCAGCTGCTTTCTGCACTGTGGTATGCAGGACAAAAGTAGAGCTTTACTGCTTGTACGTGGGTTTATTGAATGCATCAGGTATGTAGCTGATAGTGAATACTTTCCCCTTAAAATAGTCACATAAAAAAAGGACTTGTGCTTTATGCATAAAAGACTAATGACAAGATCAGCTCTCTATTTGATAACAAGTCAGACCTTTCTGAAGAAGAATGAACAGTTGTATGAAGACACCACCACACTTGGAACCAGGGCACACAGCAAGTGACTCCAGCTGATGCACACCTTCAGCTCCTATTAAATCACCTGCCATCTTAGTAGGTTGTGCTACACTAGTCTCTCTTTGCTTTTCTACACCATCTTCTCATAAAAGGATGCTGTTGGAGTCTAGCCAGCCAAATCCTTTCAAAAGGAATTTGCTCAGAAGTCTGTAGTTATGTAAATTCATATACAACTTAGCACAACCTTCTTTATGTCTTCATGAAGTTTGCTTATATGGAGGCAGAGAATATCACAGGGCATCTTTCAACTTTCTGGCTCCCTGCCTGCTGCCTAGAGAGGGCAACAAACCAGACCAGGACTCCACTGGGACTGTTTCCAGTTAGAAGCCTGAATGGTACCCTGCTCAAAGGGCTCCCAAGAGCAGGCGGGATCTTCAGTATGTGCCACTGTAGCGCATACTTCTGCGAATCAAAGCAATACAGAAATGCTTCTGAAGCAGAATTCATAAAGGGGTATTCTCTAAAGCCAGATTTCATGTACTCTTTCCATTTATTTTTGCAAGAGCTGAGAGTATACATCTCTGAGGGCCAAATTTGTAAATAAATGGAACCGCCCCATCTTTTTTAATGGCAGATACTACAGTGCAAGAGATTTGGTAGCCTCATGGTAAAGCTATATTGATAACAATATGAGCCATTTTAATCCAGTATTTCACAAGTTAGAGCTGAGGTGAACTATGTGCTCATAAGAAATATTTGTTGAATCCTGAAATGGAGTCAGCCCAATTTTTTTCATTACTGCCTACTAAAAGAAACACCAGAAACACTTTGGAAGATATGGCACAGTTCCTCACTTACCTTCACCGACACAATAAAATTCCTATCTTTATACCGAGTTATTATATTCATATACATTAAACTGCTTCCTAGTTGAACACTCTGCACCTTTTTCTCCTAATTAAAAAAAAAAAGGCATGCTTTTTTGCTGTTACTCCAGCTCTGCTTGTGCCCAGATAAATAAATTCTTTGCATGCTTCTGCTGACATCTCCATGTTGTCAGTTCTTTTTCTGCTTACCTAGAGCTGATGCTCTTGAAGACACAATTTCTTTGCCCCAGATATTGCTAGGATGGAAATAATCACTCGTTGTGTAACAGAAATCCAAGTCTGCTCCAAGCAGTATGTTCCAAGTTAGAAAGATTTTATTTCTCTTCAAGGAGCTCTGCTTGCACAATGGAAAGCAAATAGCCACTCTCATCTGCTGAAGATTTAGCAGGAGAGGGGGAAGGATCAATGCCAGCTCTTTCTGCAAGACATTAGTGTATTCAGAGTGCCTGCAATAAATTTTTAACCTTTTCCAGCTTCCCCGGGGACTGGCAGGTATTAAAAAATATCAGCATCCTCATCCCAAAGCTTTACTATGCAAACCAAAATGAATGAGATGTTTAGCAAACCGCTGATAGATAAATCTTAACATTCCCTTTTATTAGACAAATAATATATTTTATTAGACAAATAACAGAGAGACTACCTCTGTGAGGCAGAGTTTAAAGCAAAGGAATACTTGATTTTATCAAAAGCCAAAATTTCCAATTAATTCTGGGTTTATTTAAAATTAATACCTATGGAAGGATGTGATGACCAAGGCAGGTTTAATCTAGCATACATCGAACATGAAGTAGCTTGTGAGCACACTGGTGGTACTGCTGCAGAGTTGCCTCTCTGTATTCTTCTTCTCATTTCTTGAAAAGTGTTGTGGTTTCTGTGTACGTGTCAGGACATGGTGCCTTGGTGGGTGCCGAGATCAGTTCCAAAATGAAGGTCTTGAAGATGGTCTCATGCTGCTGGGTATTGGGAGAAGGCTTGCCCTCAAACATTGCCGCCAAGTAGGTGGGTGCAAGCAGATCACGTTGTATAACAGCCTATAGGTTGCTGTGAAGGTTTAAACATCCTACAATAAAATTCAGCTTTTTAAGTGCAAAAGGTGTTATTTTATTTGATCCCAGTAGACAGAGGTGACATAAGAGGGACTTACCTTGACAACGTGGCAGCCTGCAATGCTCCATGTGCCACTGAAGAGGTGAGACAGAAGACCGTCTTGCACTGCGTTTCGTCAGCATGTTTTGACCACTTCTGAAAAGGACAGGACAGGCTCACAAAGAACAGCTTGGATCACCAGCTCGGTGCATGTGTGACACGAGAGCTAAAGGGGCAAAGAGGAGATTTTTCTAATAGAAAAAGTTTATAGTGAAACGCAGAAATCTCAGGATGAGGGAGGTCACTGCTGGAGGCCGCCAGCAGTGCCCAAGAAGAAATATTAGAAATGTAGAGCAGAGGAAGGAAGGACAGAGAAGGTTAGAAATCTGGGTGATTATAACCTAGGCATGGCACAGTATCAAACCCTGAGCAGGATCTGAGCTCTGGAAATGGCCACATAAGACCATCTCTAAGTAAGTGTCTGACCAGCAAGACACGTTCAACAGCTGGGGTCTGAATCCTGACCTGACTGTTTGTGCTAACTTCCATCACTGTCTTTTTGTGTGTGGATTTTAGATAATTTATAATGAACAACTAATTTTTAAAGCTTTCAGGTTGAAAGTTGCTGTACTAGAACTTCCCAAAGCAAAACAGGATATACATTGAAATGTAAATATTTTAGAAGTTTTATATACATATATACTAGACATTTCTAAAATGCTGGCAAAGTTACTGCTATTTTATTAACATATAGCAGAAGAAAACCTCAAAGATCTCCGACAGTCTTTTTAAGTCCCTAAGCCATCAAAGAAATCCTTAAACTTCAAGCAATTCCTTTGGACAAACATGCTTACAAGTAAGTATCCAGCTGACTCTGGGCCTGGCTTGCCGTGCTAAGGCTAACTGATGTAAAATGGGCAGGACGTGATGGTGTTTGGCACTGCAAAAGTCTGAAAAAAACTTTCCCTCCCAAAGCTTTGGCTGCCTCCAGCAAGGGAAAAACCAGCTTTTGAGTTCCTCAAACTCTACATCTCTGCATAACAGTGTTTGTAACCCAGAAGGAATAAACAGGGAGGGATCAGCTGCCTGAGATTAAAGAGTAATGCAAGGTACACCTGGCCCAAACTGATCTGCAGAGTTCTGGGTCGTAGGAAGTCAGAAACAGGGAACTGTGGCTTTCATAGGCGCAAAATTTGCACTGATGTCACTGGGGTATATTTATAATAAGTTATTCTGAAACATATGTACTACACAATTAAGTATATATGTAACTCCACCCTTAATTTCTCTCTTAATAATGTTTTGTGCTTAGTCTCACTGTCAAGGGAGCCCAGCTGCACTTGCAAATTGGTGTTAATTTTGCAATGCAGCTGTCATATGCAATGGGTCAGAGTAATGAAAGGGTTTTTAATAAAAATTGAAATGAATTGAATCGTAGTCTCACAAGTAATTTTTCTACAAGAGGAACAAAATACTAATACCTCCTTTGTATTCCTCCGGGAATTCAGCTTTCCCATATCATGTCAGTCACCTTATTTGCATTTTGTCAAATTTTGTGAATTATTCAGCATTCAATTGTGGATCCTTCAGAGTCAGTACAGTGTATCCTCTGAATGCATATTACTAATAGCTCCGCAATCAGTATTCTGCATTCATAACATGGAAGGAATTAACTGATTTTATGTGCTTCTGACATTCAAAGTAAAATATCTTAAAGTATTAGTGTGGATAACATCACTGTATGCATACATAATAGCATGTATCCAAATAATAAAAATTACAGTGGAAAATACACACTGCTAGAGTCAATGTACTTCTCAATCAGTAACAAACTAACCAAAGTTTAATAACATTTATGTTCTTTTTAATAGAGTCTCATTAAGAAATATTTTTTCTAGAGTCTTTTCTGTCTCGTTCCCTAAGCAGCAATCCTGCAGACACTTTGATATGTGCTTGACTTTCAGTATCCAAGTAATCCCGGAGGAGTCAGTGTGACTATTCATTGCCTTAAACACAAGGACATGCTTAAGTGTCTGCAGGATAGAGGACTTAGACCGTCCCCCTGCAAAGAGCTCATAATAACCCTCTGAAATGGCCAAACCCCCATGGAATGTATCAGAAATGTGCCCTCGAGAATGGAAAAGCTATAAAGCCAAATTTGGTCTTGGTATGTGCAAGCCCTTTTGAAATGAATAGCAACATTGACGTTCATCAAGGAAGAGAGGGTTTCTATCCCTGGCTCCTTAAGACGATATATATTTTTGTCAGTTGTCTTTGTGCATGCAAATCCAGAATACAAAACTGATTTATCTAGTTAAGATTAATTTCAGATGTAATCTGCCATGTTTCCACATTGTAGAATTCCCTGGATGGTTCATGGTTTTGTCCCACTGTAATCAGATTATTATTTGAAGTTCCATCCATCACAATTGATTTGCTCTGTAATGTATTAAATTGGTGTGATGTGTAATTTTCTAATGTCTTCTGATTCTTCTTTCCCAGTGCTGCTTCAATCATTAAACACTGTCTTGATGTGAAGATGTTAGACAAAATAACACGTAGTGTAATTGCTAGTTGTAGGCAAATAAGGAGAGAAACCTAAAATATGAATTGGCAAATGTGATGTAGCTTTACCCAGTGCCAGAACCATTGCTGCAGTTTGCCAAAGGTCTCAAATTTTTCACCTTTGTGTCTCCTCGCCCCCCCCACCTCCAGAAACCTGTTGTCTGTTCAAAAGCTACTATCTTTTTAGCATCGTGGGCGTCTTGGCATTCACTGTCAGCCACGGATTGATTTTCATTACCGGTATTCTACCGGAAAATATGCAAAACACAACACACCCCACACACCACCCAACACATCATGTGAATAATGTCAACAGGAAACCAAGTGGTGGACCTGAAATTTCCTGTTCGAATAATAATTCCATGTCGTGCCCCAGTGGTCATCAGATTGGCTGAAATAGCAGCATAATGATTTGTGAAACGACATCAAGCAATGAAGGTGCAAAAGCCTTCCTTCAACTGCATTTTAAGTGTTATGAGTTTCATTCTAGCTGGAGCGGAACAGAGTAGTGAACTTGAGCAGAAATACCTGTTAATTTTTACAGCTAATTTGACTACCACACTATAAACCATATTTGCTTGTGCCTAATATTGGTAAAATAAGTAGCACCTTTCGTACCTGTTGTGTCAGAATAAAGGCAGAAGTGAGCTACATTACTGAGCTAGCTGAGGCTCTAGGTTGCCTTTTAATGAGACTCATTGATCCACAAACGCAGAGCTGCTTTCAAGGCCTGTGGCATCGTGTGTCATTTTCATTTTAAGGCCTGTATTAAAAGAAGTGGAAGGGTCCATACAACACTCAGATTTTGCATTTCCAGTAGCAGAGATCCTTTCATGATAATATCAAGTCTATAAAAAAAGAGTCCTAGGAAATAGCGTCTTTTTCTGTGGAAAAAAGACTCTTGAATTCATTGCCATAACACTGGAGAAAAAGAATTTAGTAGGATTAAAAACTGGACAGGGGCATGGCTTACGCAAACATCCTCTGGTACAATAAATCACGATAGTGAATCGAGGTTTAATCTTCCAGCTTCAGCATCTGAAGTGGTATTTTAAGGTTGAAATGGAAGAATTGCAAGTGTTTCATGATCTTCTGCAGCATCGAGACCTAGCTGGAGTGAGAGGCAGCTACACACTGAGCTGGACCCACTGTGAAAAATTACTCCCAACCATTTTTTATGTTTTATGAATTGCATCATTTTACTGACCCACTATCCCCTATACAGTTTTAAAAGAGGCTTAATTCAGGATATTATGAACTGGATATTATGAGAACACAGTAAACAGATGCAGCGTTTCTCTTAGCAGTCTCTGGGTTCAGCTTTGGGAGTTTCTTGACCCCCTGGTGATAAGGTCCAAGATCAGCAGGGAATGCTTGGGAACCCTTCAAGAAACTCCAGGGTACCCACTGCTACGATGAGGTAAGGGGAGCTGCTCTAGCAGCTTCTAATGAGCATGATCAACTGCCCTTGAACCAAGTGCCCAAAGCCTTTGCTACAGCTGTCCCTAGTCAGGGAGGGTCAAGCACCCTTTTAGCCAGAGCTCAGGCGAGGACTATATAAGAGTCCTACAGCACAGCTAACAGATGGGGTAGCTTGTACAGAAGGAGCTTGGGTGATTTTGGCCTGCCATGATAGCCTCATACATGGTGGTAATATGCCACAGAGCTGTTTCATGGAATGGTTTGGATTGGAACGGACCTTAAAGATCACCCAGCTCCAACCTCCTGCTATCAGCAGGGATGCCTCCCACTGGACCTGGTTGCTCAAAGCCCCATCTAACCTGGCCTTGAACATCTTCAAGGATGGAGCATCCACAGCTTCTCTGGGCAACATGTTCCAGTGTCTCACCAGCCTGAGAGTACAGAATTTCTTCCCTGGCAGCTGTCTGTGCTGAGGCAGAGGCTTCAACGCAAAGCAAGTTTCAGGTGGTGGGTGCAGGCCTGTAAGTCTAGGCTACAGGGATTACTTGGGGCTTTGCTCTGTGGCCAGGAGGGATGGCCATCTGTCCTGCAGGAGATGTCCTGCCTTGCAAGAGCTGTGCTCTCAAGTGGAGGAGTTACACGAGAACAGCATTAGAGAAGAGGAAAGGGAGATAGACAGGATCTTCTCTGAAATGGAGCAACCTGAAGAGCCCCAAACCCCATCTGCAATAGAGAGATGGGCACTGTACTCCCCCCAGTATTAAGGTAAGTGCAGCCTCTGGAGACAGTGAAGGATGGAAGCTGGTGACTTCTAGCACCAAGAGGGAGGCTCCTACCCCACCTAAGGGCTTGTGACTATAAAGGTTTACTGCCCTTAAATTTGAAGAGGTATATGAGTATTGTGTGTGTTACTGAACCTCTTGCTGGATTTTCTCTTGTTCTCTTATGTCATGGATCAAAATGGATAGATGGTCAGTATGGATCAAAACTGTAAATCATTGAAATTTCAAGATCACTCAGTTGCTCTGGGTGGACTTTTTCCAAACTCTGCTGCCAGTTGTCTTTGGAATAACTTATCATATCCTTCAAAATCTGCATTGCAAAAAAAGTATTCCTGGAACTACAAAAGATCCTCACCTCAAGTGAGAAATATTTGGGCAATGCAGTAATGGTAATATTTTGCTTAGTACAGCAGGGCAAAAGTGTTAGGTACTTGCTTTTTACCCCAAGCTTTCTCCTGTTTCTCCTCTTTACTTTAGAGGCAATAAGGATGCAAACAGTGAATTAGCAAGGTTTTACAAATGCTGGATATGAATTTATTCTTGTTTCAAATGCCTCCAGTTTTCTTTCCATGTTCAAAGCAGCATAGAGTTCAAATGAGTGCATTCCTGCTGAAAAGGACTCAAGACTGCTATTTACAAGAAACATTTACTCATATGGGTAGTTTGAAGCTTTTATTGGTAATCAGGAGTTTAGATAAACCTGCCTTAACCCCACAGGATAAATATTTGGATTATGTGGCTACCATTGCAATATATTTTTAAGGCTCAGTGTCCGTCATGAGTATGAAAAAGGCGATGTGTCTGTCTTCTCTCTTTACACACGCCTGCATTTCTTTAGGAAGTATTGACATTAGGACATGTCCTGTCATCAGCGGTCAGTCTCAGCCAGCGTGGCTAACCTATGTGCTTACATTACCTCTTTCCATCTCTGAAATATAACTTGAAATCTAATGGCTTAACCATGTTCAGAAAACACGATGCAGAGATTCCCCTAAGAGTACAATAAATGAAAGGAATCACTAGGGTGTCCTTTAGATAGGCAACAGTTCCTTTAATTGCAGCATGTTTTGCAGACTAAAAAATCAAAAAATATGGAACACTAAGGGAAAATCAAAGTATAAGGGAAGTGACACATATGGGGCAGTTGCTTTTGGCTTGCTTATCACAATTTTCCTTTTGTATCTTCAATTTGCTGGGAAACGTGCCTCAGTTCTCGTGACTTTTTGCTAACAATTTATGTCACTTCCACTGTTGGCTTTAAGTTTCAAGATTACAAATAAGATAAGGACTCTGGACTGTACCTAATAAAACACTTCCTTACCTGGCACACAACTTCGAGCACTGCATGGCCTCATAGAGGTCACTTTTAGGCATTTTTTTTGTTTGGAATCCCAGTGTCCAGTGAATTGTAGGGCTGAGCTTCTTGCTTATCCAACTTTAAAGCACTTGTAATAGTACTATGAAACTTCCCTTTAATAATATTTAATTAATACTATTTATTGATAAGGATATCTGCCAGAGCAATTTCACTACCTTGTTCAAGGAGACCAATGGCTTCAAGTAAGAAAACGCAGTGCCATAGCCATAAAAGAAATCCTATCGAAGCAGCATATTCTTACTCCTTGTATGCTCTGACTGGGCACTGTTTATGATTTTTCCAGTTGATTTTTTCAGGAGAAATCCTGTGCTATTGCAGCTCAGCTAGAGACTTCCCTTTCTCTTCAGCTGTGTCACTGTAATACACCACTAACAAATGTTGATCTGGCAAATAAGGTGAGTCATGAGGAAGCCTCCATCCAGCTACAGTTCTTCCAGTTTACAGGAATAAATATTTTTTAAAGCCTGTCTTTTTCTCTCCAGTATAAATACTCCTAAGTGCCATCTGAGTAAGTAGGTTTCCTTACCATGACAACAGTGGCCTCTGGTTTCTGGTCAACTTGTTTATTCCTACCATAACTGTCCAAAAATTCAGTTGCTTCCCAAAAATGGGGGACAGCAAGCATTTTAAGAACTCTTTCAGTTTTAACTGTGTTGGAAGTGTACGAGTTGTAAGGACTTACAGCATCACTGAAATAAAATCTGAAATAATAACTGGTTTTATACAGTTGTAAATTTTGTAAGCGACATATATAAGGGTAACAAATGTCTCCTTTTCACGTATCAGTCATGTAAGACAGTGCTGAATCTGGGCCATTTAACTAAGAAGAAATGAAAGGGTCTGATTCTTCATCTGTCGAAGTCCCATGTGTGTAAGTTCAATAGGAGCAGTACTACCCTCTTTGATTGTTTCTTAGATATTGCTAATCTATATTTAAAACCTGTGTTTTATTTAAACTTGAAAATTAATTTGCTTTAACATCTGTGTAAAATAGATTAGAATTAATGAAGTCTGACCCCCTTATGGGTTAGCGTGAGTGAAATAATTACTCCTCAGCAGCACAGGATATATTGTACTGGTCTTTCTGGCTCGAGTTAACAGTAAGAAGTCAAAGGAAGTTCAGGAAATACCAGAAGCCTTGAACTGCATTAGAAAATTCAGGTTTGCAGTTTCTCTTTATGAAAATTGAAAATACATGTGCTAGACTTACTTCATTTCACTGCTAATAATAATTATGGAAAATTACCTGCATAAATTGAATATCGGAATATTCTAATTTGGAACTTGAAACTGATTACAGAAAAATTAATTCCTAAGGTTGTGATAAGGACAGTACTCTTTAAAATAATGCTAATTCAGGTATCATCAACCTGGACTAAATTAAAAGTGAAGGAATGTCTTCTGAAATCCTTCCAGCACCCCTAAGAAGCTACCACTATTGGCTACAACTGCTTCTTACTGTTCCAGGTGCTTTCAAAGGCTGAAGTCTCATTTGGCCTCAGCTGAAAAGGATCCAGCTACAAAGAGACACAAAGTATTATTCTGGCTGCAGATGCTGGCAGTGTAATTAACTGAAAACATCTAAAAGGAAAATCCAGTATTAATTTTTTTTTTAATCGGGTGAAGTAAAATTCACTAAGTCTTACACGAACCTTTAGCTCTTCAAAGAATAGTGTGCTCATTGATCTCCAATGCTAATGAATTTTCTTGTATAGATATTTTCTGGAGAATGGGTTTCTACCAATCCCCGTTGAACCTGCTTGGCCCCGGCATCGGACAGTCTGTCTTGATGTCTCGCAGGCTCAGTGACAGCTCTTCCTGCTTAATCCCTCAGGGCAATCTGGGAGACCTTAATTAGTGAGATTCCCTACTGTTATATTGCTTTGTTTTTTCTTCTCAGAATGACTGCTAGCAAGAAAAATGAAATGTGGCTGCCCTGTTTGATTCATATTATAGCCCAGTCTATGCTCATCTGGATGCCTGTGCTGGAGGGGTGCTTTCCAGTAGGACACTTTCCTTGAGAGCAGCCCTGCAAATTGAGAGTGGGGTCTGAGGAACAAGCTGGCTCTCTCCTGGATCATAATCTGTTGTGAAGGGGTTTTTTAAGCCTCTTTTGCCCCGCACCCGTAGCCTCCGTGCAGTGCCTGTGGGGTGGCCAGGCCGAAAGGAGGGTGTCTTGTGAAGCCTGGGTGCTGCTCACAGCTCCTGTGTCAGTCCGTCAGCCAGACCCAGGATGCTCTCACAAGCTGCCCACATCCAGACAGTTGCTCAGCCTGGGATGGAAGCAAAAAGGAAAAAAACTATTTTAGGACTCAAGGGGAAGATGGTAGAAAACAAAGTCAAAAATCACAGTTTGCTAAACTGTGAACATCCTCAGTCTCCTCCTTCAGACCCATGTCAACCTGCAGGAGATGCTGGTGCTGCCAGAGGCCCCAGCTCCAGGACTCCCCCTTGCCCAGCATTTTCTGCTTCTGCACCTGGAGCCCCAGAATGTGAAGGGCTGAGATCTGAGGCATCCTCGCCTAACCCAGCATTGCCCTGCATGGGAGGGATCTTCCTGTTTCAGGGTCCATAGCACAGGGGAGAGGCATCTGGCAGCATCCCAACCCACGCCTCTGAAGCAGCATCTGAGCCCTTCCCTGGAACAAGGTGTCAGGCAGCCATCAAGCCCTCCTGCTGCAGAGGCAAGGCATGCAGGGGTGCCAAATGGGTGGGCAGAGTCTATGGTATAGAATCATTTAGGTTGGAAAAGACCTTTAAGATCATCTAGTCCAACCATTAACCTAACTCTGCCAAGTGCATCACTAAACCATGTCCCTAACTACACATCTTTTAAATACCTTCTGGGATGGTGACTCCATCGCTTTCCTGGGCAGCCTGTTCCAGTGCTTGACAACCTTTTTGGTGCAGAAATTTTTCCTAATATCCAATCTAAACCTCCCCTAGTGCAACTTAAGGCTGTTTCCTTTCATCCTGTTGCTTTTTACTTGTGAGAAGAGACCTACCTCCTCCCAGGTAGATGTGGAGAGCATTACGGTCTCCCCTGCACCTGGGCCTCCCAATAGACCCCAACAGCTGCGACCTGATGGAGTTGAGCAAGACCTAAATGTCTACATCTCTGCCAGCACCACAGTACTTAGCGGTCATGGTGTGACAGCGGTGTTTCAATACCTCATCACACGAGACAGAGTGCTGGCGAGCTGACATCTCTTCCCACAACAGGTACTGCTACTCGCCGCTTCAATTTTTTTCAACCACCCACTGATCCCAACCTAAAAATTAGCAGATTATGTGGTTCCACAAGGCTGTAATAACAGGTAGTGGGATTGCAGGCAGGCTGCTTCCTGCTGCAGAAGTTTTATTTGAATGGGCTCACGTTTATCTTTACCCTTGGTTGGCACAGCTGTAACTGGCAAAGCCCACAAGCATTTGCTAAAAGGAGGGGTGAGTCTGAGGTGCTTTTGGTTCCTTGTGACCCTCATTTCTCCTGACGTGCTATTTCTTCATGCTCAACCTCGGCAAACAGCCAGTCTCAACATCTTTTGTGTGCTGGGGAGGGAGGCAGAGCAGTGAAAGAATGAATGCCTTCAATGCTAGAAACTGCTGAATGGGTTTACCCAGAAAAAAGGGCTTGTTTAGCCTAAGGAGGATAAGGCAATGGGGAGATCTTCTTGCTGTATACCTTGTGCCTAGCGTGAGGGCATAGGGAAGACTGAGTCGGACTTCTCTTGATGGTGCACAGTGACAGAAGACGCAGCAGGCACAAGTTGCAACAAGGGAAATTGCAGATATAAAGAAAAATGTTTCACCCTGAGGCTGCTCCGACATTGGCGTGGATGCCAGAGAGGTACACCCCTCTGTGGGATGCGTTAGAGGACCTGGCCCTGGGAAACCTGACCTCAGCTGATCCCTTCCAGCCAAAGTTACTCTGGGGAGTCTATGGTTTGGTGCTGCTAAATGGGTATCTGGCTATTTCTTGTGCTCAATAATGCACCTCTTCTCTTAATGAACTTGGTACAACCCTATCAACCCTGATGGGTATTTTCATTTAGAGTAGCAGAGGAAAGAAGTACAGTGAAACAGATTCTTCTGGAGTTTCTAGTAATGCAGGATGTCAATCTATTTATAGCAACATCTGTAGCTTTGGAGAGCTTTGATAACTTAGTTTCAGAGTACAGATATCTCTTCATCCTGATCTCCCATACTCAGTGTGGTGTTCCCAGTTGCACAAGCATTTATTCAGCATATAGGGGCTATTTTCCATCTCCAGAGGCAAACAGCAGCATAAATACCTTTATCACAACTGGTGTAACTAAGATTAAAGACACAGATGTTGGAGGTTAGTCAGTCAGTCATGTCCCTCATGCTGAAAGTCAATTGATCATCCAAATGCTGCTGAAAAACGTCATGTTTTAAAATGCATGGTTAAGGGGTGAAAAGCTGTTTCCCCATTCTGACACCCCACCGTGTCCAGTTTATGATTGAAGGAGGGAGAGAAGCAAGTGCAACTGCTGAGGCCCCAGCCTGTTAGACAGCGTTAATTAGCCTGACCTGGCAGGATGTGTTTCTCCAACCAAAACAGGGCTGGGAGCAGAGGGGGCTCCGTGGCTCAGGTGGTGGGTAACACACACAGCATCCTCAGCGTTAGGCTTCATGCGACAGTGACTTTCCCTGCATTACTCTGAAATTTCTCTTATTTGTATTTTATCCCATCCTAAAGCTATTCAAAACTTTTTTCTGCCAAAACAGATATGCATTATACATGAAACACAGCGGAAAGCATTTTCTTTTTAATTTTCAGGAAGTGTGTTAGTGCCAAAACATAAACTGCTTAAGAAGGAGGATGAAAACTGGGGTAAGTGATATTTGGCAAGATCCACATGTTCCGTTTGTTTATGCAACAATCACTGCTGCTGACTTACAGCTTCAGAGGCAGCTGTGTAAATATAGGGCTGGGATGGCTGCGGAAGCCAAGAGACAAGCTGTGGAAAAACAACAGATAAAACCAGACACGTTCTCGGTGCCACAGGGTAAGGCAGAGCTGAGCTATACCGCAGACATCTTGCTATGCTACTGAAATACCTTCAGTACCCTTTTTTGGAATACCTTTCCTGTTATTGGGGAGGGGGTGGTTTATAAGGACCTGAAATTAAAGTTTTATTGTGAAGGACACTCAAACCATTCCTGAAAACATGAAGGGAGACTCTCTGATGTAGGCAGCCAAACCCTGCTTTGCTGACCCCTGTGCTCCCGTGCACAAGGGTCGGGAAGCCTTGAACGTATCAGCTTGTGGGTTTTGCTAGCTTCTTATACTCCTTTGTTTTATGGAGCGAGAGGTGTGATGCAGTCCTAGGAACTGCAAACTAATGTATTTAATAAGCACTGGAGCCCCTGCCACCCAGTCCTTCTGGGAGCTGACCTCCCCCAGATAAGGCCAGCACAAGCATTTTCCTACAAGGCTGATGCCTGCAGCCTCACAAGGCTTCTGCTGTGCAAGATAAGCCTTGGCAGGCGCTCTCTTTTTTTTTTTGCTTCTGATAAACCAACAAAGAGACCGTGGGTACAAAGAGGTAGACTGGATTAGTAAAGGTTATCTATTGGATTTTTTTTAAATGCAAACATTCACCGATAAAGCTTATTAATTTCTGTGTGAGTATGGCAGAATTAAGCAATATTATGAAGCAACAGTATTAAGCAATGTTGTGATTCACTTCACAGGTAAATGATACATCTGAGCAAAAGCACCTAAATCTCAGTTTTCAAAACACTGTCTTTATCTTCTTTTGACCAGTGTGTTCCCTTTGTATTTCTTAAAGATATACCTTAGAACTTCTCTGTGCATGTATGGATTTTAGCTTATATACACAAGCTATATGGTGTATATATAAGTATATATACACATAACTTCCCCCTGCTGACCAGGTCAGATAATGACTCTACCGATTACACTTTTAAATTATTCTATAACAATTACTACAATGTTATTACATCCTAGGTTTCTCTTCTTTCTTATGTATCTGCTACACTTCATCATAAAATCCTTCTGCATTCTTCCTCACCTCACTAGTCAAATAGGCATACTGAGTGTCATTTCACTTGGTAATATAGTCCAAAAGCTCAGCAGGCATGTCTTAAATAGGCTGCAAACTATGGAAACTTTTGGTTTCTCTAATGATGCTTTCCATTTTCATCCCTTTTCTCTGCTTTTGGAATGAAATTGGCTGAAATATATGCAGAAATCTCCAACTTGACTAGTTTTAACCCACTCTGCGCAGAACAACGAAGTTTTGCTCATCATAACGGTAAGTAAAGATAATTCTCGTAATACTTTGAACAGTTTAGCATCAACAATTTAAGGAAAAACTCTTGAGGAAAAAGGTGTTGATACCTCACGTAGTGAAGGGGCATTTTTTTGTTCATCTGCCTTTGCAAGGCACATTTAAGTGGTCATATTTTTCTTTTAGCAGTAGCACTGTCATTCCTGCATGTCTATGTTCTGCAAAAACTCTGATGAATTTTCTCCATGCTTAGTGCAGTGTTATTTTTCACTTAAATCAGTCATCATAAATCATAAAATACTGTGAGAAAATTTAGTGTGTTAATCAGCTGATGGACTAAATGGAACTAGATGATCTTTAAGGTCCCTTCCAACACAAACCATACTATGATTCTATGGCTTAAGCAGATAGATATCTGCTGACTTCATCCTTCCAGGTCAGGGTTGTATTTGGATTATAGGGATAGTTCCTTAAGGTACTGTAAAAGTTCCTTCTTCCCTTTCCAAGGATGTTAGTAATCCACCACCACAGAGGTGAGCCTGTGCTCCAGTTGATTCTCTCTGTAGAGCTGGGGGAAAATTTGAGACAAAACTTGATTTCTAACTAGAAAGTAATAAAATGAATCCTCTTTTCTATTTTTCTTCCAGGGAGGACAGTATTTTCTTGTGACATCCCTCTGGACCTTTATTATTTGAGATGGGACAGGACATTTCTTCATAACAAATTAAATAACAGTTTGTCTGAGCAAATCAATCTACAAAGTGCCTCTAAAACTGTTTACTAGGGCCTGATCCTATATTGTTGATTGATTTCGGCAAAAGATGTGAACATTAAGGTCATGGTTCTATGTGGAGTTATTTTGGAAAAAAAAAGAAATCTGTTGAACGGTTGGGGAACTCTAAGAGCAGACGTGTGTAAGAGTGCTTTTTGGTGGTTTAGTTGGATCCAAGCAGCTAAATAGAACTTTTGATAACAAGTTTCATGGTGGACACAATAAAAACTATTTACCCAGTCATAACAAAATTCTGCCATGTATTTGAAGAGACGATAGGTCCACTTACAAGATAATGGTAGCTGATAAGATCAAAATAGTTTGCTTTTCCACAGAGTTATTGATAGGAAAACATCACAGCTCTTTAAAAATGTTTTGCCCTCATATTTAAAAGTATTTTTCACCCCCATTTTGTCGATGAGGGAACTGGAGCACATTGAATTTTAGTGACTGTCTGATGTCAGAAACCTGGAAAAGGGCAGACTCAAAAATAACAGCTGGGTCTGGATAGCAGTAACCTAATCACTGGATAATATTGTCTTGGAGCTAAAACCCTGGAGGAAAAAGCTGAAATGTCTTTCTTCCCTGCTCTGTCTTTACCCACGTCTGCCTGTCAGAGTCACTGAACTGGAAAAATGTGAATGTTGCTGTACAGCATGAATGAACTAAGTTTTCTCTTGTGCAGTGAGCGCGTTTCCCAGCTGGGTAGGACATTGCAAAGCTTTTACGAGTCTCCAGCATCATTTCACTCAAGTAAAACCCTCTTGAGGAGGTCGTGGTTGAATGCTGCTTTTCTTTTTCTTTTTCTGTCTGGAGGAATACAACAATCTCCTGTTGTTTTCAGCACAGCCTTTGCCATAAACAGAGGTCTCTGGCACAACAGGGGCTATTTCAGAAATTCAAGAGCCCTGTCTGTAAGTGCAAAGGGTCTTCAACAGCTTATGTGGCTAGGGTGTCTTTATTAGCTCAACAGGAACTTTTGCTGAAACCACTAGCTAGGAAAAATTGCAACTAAATGCTCAAAGAGCGGTCCAGATAAAACCAGTGCCAGTGTGATGAGACTGCTGTTGCTTTCCCATACAATTGCTCCTCACTTAACTGCTTAAAAACCCCTCAAACAAACAACAGCCCACAAAACCCCACACCACCAAATCCCTCTTCAGTCCTGACATTTCAAAATAACTCAACTTTGCACCAAGTAATCAGTTTGTGTCCTGCCCAAAGGCTCCAGAGGAGGATACTGTGAACCTTGCTCTGCTTTGAGATGGCTCCCCGGCTATAAATATGCTTCTTACTCTGCAGCTGCGTTTTGCATTGACATGAAATGGAGATGGTCAAATTGCCTTCTGGTGGCTGTCTGGGCCAATAACCACTCACGGTGGCTCGTTGTTTCTCCGGCAATATTCAGAGGTGATGTGCAAAGGGAAAGAAGTTAACCATTTGACAAGGCACAGCTTTATTTATGGAGTGCTGCCAGGCTAAAATCAGCTGAACTGTGTAAAATAATGTGCGCTTGTTCGGAAAAAAAAAAAAAGATGAAAAGCTGTGACACTGATTGGCAGTGAAAAGCCTATAAACCATCACACATCAATGAAGTAATTGAGTGCTTCCCTCATGTAAATGATTTTTCTCCTTGCCGTGCTCCTTATGCACTTGAGCAAGCTGTGGTTCACGTTGATGGAATGTAATAAACTTAATTTTCTGCAAACTGTGTAAGATACGAGACAGCTTGGATGAGAGGGTCTTTAAATAGAAAAATATCAGTAATATTAATAACAATAATTTATTGGATTATCCACAAAACCACTGACTCTTAAACGCTAGTGGGAGAAGAATTTCCTTTGCAGGAATTCAACCAAGCAAGGGAACAGGACAGTGCTGACTTTGCAGACCTATCGCACCCATCTCCCTGTACCCATCTTCTTTCTCAAGTCGCAGAGCTGTTCGGAAGCTTGCTCAGCATCACTACCTTGATCGGTCACTTCCAGGGATCTGGTGTTTGGATTTTGGAAAGGTGAGAAGCTTTTTGTTGGGCTCCTGCTGACCTTCTCGCTTTTAATGACTTTTCCAGTGTGTGAGCGTTGGCTTTGCTCCCCTTATCAGGAGGAACGGGTTTTCTTGAAAACCCAGCAGGAGTCTGTGCAACTCATAGCTAAAGGCAGCGCGTGTGCAGCGCCTGGCTGCCCGGCCCAAACCTCGTGTGCTGCTGCCGCTCTGCTCCTCAGCTGGGCAGAATTAACCCGCGCTGCAAGGTTAAAGGACAACCTTGGGCACGGCGAGGACCTCAGAAAAACAGAACGCTTCTTTCAAAACAACGTACCCTGAGATAAGCAGAGATCGCTCTGAGCCGCAACACAAGGTCTGGAGCCAAGCTGTGGTGAAGTTTGGCCTGCTCAGATGTAAGGTTTCTTCATAAACATCTCCACAACAGAAAAAGGCTGCGGTTTCTCTTTTAGCTATTCTGGCTTCATAATCCCAGATGTTCTGCTGTCGAGTATGTTCACCTTATGGTTTTCTGTCGGTCTGTAGTGTGGAGGGTTTTGGTTTTTTGTTCAGCTTTGCTTTATTCTGCCATGAAACCATATGCTGTTCTTATGGTCTCACACAAAACTTTGTGAGCCTCTGTCATTACAAAATTTACAGAGGCTTTTGCGTACCAGCTATGTGACTTTACTGCAGGATCAAATAAGAGGAGCTGGGTCCCTGTGAAACATGTTAGGAAGAAACCTTGCTTAAAGTGGAAGTATCTCTGAATGCTTTCCTAGCCTCTTTCCATAACTACCAGCAGGTTATACAAGGCAATGAGGTGGAAGCATTCTCCCTTTGTGGAAGCTGCTTTCCAGACAGGGACAGGGAGGTACAGCAGGGAGGAAGGCAAAGAGCAGGAAAAGCAACCGTCCTGCTGTGAGCAAAGCCAGAGTGTCTGGGGGCTTCCTCTGCTCTCCCCCACCTTGGCTTCTGCTCTTCGATGGGTCACAGGGCTCATGGCTGGCACAGACTGGAAAAAAAAATACAGTGGCAAGGCAAAGATGACTACTGGTGTCTGGTACTTCAGTGGGGCGTGCGACTGACGAACGTGCCTCTCCTCTGTGTCCAAAGGGACGAAGAGGATGTAATTGAAGCATTTACTCAGTGTGAAGGCAGAGTTCAATGGCATGTCTCGAGGGATCGTGCTAAATTGATACCATGGAAGATAATTAAATCGTGTGGCAGTTTATCACAGGAGATGCCCGAATAATCAGTGATTTTAGAGGCCTTTAAATCATGGGTTTGTAGCCTGACTGTATTTATGAACTATAAGGAACTCCTGCAGATTTTGCTTGGCTGTTAGATTCTGTGGAGGAGCAGTCTATTTCTGTCCGGTTGAGTGATGCCACCTCGTTAGAAATGATGAAGTACTGACCTGGCCGCAGGCAGCAGACTCTCTTGCTTTCAAATTCCCATCTGGAATTTCACAGAGGGTTAAAACCGTCAGACGCTTAAGTGAATGCCTTGGTATATCACTTCCATTCACAACTTCTCCTTTCCTTGGTCAGTTATTCCCTTTGCATTTTCCTCTCTTTAAGCAAATCAGGAAATATTATCTGCAATTCCTGTCTTATTCCTTCCCATATAATGTTGGTTTCTGCTTGCGGAAAAACAGAGCAGCAAAACCTTATTTCTCAAGAGAGGGAAAGCACTTCTGAGTGGGGTTCCTGATTGCGGGGAGCAAGGTCAGGGTTGCTGGGAGATTTAGGGCCGGAATTCCCATGTGGTGCTTACTATGCTTCTCAAACCAACCTTTCCTAGCTAAGTCCCAGACTGCAGGCACCATGGGAGAGAGGATGCCTCTCAGGCACACCTGATTTTGTTGCCACTGAATGATGTTGTTTTCATTCCCTCTGTCATCAGAATAACTCAAAAACTTCAGCCACAAGTTAGGACTCAAAAGGATCTGTAACAAGTTAACCCATGTAGGCATCTCCGATATATCCTAGGTGTTTTGCTTTGCAAAAGCTTAATCTGATCCACTTGTACGTTTCCCGCACTACCATTTTATTTCTTCTTTTCTCTTTATCATCCTCTTGGTACATTTTTAAATTCCTGCCCTAGTCATGTACAGATGCAAATTTCTACCCTAGGCTTCCAGACCTACATTAGCATATGTCAAACTCGTCACGGTGACCTAGACCCCGGGAGCCCCAAGCATCACAGTCTGCAAGAGCCTGGGACTGTCTGTATTTGCCTTGAACGTTGATCTGGGACCTTAGAAATCTTATTTCCGCTCATTAATCTCCATACATGAGTAAGCGTACATAAACATATATGGAGTGAAAGACAAGCACAAATGTTTGTGTAACACTTGCCTTCATACAAGTGTATTTTGTATGTGCAGCTTAGAGGCTTATGTCCTGCTCACAGCTATGTCTTTCTCACTAGACTCATATATTACAACACCGATTAACTACACATATCTTGTGGGATTTTTTTCTTCAGTCAATTATCATTTAGTTCCTAATGTCAAGTGTTTTTCCTGTAAGAAGGAGGAATACTAGGAAAAAAATGTGTGAATAGAACTTTGTTACCCTTTTGCTATCTATAAGTCTGTTGAAATCAATGAAACTCTGTCTGTTCAGTTCTTTCCAGATGCAAGGCATTAAATGCGTTATTTGAAATCCATAAAATAAATCAGTTTTTAAACTCAGGGCCTAGATGCATCAACATGAAAAAGCTGCCGTACTTTGCACATGCTGCTATCACTTAAGCAATTCTAAAAGCAAATTCAGTAATTGTTTCCTGCTTTCAAATACTATAGCAGAACTGTGAATTTAAAATATGCCAGCTTTAGCAATTTACTAATAAGACAATGTCAAGAAGTCTATATTTCAAACTCTTGATTGCAGGAACAATATTGCAGTCAGAAATGCTTTGCACGCATTCTTACTTCTGCGGCTCCCATCTGTGTATGTGTAAATATTAGGTTTGCAAAACACTTTGTTAAAAGCAAAGATTCTAAGGTTCAAGCATCAAATACGTGTACGGTAGGAAATACCAGGATTAAGGCAGCCTTGTGCAGGTTTAATTTGCTATCCACACCTTTCATGCTGATGTAAACACATCTGGTGTAGTCCTTAAAGACATAGTCAGTTACTCTCTTTTTCCCCCCTAAGCTTTCTCTAGGAGTTAATTAGGGTTGTATAGTGAAAGAGATGAATAAAAAAGAGGGGCCCTACCTAAAAAGCTTGAGAGGTGTGTGAATCCATAGAAAAATAAATCTTTCCACGAACTACAGAACTAAGAAAAACTGGTTTCTTCTGGTTTCCAGCCTTCCATCCCTTAAACCCCTTCCCCTACTTCTTCTGTACCTTCTCTGTTTGCCTAAGCAAATGGCTGCCCATGTTGTGTCTGAGCCCATTCTGGGTCCTCACCTCTACCCAAGTGTGCACTGTCTTAAGAGCATTAATTTATCGCTGCTATCACTGACCTTCTGTGAAACTGGGCTGAAACTGCCCAGCAGGTTCACACATTGTCAGTGTGGAGAGGCAGGCAGGTGAGTAGATGGATGGAGCAAGAATTTGACTGACCTCAAGTTTATTATTATTCATTCATCTGTAAAAGATAAATACAATACTAAGCAATCGATCTTACTTATCCAACAGATTCCTGTGATGTGAGGTGAGTCTTTTAAGCCAATTTTTTTCATAGATACTTGCAAACTTATATTCTTAATTTTCTGAGCACCTTGTTTAAGGAGATTGACGTGTGAAAGTGCTGCAGCCTTCATGGCTGCATTTGAAATCTATGGGACTGTGTAATGTTAAGTAGTCACAAAACACCAGGCCTAAAAATCTTAAATTAGGCCAGAATGTGCTGATGATTCACCAAGATACTGTAGGGATGACTGCCAGTGATAACCCCTGGGAAAATTTATAACGGTCCTTTTGCTAGGGTTTGGCTGGTGATGTTAATAGACTTTGGGGCTTTATGCTAAGCAAGAAGAAAGCAGCCTGCTGAATAGCTGCTCACTCATTCAGTTCCATTTGGCCATGTACCAAATGAGGTATGTTCCTATAGGAAAAAGAATTTGTCATCATGGCCTTGGATTGTGCCATTTTGAACTCAGGGAAACGAGTTCCCACAAGCATGGTATGAATTGGAAGAGGGGAGAAGCAGGAGGTTGGACAGCCTTAATTTACTGCCAAAGTATTTATTTTGCAACTTAAACAACAGTTCTCAAGCAAAGAACATTATCCTCATATAAAACATGTTTATGAACAAATATAACAAGAATATTTTTCAAAAGCTTGTTTCTTGTGGCCCCTGTAGTTAAAGACTTCCAGCAAGGGATCTATATATAACTGCAAAGCAGAGCAAATTTTGAAAGGCAGCTTGGTATCTTTCATAAATCCTAGGGCTGTGGAGAAAGGAGGGAGCAGGATGAGGGAACTGTGGTCTGGCAAGTCACTTCATGTCCACCAAAGACCGGACACTGACATTTGGTAGAGAGTGGAAGTGAAGCACAAGGGAATGTAATTCTAATAAACTGATATCCCTAGCACACAATCTTCTTCCTGAAAAATACAGCCCATGATTTCTGTGTTGGAGTACTTTACATGTACTGCTAAAGAAAATAAGCCCTTATCTTATCATAGAAAAAAAGACATTTTCTCCCATCTGACCATCCAGACCATACCAGAAGCATTTCCATCCTCAGGTGCTTGCTTTTCCTCTAGTTTGTCTCTTTTTCACTGTGTCTCTGACGCTGGCCAGGAAAATTATTCTATTTTATTTTATTTTATTTTTTAATGTTATGTGTAGTTTATTCCCTACAGGATGTCCATAAATATAAGATATGCTAGCAACTCCTAAGATGAAAAAATATAAAAGGATAATAGAATTATAGTTCTGTCCTCCAGAACTGAAAAACACATTTCAGAGACAAATAGAGAAATCTTAGTTTTAAAAAATAAACCCTTATGTCATGCTGGCAAGCTCATTAACAAAGAAAAAGATGTTTATTGTTTGCTGTCAAAATGCATCAGCAACTGACAATAACACCCAATATCAAGAAGAAATTAATGCCAGCTGAAAACCTGAGTCCAGCACATTCAGTGCTTCCTAACCGTTTCATTTACTGTAGGGTTAGCCTGGAATATTTACACATCAGTTGGGTTCTGGTTTCTTCCATGACAGCCTCAGAATTCACTGACTGTGTTCTCTGCATGATTCCATGGTACAGCTGATGGCCAGGGTTATATGGGTGTCTAATGACTTTGGTAAGATTTGGCATAGTTTGGTGACCTACCCATACAGAGAAACTGGACCATCAGTTTCAAAATGTGCCAATGAGGCAGCAGAATGAATGAATTCCTTTTAAAAACAGCAAATTGAAAAAGAAAGTGGAAAGGTGATTTGCAGATTTCCTCTTAGCAAGCCACAAGTTTGGCCATCTTTATGGTCCTTCCCATGAGTCATATTCACCATACCTGGAACAGCTGGAAAAAGAAAACAGAAACAGGAATCTCATGACTCACACCCATGTCAGCTCAGGGGAACAAAAAACCAGAGGTAGAGTTCACAAGAGTAAGCAAATTGTGTGGGGTAGACGCACAGACGTGCTCTTTGCCCTCCAGGGAACAGAAATACTGGGGAGTGAGGAAGATTGACTGGAAGATTAGGATTTGATAGATTTTATTACTAGTGTTGATAGTGTTGAGAAGAGTTACTGTTGAAGAACTTTCAGTATAAAATTTAAATAGGGAGAGCATCAGCAGTATGCAGGGCCAAATAAAACAAATCATCCATCAAACTGCAAAAACCCTGTCTCACCATCCTTTACGCTTTTGACAGTATTTTCTTCCTTTACGCTTTTGACAGTATTTTCTTCCTTTTCCAATTTATTTTGCTCTTGCAAAGTGACTCTCATACTCAGCTGTGGAATTTTACTCTTCCTCTGGAAAAAGCAAGCATTGATCTAGTAATCATCAGGGTCCAGGATGACCCTGCTGTAGATGTACTTGCTGTAGATGTACTTCTGTGCATGGCAGAGGAGCCTGTAAAGCTGGTAAGTGCTATCTGTGTACTCTGTGACTTTTCATGCTTTCACACAAAGGCAAAAACAGTGGGATACCTCTGTTCCTTGTTCTTTCATAATTCAGATCTGAAGGTGATGGAGAGCAAGAAAGTGAGCACAGAGCGTGAGCCATGAACTCCACATTGATAACATTTAGAAGAACCACAGCAGCTTTAACGTAAATTATTTCCTTTCATGCTCACGTGCTGGTTTGTATCCGCACAAACTGATGCTGCCTTCATGGTGCAAATGATGAACACTTGGTGCATCAGCCACTCACTGCATTACTGCTCATCTGATCTGGCGGTGTGACAAACGGCAAAGTTCAAAGTATAATTCTTTCAAAGGTCATTGGCTTAAATCATGTCTGCTTTGCCAGTTTTTCATATTGACACTCTTCCAGATAAGACAGAAGATGCCCCTGAACTTTGAAGTCTGGTAAAAGACATGTGCCAGGGCAGCAGACAATACAAAAAGACATTCATGTTGCCTGTTTTGGACTCTGGGATAAGATAGCCAGGCTGTAGTCAGAAAGAGATAAGACTGCTTTCTGAACGGTTGTCTTATCAGCATAATAAGCAAGTCATTTTGCCTGCAAGTAACTAATGTCTTTCCAGTTAATTGAGTGCTTTGCTTGTGATTTCCTGATTTACAGAGAGCAGTTCTTATCCATAATAGTAAGGCAGAGAACTGTCGTGATCCCAGGTGCAGTGATTTAAGTTATGGATGGAGAACTTGACCATGATAGTGTGAGTTTAGGTCCTTGCCCAAGGGCTGGATCAGAGGCTGCACAAGTCTGTATTTACTATATCTGTAGCAAGTTTGTCAGACAAAAGTATCATGGCCAGTTGTAAGCTGTAAGGCTGATGCTGGATTTGTACCTCTTGTTTTATGGAAAGGGTACTGGAGAGCACTGGATTTGATGGAAGGCATAAAACAGGACCTACAAGCAAAGTCGAAGAAAGTCATCTGACTTAATAGCTGCTGCAATTGATTCAGTATCATCTGCATATTTGCCCTCTATAAAAGGAGTTTCACTGTGAGGTTATGATACATGTTGAAAGTGAGTCCAACTTAAAATAATTCTATCCAGCCTCACTTAAATAATGCTTGACAAGGCAATCTGAAGAGTAGTTCAGCAGATTTAGTCTGAGCTCAGCATCTATTGATTGGAGGCACAAAGGAAAAACACCTTCATATAATCTGTCACTTGTAGGATGAGCAAACAGTCAAGAAGAAAAGTGATCGTTAAGGAGAATGGCAAAACCTGGGAAAGCAGAGTGTCCAATGCTGAACAAATGGATGGAGAGTGCAGGAAGATTCCTAGCAGCATTTGTAGGAGATACAGAATAAGACCACCCAGGTGAGCTGAAGAAAGTTAATACTTAAAGATAACATTCAAGGTCGAAGGTTTTGGATTGTTCTTTCAGTTTCTTAAGTCTCAGAGGTGCGTAATGGCATACAGGAATGTATTTTAGTAACTCTGTATTTTACAAAAGGATTTTATTATTTTTTTATTTGTCCTCTGTAACTTTGTTTCCAAAATTTTAATGGCTATTTACATTCAGCTACAGTCAACTTGCATTTTCCCCTTTAAAGATGATCTGGTTTAAGAGAAACCCCCTGTGACTTGGACAGGAACAAGGCGTATTGATAATCCACCATACCTACATTCACTCTTATACCTGTATGCGGCAGGCATTGAGGCTGTGCATTTATGGAAGTAGCCTCAGGGCCACCTTAGACTGCCACTGTGGTGGTCTGTTACCATTAAACTACACCATTAAAATCATTAAACTGCACCATTACACTGCTATCATGGTAGTCTAATAGAAGTCAGCAAATGTTTCATTTACTGCTTTTTTTAGACACAGTGACAGTCTGGTGATGCTCAGTTTCATAAGCTGCTATATTTGGAACTGCTATCTTTATATTCCTTTCATACACACAATCAACAAGCCAAATTCTTCTCAGCTTCACCAGCACTTGCTCTTAGCAGCAGAAATCACTACAAGAATAGGAATTTTTGTCACTGCATCCAAATCTTAAATTTATCTAAGAGTATCTAGCCTGGAATATGTTTCTTGCCAAGCCTTGAGGAAAGGATTGTGAGTTGGTATCATGAAAAGTGAAGTTTTGAGGGTAAATCTTTCCTTTAAGGTGTTAATCAGGGATCCTCTGTCAAGGAGCAGGGAGTTGGAAGTTTCAATGACCAAGTGTCTTCCAGCTGTCAGGGGCTGTAAAGAGAGCAGCAAATCAAGTACTTGTGGATGCTATTCAATACCGAGGCACATGCATCCCCCGAGGACATAAATATTCAAGGGATGTGATTTCACTGGCCCAGAGTTCATGCAGTCTCTCGGGGAGATCCATGCTTTGTATTTCATTCATAATGCTTTGTATTTCAACCTGAATATTAACTTCAAGAACGAGAAGAAAGTGAAGTTCACAGAAAAATGTTAATGAAATCAGTTTTGAGTTAAGAAACTTCATAGGAATTTTTAAGTGAAAATATAAATGTTTTAAACTGCTGGTTTTAACCCACACTTTACAAGTACAAAAAAATTACAAGTGCAATGTTGTGTCTGTGGTTTTGTATATCTATATACGTGTACATACTCGTGTATGTAAGTCTACGTGTATGTACATGTATACATATGTACACATATACATAGTTATCAGTGTCACTGACGAATCTGAAAACTCCGTGTATGTTCCAGTGTATCAGATGTATGAACTATGCGACATAATAGTTATGCGTAAGCAGGGACAGTTCCACTTGTTTTGCCATTTGTGGTGAATACTTTTTGACAGATGCACTAACAGAGTGACTATAGTTGAGACACAAAATTTTCATTATGGTTTTCCATTTCCATTTTACATTATGCTACCAAATAACTTACTCTTCATTGCTCAAACCCATACTAGTAAAGCACAAGGGCTGTTTCTCTGATAGTCCTTATTTTGCTATCCTAGGTATTTCTATTCCTTCTAAATGAACTTTTCAGACCATATTGGCCAATGGTGTAAATGTAGGTTTTGCAGAGAAGTAAGAGCCATTTCCTGTGGAACTCATTTTGTACAAATAAATTAAGAACAGATAATATGCAGGTACACCTTACAGTGGGCAACAATTGTTAGGTGGGATAACGATATGCATCAAGCTATGCAAATAAAAAACATTGTTTTGGCTACCTCGGGTTTCCTTGGGAAAATGACCCTGTCACCTCCAAAAGAACTGCTTGCCAAGGCTGGATGGTCACAATTAGCACAATCTTTTTTGCTGTGCCACCTCCTGATAAGAAGGAGCTCTGATATCAGGCTGGGGTGGGCTTTCAAGTTTTTTATGAAGTACACTCAGTAACGTGTGAACTGGGCAGTCTACAGTGTATTCTCCTTGCCCTGTTCTGCAGGGTGGTGAAGATAGAAGGGCAACTCTACTGATCATTTGAGCTTAGCAGCCTTGCTGGGTGAGCTTTAAGACAGACAGAGAAAACAAATGGATTCTGGAGTACCTGGATTGCTCTGTGGGTGACCTGAGCTCAAAGGACAGGGAGAAGTTCTTTACACATTTCCACAAATGCAAATAAGGGCAATCTATGCCTAAATTAGATATTCTCCCCACCTGCACCCTGTATTTTTTAGGAAGAATATACGAGAAAACCCTGACATATGGTAACTGTCATGCCTGAGTTTGAATTCTCGTTCCCTTTTGTACTTTGAAAGGTTTAAACCAGCTCTGTACATTTTTCACTGGCAAATGACTCCTACAGCCCTGCTGTTCCGCCACAATCCATTGGTTTCATGGGGTGTAGCACAAATGCATACATTTGTTCTTGTCATAAATCTACTGTGCAGTTTGCCTTCTTTCTCTGATGTCCTCCGGGAGACCTGTATGTTCACTTCTAGTTAATGATCTACAGGCATAAAAGAGCTTTGAGGGCCTGCTGAATCCACACTACAGTTTAATTGTATAATTGTTGATCAATGTTTTTCCACCATATGCGGCCCTATCTGTCTCTTTTTCCCTTAGCAGATGTAACTAATCCTCTACACACCTGTAAGATGATGTTATGGAGGATTACAGGTGAAATATGAGCCAGCAATGTGATGCCAAAAATGGAAAATGGTATTCTAGGGCATATTAGCAAAAATGTCATATAAAGCACGTGGGAGATAATTCCTGTGCTCCACTTCTCCTGTCGAGGCTTCTGTGGGAGGTGTGTGCCAGCTGAGGTATGTGTCGGCTTAGGTCACCACCCTCTGAGGGGGCTGTAAGAGAGAAGAGCAGAAAGGAGGTGTTCAGAAAATAGGACCTGTGAATAGAGGTTGAAACAACTGGCTGTCTTTGGTCTAGAAGCAAGAAAATTGAATTCATGTATGTCTTCTAACACAAAAAGGGCTATAAAGGTTATAAAAAAGGGATTGATAAAACTTTTTTGTCGCTGTATAAGTGTCATTTCTTGCTAAGGGAAATGGCAAAATGAAATTAGTTTAATTTGCAACAAAGGAGAATTCAGCTGAATAACCACCTTTGGGTTTGGGCTTTTTTTGGTTTTTATTTGTTTGTTTGTGTTTGTTTTTGTTTTAGAAAGTGTATTGATTTGGGCAATCTTAGTGCTATGAGCAATGAAGTTCTTCAACAGCCTTCCAGTAGGAATAATGATGATTAAATGATAAAGCTCACTACTTTTAAGTGAGCTTCAAATCCACTCTCTTTTCCCCCATAGTGCTACATGACCTTTACAAAGAGCAAAAAAGAAAAGTGTTACTTAACGACTCCAAAAAGTTAAAGACTTACCAGAATAGAACCTCTATAAGGACTCTTCAGTCTATTACTGTGAAATCGTATCAGGACAAACTGGAGTTCTGATTTTTCAAAATCCATTTATCTTTCTATTTAGATAGGAATGTCTACAAATTCTCTTCTAAACTGTCATGCAAATACCACACAAATCTACAGGCATTGTTTGTCCCACAGGTAATAAGGTAGAATATTATTCCCTTTTCTGAATTCCGTCATGTATATTCTATCAAAATGCATATTCTACAATTCTGTTGAAAGCAAACTGCGAGTTGTCATCAATACATTAAAACAATTTTCCTAATTCAGCCTTAGATTTCCATCCTGGTAAAACCCTTGGATGCTTGATAGAGACTTGCCCACTTTTCATCAGGGACAGGAATAGTGAAATTTTACAACCAAACAGTATTTCAGGATGTGCAGTAACAAAGTTATAGAGGTGTAGCATTAGCCTTTCATCCTTCCTTTGCCCCTTTGGCTGTTCCAAGGGATTGCTGTCCCAAAGTGTTCCAGCCAAATGAAACATTTTTGCTCCTTCATAGCACAATCCAGTATCTATACCACATGTGTGGCCTTTACCATTGCCGGCTTGCTATAGGGGAACCAAAGTCCAAGAGGAAATATGAGAAGTTTCTCGTAAAATAAACCAAGGATGTTTTCTTCTAGATGTCTAACCTAGCAGCTGTATCTGAAAGCGTTGTCTCTAGTTGGCCATACCATATGTATAAAAGACAATAGAAACACTTACAGTTGAGATGTTGAGGCAAGAACTTTGTATGCCACAGATTAAGAACCTGAATGACGGTGAAGGAATTTGTTCACGTTTGCAATCTTTCCTTGAGGGTGCCCAGCCAGGAAGGACACGGTTTCGCTGGTACACCCATCCCCACAGAGGAGGCACAGAAGTGGTTGTTGTTGCATGAACGTTTTTAGCTAACTTAAGTAACAGCTGCTGCTGAAAATGATAGTTGCTACCCACCCTTCTGCTCTGTACCATGCTTTCCCCGTGCCTCCTTATGTTGCCATTCATGCTCATGCAGTCTTGTGCAAGTGAGATCAGGAGGCTGCTCTGCCTGAAAACCCAACAAAAAGCAATGGTTTCCAGCCAGAGCACATTTCGCTCTCCCTCATCCATGAGCGCAAGCACCAGTGCAAAGCTGAGAGCAGCAACATCTCCTGGAGTGCTAGGGAAGAGTGAGATCACCTACTAGTCTGTACATAGACTATATTAAAGATGCCATGAAAACGCAGCCTAGTCTGTCTGCTGGTATGCTTCAAGTTATATGGACGAACGTGGCAGACATGCTTAAGGAAACTTGAGCTCCTTCTGGTTCTTCTGCTGACAGATAGTAGTCACGTCTCCCTTTGAGTGAACAAGAATAGGCAGAACTTCTGTGAAGCCTCCACAAGGCTACAGAACCAGGACTCCTTGCCAATATCCCAGAATGCAGCTCTGGTGGGTACCACAGCCGTGTGCTTCAGGTGGACACTTAGTTTCTGAAATATATAATACATATAGAAATGTGTATGTATAAAAACTGAAGATACAAAATACTTCTATGATTTAGATTTCTAATTAACTTGTTCTACTTTACTGGATAAATACATAATATGATTTCTAGTTTCAGAGTGAAGGTATTTCTAGAGGCAAAAGGCACTCTCTGACTCATTATTTCTGTCTTTGTTCTTACATTTTCATGATAGAAAAGGGAAGAAAGGAAATTACAAACTGAATGGCCTCATGAAATTATAAATTATAAATGAGGAATCTGATCTGAAGTATGTGACAGGACATCTTACCAAGCTGCTTTCTCAATCTTTTACTTTTTTACAAATAACATCTCCTTTTCTAGGCAAGAAAACAGAAGTAATGCCACCTGAATCACCATTTTATGAAATGGCTGAGTACCTTTTTTAAAGTTCCAGTTAACATTAAGTAATGCGGTAGGTGAATTCCTAGTTCTGCTGTAGTAACATATTCTCTTCCTTTTTTTGTCTTCTTAAGTTGGGCAGGAAGACTTTAAACCACGATGATTAATGAGGAATTTTCTAAAGAAAATTGCTCTTGACATGTTATTCTTTGTAAATAGGTGTAGTCGGGTATGAATGCTTGCTTTTTGGCATTGCTACAGAGCCTGTTGTGATCAGAGGTGAGCAGCCTGCTGTAAACTCAGCTCTGGCCTCCAGGCAACTGTGCAGATTTCTACATCGCTTGGTCCTTCCCTGTGTTTCTACTTCAGTAACACTGGGGGAGACTTCTTCCACTTGAGGGCAAGCAAAAGTAAGTCAGCCTCCAGTCTTCCTCCTTTCCCCAAACCAAAGCTCCCTCAAGTAACTGAAAATGGATGCTCGTTTTCAAAGACATGGCTTCAAACTGAAGACAGGTTGCATGCTTGAGCTTTGAGAATTATCACATACTTCCTGATGAGGGGGTGGAAACTTCTCTTTGACGGAAGTGTATGTATGTCTAAATATAATATAGGTACCAGCAAAGCTGATTTTGAAACTTCCATTAAAATAAGCAAAAGATGAATGCCATTTACATACAATAAAACAAGTTTATTGCTGCAGGACCAAACCCTGCTCTCGCTTGCACAGGGAGGGTAGATGCAGTATTTTTACTACCTGAACACAGTGAGTAATAGCTACGCGATGCACCTATCTGGAAAATACGCTTTTTATTTTAGGAGTGAAATGCCAGCCTGTTCTATGTAATCAGGTTCTGTCCCTTAGATTTCGCCTGTCCTGAATTTTGAGGTTTGTGTATGCATGCACAAAATCCAAATGCAATTCAGTTAAAATTGCTGATTGTTACCTCTTTGGGGGTTATGTGAATGTCACATCTTTTCAGTCAATAACAAAATACCTACTTGATGTGTTTCCTTGGACTTGGAAAACACCAGTCAAGGTAAGCACAAAGGGTATCCTTGTTTCCTACCAGTTGTTACTTCTTCCATCTCCACGCTCATATGCACAGTGTGAAGTTTAAAATCCTGCTAAAGTAGGGATTTCCAAAACCACAAGATTATGCAAGTAAGCCTACAGAAAATGGATATCTGACTTCATTGTGTGACAGAAATGCCAAATGAAGGCAGCTCTGGAAGTCCCCTTTAAGCAGAATGGCCAAGTCCTTAAAACCTCCAAGGACAGAGGTTCTACCATGTCTCTGTATTTTCCTTAATGCCCAACCCAAACCTATGTGGCGCTTGCCTCTTACTACATTGTCTGTAACTACCAAGAAGAGTTTGTGTCCATCATCTTTGTGACTGCCCTTCAAGAAGTTGGAGGCTGCTGTTCCTTTTGTTCCTTTAAAATCTCTCTGCAACTCTCAGAGAAAGTTATTAATCTTTTTTACCTGCACTAGAGCTGTGCTAGCTCTCTGTGCTAGTCAGCACCTAACACAATGGCAATCGCTGTAAACTGGTAAATTAAATAATATCCTGGGCTCCAAATAACTTGGCAGAGAGAACTGCCTTTATTCAGGAGGTTTGGGACTGATTGTTTGCACACCTTGCACAGCACGCCAACTCCTAAAGGAACAAATACAGACATAAAATTCCTGATCTTAAGTACTTGCTACTTTGGAGACAGATTCTGTTTTGTTTTGGCAAATGACCAAGTGGGAGCAGTACTGGAAGTTTTCCCTGCACCCAACTTGCACGGACTGAGCTTGTTCAGCTCTGAACAAGACTATGATCCACTTTTGAGCAGAAAAACTGGATCCTAGCCTCAATTCCTTTGACTCTACGCCAGGTGCCTGAGCTTAGTGTTTAAAAGTTCATCAGAGTCTTTTCATAGGCACTGGATTGGGCTTTAGACAAAGAAAAGAACATGTATTTTCTTAGAGGGTAATCCAGAAACTTAATATTGGGGCTCTTGAAAACTTTGAGGAGGCTATGATCATATTCAAATCCGCAAAAGGGAAACGACTGAGCGTTACACCAGAGCTAGAAACTAAACGTTACAGCAAATAGGTAGTACACAAAAAGAATGCCAGTTGGACACAGTAGCATGTACTATGGCAGAATAGCAAATTTAACAGATTACATGATGCAGTTTGTTTAGAACTCTATTTTTTGAAAAATATTTTTCTACCTCCCTTGCAACTGCTTTTCTAAGGGGAGGACAAGGATTGTGTACATGTTGGAGGTGTGGGGATTGTATGCTGCAGGTTGTTTTAATTTTGCTAACCTTCAGTTCTATTCAAATACAGATGCTTTTGCAAAAAAATTAAATCCCGAAGAATAAGGAGTTCTAAATGTTTGGCAGTTCAAGCCCTGAACTTACAGAATCTAAACTGCTTTTATTGCAGGATCAGTGCCTCAAGCAGGGCCTCGCTGGAGCTCTGGGTTTCACTGTAGTAGAAGTTGTGAGCAGATTTCATTGTCACCACAAAGCTCTAATCCTCCCACTTTTTATTTTATGAGAAATCAGTTGTGACTTCCTTTAAAAAAAAATCTGACAGATTGTTTTTTATAGCTAGAGAAGCAGGCTGTCTTCTTTGCCTTGAGGTTGTGAATACAGAATAATTTTACACTATCTAGATTACAAAAGAAAAATGAAAATTGCTTCTTCTAGCTCTTCCCTTTATAAACCCATCTGAAGGAATATTTTCCTTTCATTGTCAATAACATACACACACATATATATTTATATGTACAGTTAAAAGTTACAATCGTCTTATCCTGTCAGTTTTCTTTGTTCAGCTTTCATACCTTTCATATTAACAACAAACCTTTATCTGCCTGCACAGTACTTTGTTATCATAGGGTTTTTTCCTAACAAACCATGGCCCTATCAGGTTCCAGGAGCATAGCTTGTTGTGACTATGCTTTGCTCTTCATTTTGTTTAGAAATTTGCCTGCACTTTATGCAACAAAAATTCATTTTGCAAACAAATACAAAGTGTCCAACATAATACAAATTTACACCTGTGTCAAAAATGACACCTTTATTTTCTCTGGTTTTTGTAATTATGAAAGAAACAAAAAGTGTTTCATTCGGACACAAAAATTTAACGAGTCTCCAAATTCATATTTAGAGTTCCCATATTTGTATTAGAATATATGTGTTTATTATGAGACCAGTACTGGCTTCACTAAGATATGTTTAATTTCCTGATCAAAGGATTTCTTCTGATATTGTACAGTCTGAATATATAGCCCTTCAAATCATATTTCTGTTAATTTGCAATAACAATTGTGGGATTATACTTCCAGGCAACTGTATAATAGAATGTTTATGAATAGGGAATATAATTAAGTAATTTATAAGCAAAAATCAGGAAAATGAAAGAACATTACTAAGACAAGAAAAAAAGAGCAGTTATTCCATCTCCTCTCCTTTTTTCAGATTAGATTTCTGCTCTTAAGCATCCTATGCTGCTTCTCATAAAAAAAATAATTTGATTTTACTGGCCAAATTCCAACTGCAATTTGCCTAGCTAATTACTTCTTGCATTCTTAATTGGAAAAAATATTCCTCGGCTTCTAGTCCTGCCCAATTTACTTTTATAGTGTCCTTAATTCAGTATAAACTAGGGTCATCCTTCACCAGGAGGTGATTGATCTTTGAAGGCAGACAATGACAGGCTTTACGTATACTAAGCATGTCACATACAGCTAGCAGCGTAATATTGCAGATATTGCTTCCCAATATCCTGCACACCTGGCAAAGTCACGCTCCCCTCCTAGCACTAGATTTGATCAGTTCTGTGAAAATCATTCTCAGCAAAATCCGCCTTCCCGTGCTTCAGACGTACACGCAAATGAGAGGTGAGTTAAACCCTCCATTTCTAGATCAGGAGCGGCCGTGAATTGCTGGGGCCGGCTGGGTTATCCAGAGCCCTCCCATCTCTTTGTCCAGCGCTGCAGAGCTTCTGAGGAGGAGAGACAGATGGCATCCGAGTGCTCGGCACTGCAGAGTAAGCTTTTTGGTATCCTCTTCATCAGCGATGCAGCTCTGCCGATGTCTGGTGTATCTCTCCCTCTCCTCCTTTCAGTCTTTCTGAGAGCCAGGCATGGAAATAATAGAATATACACTTGTCAGGCTTCCCAGCTTGCTGACCCCAAAATGAAATTCTTTCATGATTTCATCAATTTATCCAATCTACTTGAAAGTTGATGCTACCAATTACTCCCATAGTTCTCTTTTCTCTGCTTGCTAGGTTTGATACCCTTGTGGATATGAAATGCATGTCAGCAGACTTTATGTTGGAGTTATATAGTGTCACAGTCCAATACAGAAACACAATTTTAGAAATTGCAGTTATTCATTTTGAAATGTGATTTTAAAATATACAAAGTTCCTGGTTAAGCAGTTAGTCATGAGAATTGCATGACAGGAGAGATGAATGGAGAGATCTAAACTGGCTGCTGCTGCAACAGCAACTGCTGCTGCTGCTTTTTGGCTAATTTGGGGGAATTCTGAGGCCATAGAGATTTTTACAAGTCATTTCTGAGTAGCAAGGGTACACAGTTGAGCCAAGTATAAGGGTACACCGTTGAGTAAGTATGTAGATTTAGTGAAAGCTTAGCCACTGATTTGTATTTTGAGTTCAGGAAAAGCAGGTAGTCTATCTGTGCCTCGGTTCTTTTTCAGTGAAACGGGGGTAAAAATACAATTCCTCTGTCAAAAAGATACTGAGAGTTGGTGTATAATACTTTTTGGCTGTGTTTCCATGCAGCTGATCAGACCAGAGATTCTTTTTTTTCAGACTTGCTGCTTTTAAGCTGCTTGCAGAAAATGCAAGGGCAGTAGTAAGGGCAGCACTGAGGTTGCAGCCCAGGTGTATCCTTTCAGATCCCTGAAAGGGGAGGTGCTGCAGAACAAAGTAGTGGTCTTCTCCCAGGCGAATCACCCCTTCTCCTCTTCGTGCATTGCTGCTTTATGAATCACGTGCTACGGAAAGATAGTACTGTGGTATCCTTCCTTCCAGTTTTCCTCCACCATCACCACCTCTGTTTTGGTGCCCCCGGTTCAGCATGGTTTATTGCCACTGTAAAGAGAGTAACACTGACCTTTTCTATTCTGCTCTGTGTTCTTTGTCTCCTCCTCAGTGCATTTACGTTAGCAATAAAGTGATGTGACTCCAGACAGGAGTTATTTACATCGTCTGTTTGAAGGCAGTTTGACAAGGCTTGGATAAATATAGATCTGGTGAAGTACCCCACACGGATTCCTATGTGACTGCTTTACAGGCTTCAAAATCTGACCCATTCTTTCAAAACTGCATATTTTCCATGGGGTAATTGGGTCTGACTATGAAAGCACAAAAATGTGCTTTCATTTTGACCTGTTGCTTGAGGTTATTCCTTGTCAGATGTAATAAATTCACAACACACTGTATTCTCCGCAATGTGATATGTTGCATAACAGAATCTGCATTTCTTTAACACCAAGTTCAAACAAATAGTGTATTAACACAACACTAATTTTGAGAAATTAGTAGGGTCATTATGCATTTGTGGGCTTTTCTTCTGAATATATCTTTCTTTTTTTTTTTTTTGTAAAGAGTCTCATCTCCAATTGGAGTTTCAGTAAATGCAACTTGTACCTGTATCTTTTCATCTGCCACAAGCGAGACTTTGTAGGCAGCGCGCTGAAATTAGGAGGGGACTGGATGCATGCTGGTAGCCAAGGGAGCATGGATAGCAAGTAGGAAAACAGCAGCAAAAGCAGCTGACTGGGAAGAGATGGAGCCTACACTGGCATGAAATGTAGTGGAGCCTCCTGGGGAGGCTGGACCCAGGAGGAGACATAAGGTATGCAATAAATGGAAAACTCCAACGTCAGAGGAGCTTAATCTTAGCACAAAGGAGGTGGGCTGGTAGCACGGTGTGGGGAGCAAGGGATTGTAACATGTGTTTGTGAGAAAAGGCAGGAGAGGAGACGGCTTGCAATAACAGACTGGAGCGTGCAGGCTTGTGGAGAAAGGTTGAAGACCTGCGACTCAGGAGAAGGAATACTCTAGGGGATGGGGATGTGACAGGAGGAGTGGGGTGTAGAGCATACTGTAGATCAAAAGTCACTAGGGTTATTTAATGGCAGCCTATATCCTTACTGCCTCATAAAGCAGATACAGGTATGGA
Organism: Rhinoptilus africanus; assembly: GCA_013400135.1. Classification (NCBI taxonomy): domain Eukaryota; kingdom Metazoa; phylum Chordata; class Aves; order Charadriiformes; family Glareolidae; genus Rhinoptilus; species Rhinoptilus africanus. The sequence goes on along the minus strand of VXBO01002660.1, from coordinate 127,478 downwards.
ATCACAGACATAAGCGGCGTTGTTCCCCAGCCACCCCTTCTAGTGCTGCCACCGGGATGTTCTCCTCTCTCCCCCGCTCCACCTTTTTAGCTTTTGGAAATGTGATAGTTCAAAAGAAGTACCTTAAATTCAGGTAACCCAAAACACTGGGGTAAACATTTTTTTACCTCAGTATTATCTGGCATATCCTGCATATTTAATGGTGAACAATTAAATAACAGTTGACACACAGAAGTTTACTTTCAACAAGCACAGTATTTTATTGAGTGTATGTAGGAACTCCCCTTGTGCTCATAACTCCATTGCATTTATTTTTCACGCTGATAACAAATAAGTGCAGGTGACTACAAAAATATTTTGTGATGTATTCTGGCAAATTTTTCCCATAAGAAAAATTGCTATAATGCAAATTTATCACTGGAGTGCTTGTAAACACCATCCGTCAGATATTGTCTCAGTAATAGCACTGTATTTTGTTAGCAATGCTCCATAACTAAATTGCCATAACTGAAATTACAGTCTGATTCAGAAACAGGAATAGAAACTTCATATACGTGAAAGGCTGAAAAAATAACTCAGTATACATTCTTAATACCCTCGTGCTCAATTCTAAAAAATTAATATTAGCTTTGGTATTTAATTTTTTTTACTTAAAAAAAGGAGAGAAGAGAAAAAATACAACTATATTTCTTTAAAGAAACCTGGATAAAACTGAAATGCTTTGGGTCAGCTTTGCAGCTTGTGAAAAATCAATGTTGCTTCAATTACTCCGTTGACTTCAATGTCCTGATGTTGATTTACAGTAGTGGGGATCTACACAATGATTAATAATAAGAATACCTTGGCCTTTGATAGTGCTTTCTGTCTTGAGATTCCTAATTGCTTGTCAAACTCTCTGCCCGTCTTACAGTTTGTGAAGATGAAGTATTGTATTCAGGACCTCATAAACACTTTTAATTCAAGAAAATTATAAATTTCTTCAGATTAATGTCTTATCAAGAAGTCTTATTTAATTTTCTTATTTTTATGTACATGATATAAGCAAGAGAAGTCCCTGGAGGCAGTTGACATGGTTGCTTGTGAGCCGTCCTTTCAAGCAACGTAAAACCTATTTGAAACTCAGAAGCGGCTTTCAGTCCTCCTATCGTGTTTCAGACGAGTAACTGTTTTAAGTCTAAAATCTTGGCAAGATACCATACCATCATCCCTTGGGATGATTCAGATTACTTATCTACTACTCTGTGTTCCCTTTGGTTTGCTGAATAATCCAAAGACAGATGTTGTCCAGCCGTTTCTTTCCTCGAGTAGATTTTTTTCTTGCCCCAGTCAAGGTTTTCTTAATTTTTTTTTTTGGGGGGGACGGCTTTATATCACTTTATTCATTCCATACTGATTTTTTGCATGAACAATAATGCATTATAGACTCCAGTTCAACTTTTCATGGCCATTCTAAGAAAGAGTGTGTAAGGATGATCCTCTGTAAGGCGTGTGTAGGCATCATAGACAATTACAGTTGTTATGATTGGTGTACAAAATCCTTCCGCTAACAGCCTTAGAGCTTCTAAAGGATGCTCTATGGTAAGTAGAGACTGGCCAGGACACCTGCCCAGTGATGCCCTGCATCTGATCAGCACAGTCTGTCCATGATACTGGTTGGATATGGGGGCATGGAATTGAAGCAGCCTTGTCTCTCTCTGGCTGCCAGATTTGGTATGATATATTTTCCTCTAACATAATTTCCTAGGTTGTTGTAGTCTTTTAATTAACATAATAAAGTTTTACTTAATTATGCTTTACTTAATTCTGACGAAGGGATGAAAGCCACTTTGGCTTAAAAATACCATTGAAGATAAAATGTTTGTTTATCCTTCAGGTCTTCTTTCTCATTATCAGCACTCTGTCCTTTCACATTTAGGTGTATCTACCTCCAGACCTAGCTGATATTAATATTATTTAGGGCCAGGATAGCATAAAATACCGATGAATTGATTGGGTAACAAACAGCAATCAATGCACATTATATTAACATAGTTGAAGAACTTGGGTTCTGTTCCAAAATTATATTACCAGTAAAGAGCTCTGTACTCTCCTTGAGTAGAAACAGTGATAAGCTGTCCTGGTTTCAGCTGGGATAGAGTTTATTTTCTTTCCAGTAGCTGCTGTATTTTGGATTTAGTATGAGAAGAAAGTTGAAGAATGTTGATAGCACATATTGTTTTAGTTGTTGCTAAGTAACATTTATATTAGTCAAGGACTTTTTCAACTTCTCATACAATCTAAGAGGGAGAATAGACAGGACAAGATGGCCAAAGGGATACTCTATACCACAGACTCAGTATGTAAATGGGGATTGGCCAGGGTTCAAGGATCCACGACCACCGCTCAGGATGGGCTGGGCAACCAATCATCAGGTAGTGAGAGCAAATTGTGTGGTATCTATTTCGTATATTCTTTTACCTCTACTACTACTACTACTTCTACTACTATTATTATTATTGTTATTTTCCTGTTCTGTTACTGTTCTATTAAACTGTCTCTATTTCAACCCATGATTTTTTTTTCCTTTCCCTTCCTTTTCTCCCTCTTCTCCCTACCTTACCTGGGGGAAGGAGGAGGGGAGTGAGCGAGCAGCTGCATGGCCCTAGTTGCTGCCTGGGGTTTAAACCATGACATAAGCTTTAACCAAAATTTTATCACAGCCCCAGATGTGGGACTCTGATACTATGGTGTATGTTTTTGGAGGTATCCATGACTCGAGGAACAAGTTTCTATTTTAAATGGATGATTTGTCAGATTAGTGGTACCCTTGACAAATTAGCAATACCCGTTTAAAATACCTCCCGTTCTTAGACTGATGTCGACCCATTTCAATACATGATGAAAGCAGTTCTTGTTACAGAGTACTCAATCATACCTATTGTACAAATATGAAAAGTTTCTCCCATCTGTTGAAGTGCCTAAAGCATTAGGACTCTGATGCATGCTTAAGATGTCTAAATATTTTAGTACTTTAAATAACAAAGAACATTAGTATCAGGTACTTTTAAATCTCTAGGTTTTACTGCATGCCAGATTCCTAGAAAATTATTCACATTTCAAAAATCATAACAGATTCATTCAAATGCTAACTAAAAAATGTTTAAAATAAAAACTTATTTTCTTCATTAAACTGTCTGCAAGATGTAAACACAAGACCCCATCCTCAAAATCCCTCACTCCCCGTTCAATAACAAAATGCTTGCAATGAGTATGAATGAAGCAAATCTTCAAAAGGTGTAACTGCACACTTAATGCTGGAGTAAACAGACATGATTTCTACATCTTTTAGAGTACAGAAAATAATTTCATGGAATTGTGCATAACTTTCAATAGAAACTACATGCTGTTTTAGTACCCCTATTTACAATTTGTTTCTTAACATTGGAACATTTTGGTCTTGTTTTGTAAATTAGTCTTCATGGATTAGCACAGCCATCTGGCTAAAGTGCTCTAAGAATCTGCTTTGCAGAGATCACCCTATGATACTGTTTCTCTTTGATTATGGTTATCAGTTGTGGCTGAATGTAGACTAATGCCTGGCATGCCAGGGTTGGAACAGGCTTCAAAGGCTGTGACTTTTATGTCCTGGACCTTTCTTTAGATTTGCTCTGAAGAATATATTTGGATTTATAATACCAATGTTTTGGAGAAACACTGCTTCTGAATAACTGGTTTTTAAGAAGCTGGGACACGAGCCAGCTGCAAGTGGACACTGAGATTATTCAGAGACTTATGGCAGACAGTGATGATCAGTCAGAGTCGGATGCTGAATGAAGGAGGGTTCTGTCAGATATTTGTCTCTGAATTATTTTTTAACTGTGGGATGAGATACCAGGAGTAGTGATACAAATGAAGAAAATTACCTCAGTAAAGGCATGGAGCACTTAAAAGCTCTGCAGGAGAGGTAAATTGTGGAGGAGAACTGGGGAAGGTTAAATCAGTGGATGCCAGCAAAAACAGGATGATTGGTCAAAAGGAAGCTTTATTTTGGGTGACAGTATTGCATGATTTTAATAGTTTCCAATTAGCTCAAGCAGAAAAAAATAACTATAAAACTTTATAGAAATGTAACATTATAGCATCTAGAAATGAAACACATGAAAAATACATTATTGAGCATTTAGGAGTACTCAGACTGCCTAAATTTATTCTTATAAATTAGGTAGCTAAATTAGAGGGATAGTCATTGTAGGTTATTAATGGAAATAGAGAGGAAGGGAAGGGCTGGGAGTGGGACGCTCCTTAAAGAGTAATTCAGAGCCCAATTTAAATGCTGCAGTTCTCCTCATAAGGAATTCTTCTCTCTCTTCACTGACTTTATAGGAAGCTGTAGGACACGAGCTTTTTAACTTAGTCATCTAAAGTAAGGTATGCAAATATCCACCAAAGAGTACAGAAAGACTTTAGAAAAATGGAGTCTGCAATCAAAAGGAGAAAAGACAAACTGATAATTTGGGGAAGCAATTCAGGACCTAATAAGAGACCAAACTATAATGGGGACATGGGATGTAAATCTGAGAGACACTGTGCATGAGAGGCTAATCCAAGTGCAACAAGCTAGTCCACGACAAAATAACCAGAATTTGCTAACAAGAAATTATGTTGTTCAGAAAAACAGTTGTGGAGAATGAACAATGCTCAGATAATGCAGTCCTGATGAAAGAAGCCTGAGGCAGAAAGACTTGTGGAGGTCGAAGTAAGGCTGCAAAAAACCAGCACATGCTGTTTTAAATAACACAAACCAAGCGTGGCTTGTTAGTCATAACATAAGATAGAGGAACTTCAGTGAACCATATCACTTTGCAAGAATTTGCAAGTACTAGCAAAGCATGCTGCTGTACATACAATAAAACAGAATGACAACGGCACCTTTAGTTCAGGAAAAAATTCCCCTCATAGCAAAACCAAATACTTACAGTAGAAGATAGAGCCCTGAAAGTAAATGGGATACTTCTTTGTCCATTTTGGACAAAGATCCAGAAGACAATGTAGTGCCCCAAAAAGTAATGGAGAGCTGAAGGAAGACTATCAGCAGTTAAAGAAACTACTTTAAGCCCCTACCTCTATCTCCATGAGCCATAAAATCTGCAATAGTATTATATTTGAAATACACATTACTGACTTTAAAATTTTAGCCATTTTTTGCTCTCATCAGGAGGCTGATCTCATGCGCTCAGGAGAACTCCTTGAAGTTCAGGAGAACAGAAAAACTGAGGAAGAGTTTAAGGATATCTTCCAAGGCAAAAGGAAGCTCTCTGCAGATGAGAGCTGAAAGGGTCATGCTGGATCCGAGTTTGTGACCCCAGCAAAAGGCCATGGTAAAGCATATGCTAAAATAATGTTTGAAATGTTTTTTCCTCAGGGAGTGATGGGACAAATAGAGGGAGTAACTTTGCACATTTCAAGAAGATACTAAACACTTCACTGGAGTAATGCTTCACATAGAAAAAGTAAGTAAATATATAAAAGGGAATACTTTCTAATGTTTACACAGGAAGAAATTCCAGACTAAATGATGCCAAATATTTTTTTCTCCTTTTTGTATCTGCAGGTTTCTGTCAGATTCTGGTAGCAAAACAGAGTGCATATTACTGTACACTTCAATATCTCTTTTCTAAGCTGTTAGCCACACACTGCCACATTTGTTTAGTTTGGCATGAGGTGTTTTGCCACAAAGAGCCACAGATTATTTTTGATGGAGAGTAGAAAAGTTTGCATAGAGGTTGGCTTTGACCTAAGAGAGACCGTCTGAAAAGACTCTCATAAAAATTGGGGTAGTAACATGATTACTGGGCCAAAACTGAACAAACACAAATGTCAGTACATGATTATAGAATTAACTTGCTAGAATTTGCAAATGCCACAACATATATAAATACTCCCTGAGGTACTGGTCTTCATTGATAATTCTTTCCAACAGAGAAGGGGTGCAAGTAGACATCAGAAAAGCAATTGCTGTTGAAAAACTCATGCCTAACCTAGTTGGCTGCACAGGCGATCTGAGGGCAGTGTTCTGCCAGGCAGCCGTTACTGCAAGATGCCTGGAACAGAAAATTTAAGGGAGGTTATGACACTGAAGGGTAATTACAGAGTCTATCCTAGGGGAAATGGCCATGGATAGTTCAAGAAGTTTACCACACACTCCTCTTACAATAGTGTAGTCAAATCCAGAGGCTGCTAATTTATTCCTCACCAGCAAAAGCTGACAGACACACATAAAGAAATAGACATGAAGAATGTGGCCTCAGTTCCTGAATTAAAAAAAAAAAAGAGAAAGAAAAAAAGAAAAAAAAACCCCAAAACCCAGAACATTGACCCAGGTTTCCTAAGTAAATATGGTACATGTACCACTTTCTCTGCTGATTCTTAATCCAGTAACTTCTGAAACTGTTGACCAGTCTCAGCTAAGCCTGACAGAAAGACAGTTGTCTCAAAGATACCAAGTAATTATGTAAGTTTTGTGGAACTGTGTAGTTGCATAGAGAAGAAAGACAGTCCTAGTCTCTTCACTGAGGCAAGATAGCAGCATGAGCCCAGCCTTTATTAAACACCAGAGAAACCACATGAGAGGGACATTACAAATGCTCCAGTCAAAAGAAAAACCTCAGTGAGAGGCAGCAGGTTATTAAGCAGCTGGGAATCCAACCACAAGACAAATCCATAGGCTTCATTAATTGTGATGCTCATGGAAGCAGTTGTTACTTATGGGATGCCAGCACTCACTGAAACTGCACATTAACGACTTCCTGCCATAGCAAAAAGCAGCTTCACAAACAGATAATTTTTTCCACCTACCAAAATATTATTTGCACATTGAATAAAGAACTGGGAGTGGCTTGACATTAAAAAAACCCACTAAGCCAACAAACACAATCTTTCTGAACATCTGATAAAGGGATAGAAGAACAAGATCAAGGACTATGTCACCTACATTCTAACAGCTTAAAAAGAGAACTGGGTTCTTACAAAATATAGGTTTTGGCTCACAGAGTTCTTGCTGAGAATGAGTTCCCACAGTAGTAATTAAGACTAATGCACAGGACACCATCTTTCCAGTCATCAGTTAATTGGAAGACCTCAGTAATAAAAGGAAGGAGATATTTAAAGGCACCAGGTTGGTAATTCCAACATACATAGCAGAGAAAAGAAAAAACTTCTTAAAACTATCTGGAGGTCATTTAGGGATTTAAAAATCTATGGGAAGAGACAGATGGTTTTGTGCTTGCCTTAAATGAACGTTGACATTTAAGTAGTTGTTAGAGCTCTGTGAAAAATACAGAGCAAGTCAAGTGAAAGAGCCCATGTCGATGGCACATGAAAAATAGGTTTCCTCAAGCAAGAGATACGGTCCTGTGCTCTTTCATGGGCATATCACTCTTCTTCTTTTCTGGTTTGGTTTTGGTTTTTTCCTCAGTCTAAAATAGTAATTAATATAAGGAGTATATGGTCCTCTTTGTAAATGGAATTTTTGAATCTCTTCTGTAGAGACAGGGAAATGGCATTTTCTGTGCTGGAAGTTAGAGTTGTGCGTGTACTGTTTTGTAGCTACACTTCTTTCTTTTCTTTAAACTTTTGTGAGAGCTGCCAGGTGCAAACATAATATTTTAGCCAAGAGAGTGTTCAAAGAAATGCTGTCTAATGGATGATGAATTGCAATTTTGGAAATTGCAAAGAATTGTAAGTTCTCAAGCCCTTTTTTTTTCTGGTTGCAAGAATTGATAGAGAGCTAGAAGAGTGAGTGGAATCATAAACCAGACATTTTCTTTTTAACCTTGGCTCTGACTTTAATGACTTGCACATCACTCACAAAGACTACAACAAAACACACTGGAATTCTTTCAGAGCAATACATTTTCCCCACAAAAACTGCAGGTGCAAAAACAGTCTATGAAAATCAGTGTTTTTCTTGCTAAGCTATAGAACATACAAAGTAGCCTCTGAGAATTTATCTGACTGCTACGTTTATTGCACATATTTTATAGAAAACTCTAAAATTTGCTTTTTGTTCTCTTCCCAGCAATGGTCAACTGTAAATCAACCATAATTTTGAGATACTTTCATACAGGAATACCCATTTCTGCATATCTGTTCTGACTTTTGAGAACTGTAACTATTTTTTGGTTTGTAAAGTTAAAGCACAATTCTGGCCGACTTTTCTTGGATTTTATCTTAATCTCTTTCACTCGTGGCATTAGAGGCTATTAAGGTATTTTGTTATGTACAGATAGGCGTTCTCAAACACTTGTCAATCATGAAATCAAATTCAAAAGAAGGCAAATGCAGAAAAAAATAAATAATCGAGAATTCTTTTTTATGTTTTTGCTGATCCTGAATCAAGAGATTATGTTCTGTGTAAAGTATTGCATTCTTTTATGTATTTTGTGGTTAATGTACACAGCTCTTACAGAAGAGCCTCTGGATAACTTTTACATGAAGTTTTCTTCTTATTTTCAATTTTATCCCCCTTTCTCCTCCAGTCTTTCACAAGGGAAGAAAATCAAGTTCTAATTCTCTTCCTTCATCATCAGGGACATAACTTCTTAATTACTTTTTTTCTGCTCCTAAACTCATGTATATTACTTTGTTTGTCTGTTTTGTCTCCTCTGCACTGCTGTGGTTTCATAGATCCTGAGCTCACTACTGGCTGCTCAAAGTAGTTTCCCAAATTGCACCAGGCAAGCAACCTCTTTCTCTTCCTGCAAACGCACCTCCCCAAATCCTTGCTGTTTTTTTCTCTTCACTGATGTTCTCTTCATGCTCCACAGTAGATTCATCCCTGTACTGTAGAATTACTGCAGTGCCCATAAGCCACAAATGCAGCTGTTGGAGCCTTTCATGTATATCAACCATGTAACCTTAAAGACGTATAGCACTTGTGACTTCTGTTTGGATTATTTACTAGAGTAGTTTAATCACATAACGTACCAAGTTATTTCTATAAACCTCCATTAGCGGTTTAATTATCTGCTGTAAAGGCAACTACATCTCAGTTTGGGGGGCTTTGATTAATGAAATATCTTTTTTTCATTAGCTTATTAAAAATATTTGTAACATGCAGTGTACCTACCAGACCACAGCTTTTGGAAAATGATTACTGTTTTTCTTTTCCAAGGCTACGCTAAGCAAGTGTCAGTTTGTGGATCCAATGCACGCCAACAAATTTGTTCACGACACAGTCGGTATCATGAGCTTTGCCTCTTGTCTAACAAGCTCCCAATCCTGCTAAGGATGTGTCATGAAACTGTGAGACAAATGCTTCAGAAAATCCATTGTCATACTATATCCATTTCTTGAAACTGGCAATTTTTTCACTGACTTCGTGAAACAACTGGTATCACCTGTTTGAGGAAACAATTACAATGCAAGATAACTAACAACTCACACTCAAAACATATTAATCAAAGTATATGTGAATATATACATATGCGAGTATATTTTTAGCAGGAACTGTATTTTTCTAACAGGAACTATTTTTCTTCTTTAACTAAATGACAAAATAGCTGGAGGTTTTGGTGTGGGGTTTTTTCCTCCTTTTTTGGCTTTTTTTACGCTGCCTGAGTGTGCTGTCTTTACTATAAGTACACAGGCCAAGCCGCTAATCTTTGAGCTAATTTCCCTTCAGGCTGTGAAAGAAGCCATTACCTATTCCATACCTCAGCACAGAAAAACACTCTGTGCTGCCAGGGTGGCAGAATTCTGTGTCACTTAGATCTTCCTTTTTTGTAGAAGTGATACATACTGGATCTGTCAAGTGACAAAATCACTGACTTTGACCTAAATTGTCCCTAAAACATGGCACGTAGAGAGAACCCACACACACTGCGTTAACTTCTCCAAACCTACTCTATCTGCAGTTGCTTACTTTGACTTTCTTAGGAAAGGATAAGCTTATTTACAGAGAGGAACAACCACATCTATAAAAGGTTCATTTCCCTTTTATGACAGAGTTGGAAGTTTCTGACCTATCTTAATTTGTTCATTATATTTCTGCTTAATGGGAATTACCACAACTTGATATCTGTTCCTCTTCCGCTCACAAATTTGATGCATGCTTTAAGCCCTAAAGAAGAGGAACTTTTATTATGTTGTCCAATTACAGTTTTGCTTTTGTTAAAAATAGTGAGTAACATTTGAATATGATGAAAATATTAATCCCTCCAATTAGTCTATGAGCTCTTTACTGTGGTCATGAAAGCTATAGACCCTAAGCTTTTTTCTAATTATGAAATAAGAACACTGAAGTTACTGAAAATAGACCACTTTGAAGATATTGTAAGCCAAAAAATTACTAACAGTGGTGAGCTATGTTGGTTCTAAGGGCAACCAGCTTTGCTTCTGTTTTGTTGGCAATCTTGTTGACTGACACTTAAAAAAAAATTTAATTGTCTTGACTGCAAATGCTTTCAATTGAAAGATTATAGTCCATCGACACACCTTTCTGAAAATGGTGCTTATACTATTTTGCAATTTGATCATTTTTTGTGTTCATGTGCCCTTTTTTCAGACATGCATTTGCTAAATACCGGGACATTAATTCCTAGAGACTACACCTCTTGGAGTAAATACAACTGATAGCTATCAACTGCTATCGTCTTGAACAGGCTGTTTTAATAACACTACTTGGGAGACATGGTATTTAGCAGCAAACAGTATTGCTGGGTGTATATCAGAAGACACAGAGATATAAAAAACAGGTACTTCTTATTTCTCCTTTTTAGGTTATAAGCAAATTATATATTCAATTGCTGATAAGAATGATGTGAATTAAATATATACTAATTGTAACTGATATATTAGGATGTAGAATAAAATAATACAATAAAATATTTTAAAGATACTAATCATTAAATAATTAGTATTAGGTTAAAAAAAATCATGATGTTTCTATAAATTCTAAGTGAAATAAAAACCAAAAACTAAATTGATAATAGTAACCATAATACTCTTTCCCTTAGAATTAATATTTAAAAGAAGCCAGGGGAATACCTACTGTTATACTCCTTGACAGAAAATGGCCACTTCCCTTTCTGACTTTCATGTGAATGATTCATAAGAGAGGATATTTTTAAAAACTTGATATGAAATTTTTTGACCTGCACAAGAATCCATGAAATCAGATAAGAGGCTCTAAAATCAGAAAAATAGGCTGCTATTACAGGATAAGAAAGTTAGAAATTAGATCCTTTTGTCTAACCAACATTCTGGAGAAATTCACCTCACATAATTTCAGTTTCTGCAATCGAATAACAAGTGTGACATCATCTGACTATTGAGTGCCCTCAGAAGCCTATATTTTCCAATCATAAAAGAAAAACATGATTTTTTAAAAAAATAAATTACTACTGCTATTAATAATTTTGTTAGCTTCAGTTAGCCAGTGTGGTGGAGCTAAGGTTTCTGTAGGGCACAAGAATGTCACATTGAAGCTGTTTGACGAGATAAAACGTAACAAGGGAAAGAAGAAAAAGAGGCAGGGAGAGGAGATTTTTTTTTCTTTGAAAAACAGTTTAAAATTATTGCAATACAGTTTGTTGAATAAGTACTGTGTTTGCAAAGTCATGAACTCCAAATATTACAAAATGTTACAATTAAGAACATCGTTGCCATTAGAATTCACCCTGCTTGTCTATGTGCCTTACCATACATGTTTTTCATTACCCAGACAGCTACTTTAAAAGTGAGGATGAACCTGAGCTCAGGACGTACAGGGTCTGTGAACTTAGGGAAAATGAACCCTCTGAAGTTCTTCTGTTACAGATGTTACAAAAATTTATTATTCACACTCAACATAATTTCTTGGAATTGAGGTGGGGTGTTGTTTTATTTTTTTAGGCATGTAAGTGAAACTGAAATTTGCAAGGCAGCATAAACTAATAGCAAACAAACACCTCCAACCCCACAGATAAACAAATAAGCAAGACAAGTATCGTACTCCTACTATAGTCTTAATTTAGTGGAATTATACTGAAAGAAGCTGAAGCTCATACATTGAATTAATCAAGAAGGACAGTTCTCACATAAACCCCATTCCAAATGTGTTTTGTTGCTATTATTATACAGAATTATGTGAGAAAGAAAAACAGGTCAATCTCTCTCATTTCATGAGCATTAGAAAAGTAATGCATCATGAAATATATAAAAAGACAATGCATTTCATGACATTTTACTTTAGAAAGGTAGTTCAGCGATTAAATAATTGATCTGATGCTTATTTTATTTAGAAATCTATATATTCAGCACTAAAAAATCAAAAGTCAATATACATTAATAAAATCTAGTATATTATAAGGTGCATCACTGAAAAGATACCTATACCTCTTCAGTAGTCTTATACTTCGTAACGAATGTCACAATGAAAGTAGGTCTGTCTTAGTTTTTAAAACTCAGTTCTGTCCCCCGAGATCAAATAATGTTAAAACTCAACCACCGCTGAAAGTCCTATGCTTTACTGCTGGAAAAACCAAACAGATTAAAAGTCAACCTTGAAAAAAAAAAAAAACCCACAAAAATCTCTGTTGTCATATCAAGCCTTACTGACACTGTTGGGTTTTTTTTTCAATTTTTCCATCAGTGACAGTGTGTTGCTTTTTCTTCAGATAAACAACTAATGGGTTTGCACTAGAGAAACAGTGAAAATAAGTATAGGCAAACTTAGGTTAAATACACATATATAATAAAAAAATATGTATTTTCTCAAGTCTGTTAGGTGTTATTTGTAATAAAAGCAGATTAAATGATTGATTGACAGAGTTAAAACCACAAGGGTTATACTACAAGATTCATAAAATCCCTGTTTGACAGCTCTGATAATGCAGAATAAAAAAAATACCTTTGATATGATTTTTTTATTATACCCCTTTGTATTTTGTGGAACTGCCTTTTGTTATTATGACAATGTAAAACTTTCCTATATATATATGTAAATTTTTAAAAATTATGATTATTGGTTGTTTGATCCATACAAAAATAGCTATTATACCAAGTCTTTCTTCATATATGAATCTGTTTAAATTCTGATCCATTTTTTCTCAATGTCCTGGGAGTTTTGAAAGTGGTGTGAGGAAGGGTAAACAGCTTTAATGTATGAGCTTATAGAGACATTAGGAGAAACAAATATTAGTGAGAATTTAATTTGTGAAAGCTTTGATTCTAGATCACGAGAGCACATTTTAACATGAAAATAATCAATCATGACTCTATTCTACAAGCACTAAAGGAAGAAAAATGCTCAGAAATGGAATCAATGACCTGGAAAACAAGCTCAAATTCAAAGGTGATTTGATGTTAGGAGCCTTCTGAAAAAGTGTGAAGACTGAGGAATTTCTTCTGCTATCAATTATAATAAATAAATTGGTTATGAAATGGAATTAATAGATTTCACAAGCCACTGATACATGTCCCAACAACTAGATTAGGGTTTCTACAATGAGTCTGGTCTCAAACCGGGAAGATTTTGGAGTAGGAAGTGCAATTCTACTTGACAAAATTATTTAACACAAAAATAGACTGGAAGTCCCCCAGTTGCAAATCAGTGGAATCTGGGATGGGATTCTGGGGAGTAAGAATAAGAATTTCTTCTTATAGTCTTTGATATACCATGAGGTATTGGCCTCGGGCACTTTGCAGCATATAGGCATCAAAAGTACCTCTGGCGTGTTAAGCATTCAGTTTACCACTGGAATAAATCCCCAAGAAACAGGATTCAGGACTACGTGAATCCTTAGTTTGATCTGGTGGGATTGGTTTTATGTTCTTAAAATGTCCCAGGCCAGACAGCCCAAGACTGAAATGACATCCTAAACCTTTTTTTTTTTTTTTGTCAAGAGTCTTGGGGTTGAGAACCAGATAACGCTTTGTAAAACAAACAGCTTATGGCCTGTTAGCTGCATGGGCAATCTTAGCTCTGTGTTCCTTATATTGGAAGAGATGAACCAGCACTGTGGGAAGCACGTCAATCGCTGACACACACTTTCCATAGAAGCTGATTAAGCTCTGCAGGACAGTGCGGAGCAGAGGAATATTTTTCAAAAAGTTAAGATAAAGACATGATATAGATGAGAACACTAAAAGAATCTTTGAGGTAGAAAAGAAAGTATTTACGTGTTTATGGATGGATGGTGGTGTTTCCCCTAAGCAACCATCACTGTCAGAATAGCTCCTCAGTTTTATGCTTCCCTCCATGCTTCTCAGTCTGAAGATCATCATCCACGTGAGTGATGTGCATTTACAACACAACCAGCAGCCTTGACAGTGACAAGAAGGAAGCTAGACACTACAGTTCTGTTCATACACAAAGCAATTTTACCCAGGGAGGAGTGAGCAGAAGAGACCGACTGCAATCATGTGATCCCACTCAGTTTCATTTCAAATCATCCTAAAATGCATTTGTGCTGACCTGCTCCTTGGTTACTCAGTTTGATACAGAATACAAAGAGACAGTCAGAAAATAAAAAGAAAAAAAGGAAAGCAGAGCTAAAGTAACAATGGTGCTGTATGTGCTTTCCGGTGTTCTTCTCTAGGGATTTGTGTTAGTGGAAAATAAACCTTATCCGGCAGCCTGAGAGAGGCAAGGCTGCTGCCACTCCATGCCCCCAGGTCCAACCAGTAGCAAAGCTGAACATGTATTCCCAGTAGACACCCACACACAGAGAACCTGTGTTGCCACAAATATAAATAAATACACTGCTGGCCGTACCAATCACAGACAGACACACAGAGCACTCACACCAACACCAACAGTCTCATCCTGCTCCCCACTCCAGCTGAGCAGGATGGAGGTCCATGAGCAGGAATACGCGTACTTACCTACAAGATGCACCTCTCCAGCAGCCAGTCTCAAACACGCACTCTGCCCAGCAGCTGCCCCTGGATCCCAGTCTCCCCACTGCTGCACGTGAACACACAAGCCCTTGAAGTGGCACCCCACTCCAGCTGGTGGAACAGACCATCACAGACACACACACACACACACAAGCAGCCAGAGTTGTCCAGGACTCCCCTGGTCCCAACAGTCCACCCCCCTGTGCTCGTACCCCTCAGACCAGCAGCTGCTCACGTACCCAGAGGTGGTCCCGGCATGAGCTTTGCTACTGGTCACACCCAAATTTACTCCAGTTGCTGCACCACAGACACCCATACACACACGGAGTGGAGACCCTTACTGGAAAACAGTTGAAGGCAGAGTGTAATAACAAGACAGGACAGATTGTGCTGGTCAGGAGCAGGGCGTTGCCAAACAAGCATTCTGGCCAGCCAACTCTTTACGCATAGATGAACCCTTTTATTCCATTATACCTCTATTTCCCACACTGGTTCCTACTCAAATCTCCTAAATCCCTCCTTTGTCCTGCCTCTGATTCCTCCCCTAAACATTCCATGATAAATCCTGTTCAATCTCCACAAGCTCTTCCCCTGCCTCCCCTAATGTGTCTCACACTCCCAGCCAGCAACCCCCTTCGTCCAAAAGGTAACCTGGTGAGCTGTTCCCCATGGCTCATGGTGATGGGTTTCACACCTGGGCAGTGTGGCTGAAGCTCTGCTGGGACAGCCCTGGAAGGGGATAAGACAGGGTCTCCTTTCCTCTGAGTCTTCAATTTGGGCTGTCATTGTACCCCATGTGCTCCTCTGGGCTTATGGAGATGGGTCTTTTATGACTTTCCTGTGATGGGAGTGGGGAGAAGCCAATGACCTGTCAATAGCCTAACAATCCACATTTATTTAAACCTACTTAATATCTCTTAATTAAAACCCAATGAGAAAGCAATAAATCAGAACAGGAGAAGAGCATACACAAGGACAAGAACAGGGAAACAGAAAGCAAGGGTCTAACATCTTCATACTGGTTCTGATTATTATATAAACAGGGATTACATTTAAAAATACTTTGTTCATGCAGCCATTCACTCTCGCTAGAACAAAAGGCACCACACACAAACAGCACTGTGAGAAGTCTATTGGTGTCTAGCTATCCTAGAGAAGGGTAGGCTGCTATTTTATGCAGGGCTACACAAGTTCATCATTTATCTGGGTTATCGTCTCCCTCACAGTTTGTAGAGGGCACCTTTGCACCAAGAGCTGGAATAACGCAGTACTCCCATGCATGCCTTTAATTTGTCTGCCACCAATGGACAGTAAAGATAAATGATAGTTACTTCTGAAAACTCGGTGAAGCCTCATCCTGAGCACATGCAGGAGCTGAGCATTCCTAACCTTTTACCCTACAGCATAGTATTCTGTAGTAGTAAATTATCCTGAATTTGATCAGAGTCAACAGCAATACAAGAGAGGGGCTTAGAGAAGATCTTGCATAAACATCTGGGTAAAGAGACCATAACCACACTACTGGATTCCACACAAGGTGGAGTATCATGGCAGCTACCTGGGGAACCTTGTGAACAAAAACCTGTACAAGGAGAGGCATTAGGCTTTATTGGAAACAAGGGTCAATATTGCCATGTTTGGGTCTAAATTCAAGGGTCTGGAACTTACTGTTTCCCTTCTCCAGGCTTTCCATTCAAATGTCAGACAAGGAGGCACTACAACTAATATTTGCTATGGGAAGTAGGATGGACCAAAAATGAACCTTGCAGAAGAATTACATCAAGGAAAAACAATCAACAAGAGTTAGGCAACGAACTTTAAATACATTCATATATATAAAGTGAGTTACTTACACACAAAACGGTACAATAGCAAAAGACTGACCCATCATAGAGATATTTCTGTTGTATAGTACAGAGCATTTAATGACATACAGTAGTGAGATAACATGTTGATAGACAATGTTCTTTTATGATACACAAAGAGTGAACATCTGTCCTATGAGCAGTTTGGCAGTGTACCTTACTGAGTGTTGTTGATTCATCAAAGAGACCAGGCAGGAGACTGTAAGAGGTTTCTTTTTTTTTCTCTCAGACAGAGCCCAAAAGGTTGCAATGGGCACTTGTCACAAGAGCNAGGAGACTGTAAGAGGTTTCTTTTTTTTCTCTCAGACAGCCCAAAAGGCTGCAATGGGCACTTGTCTCCTGTGTGCTATTGCAGGACTTTACTCTCTCCTGTATAGCATGAATAAAAAATCACAGAGTGACTGTGAAATGGAATGTATTTCTACGACAGTGGTGCCCAGATGACACCCTCGAATAGAAATGCTTGTTTTACACAGGCCTTAACCAATCTATGCAATTTACTGCCAGAAGCTATTTTTGTGGCTTACAGCTTAGCAGATTTCAAAGCAGGGTAATACTTTTACAGACATAATAAGAACACCTGCATTTACATTAAGTCAGATAAAAGGAAAACGCAGAATGGATATTAATATATATAGAAAAGGTGAGATCTCTGGGACAAGAATCATCTGTTTCTATTTGTCTGGACAATGCCTAGCACAAGGTGAACTGATTCCTAGTATGCAAGTAGCATGGATAAATAAGGAAAGGCTAATTTGTTAGGTATAAGCCAGTTTTAACTGTTTAGTGGTAGAGAAAATATATAAGCACACTATCTCACAGTTACATAAAGATTTCTTGCACTTTCCTCTGTAACGTCTGATCTGTGCTACTGTCAGGGAGAGGATATCAGAATAGTAATGGTATGAGTCATCATGGCATTTTTTGTGCTTCTTCGTAGCAGCTCTAGGACGCCTTTGATTATGACAGAAATACAGAGATCACACAAAATACTGCAACACTGCAATATATAGAGGTAAAACTAAAATAAAACTAAAATCTTACTTCCTGCATCCGCTCCAACAGAAACTAAAAAGCAAGCGGAGAATACAGGCTTTCTTCCATACTAAAATGTTTTGTGATTGTTTTTGTTAGTGGCTAATCCCCTCGTAATTAAGTGTCTACCAAGCAGTTTTTTTCCACATAAAAACATAGAGTTAAATAGTTTTGCAGTTTTGTTCATCTTTCTTTCATATTATTTATGGTTTTCTACCCTTCACTCTGAGCCTTGTCTTTTAAGAGTCTAAACTCTATGGCTTAAACACTATAGACTGGGGCATGAAAAATCTGAGCTAGTAAGTGTACAGGTGAAATGCAGGACCATACAGGTTTGACATGTAATGTTGTGAATCTTACTTGCCTCCTACTGTTCTGCCATGTTCAGAACTGAGCAGTCTTCTAGTTACAGAGTTCACATGAACAAAATGGATACAGCTCTATCTACACTTATGAGGATATCAGCCATGTATTGTGTTTGTAGAGTTCCCAGCAGAATGAGCATCTGTTCGGAGAGTTTCTTTAATACAAATTGGCAAGCACAGCAGAAATTACCAGACAGAAGCAAGTGACCCATACACATGGGAACAGGCTAATACTCAGCCCTGTGGTGACCTTGCCTTCGTGCTGTGGCTCGTTCTTCTTCCTAATACCCTTCACTGCATTTTGAGATCTCCATTTCTTCTCTTAGTTCTTCCCCTGACAGCCTACTTGTTCCTCACCACTGCACTGCTCAGCACTTCTTTGATCTGCATTTCTTTTGGGGAACCGACACAGCGTGCATTTCGTACTTAGTCCTCTCTGCCGTTTCAATTTACATTGTTTAAGCAGCCATAAACTACTTTACTCTCTGTACCTTGTGTATGTTTGTCAAACAAATACTTGTCAGGGCTGAAACGCCTGATGCCGGTGTTCCTCCCCCGGCCTGGAATCCCCTACAGGCTTCACACCTACTGAGTTCAACAAGTGCAAAAGCTCCATCATCCATTGGCACAACAGTGCATGGCAGCAGTAACACCACTTGACCAGTCTTTCTTAAAATTCCCATATTTTCACTGCTTTCCGCGATGCGTAACACAAAGTTGGACAGAGGGAGTATGGGAGGGGGAGCATTAATCCGGATGTTATTTTCCCCTCAGAGGAATGTTTGCAAAGCCTAGAGATGAGCCATGAAAACACTTGGTCGCGGCCACTGTCTCTCAAACTAATTTTGTAGAGTCTCCACCAAGTAGGTTCGGTCTCCGCTTTAGTGAGAGAACTCCCTGTGCGGCGATTTAACCGGACACAATTCCCGGGTAAGTAGTTCTAGGCCGTTGCAGGTGGCGGCGATGCGGAGGCGCTGGGCGCTGAAGGGGGAAGGGCTCCCTTTCGGGTCACCAAGCCGTGGCGAGCAGGGCCCGCGGCGGGGAGCCGCCGCAGTCTCCACGCGTTCTTTCTGGGGTTTTGTGGGTTGGTTTGTTATTCCCTCCCTCCCCCCCACCATGTTGGATGCAGAGGTTGCTGCGTCCCCCGCCTCCGGGCTCTCCGGCCCTTTTCTCCTTTAGTGCGCGTGTGGGAAGGGCAGGCGGGGGAGCCGGAGGAAGGCCTCGGCCTCACTGCTGCGGCTTGGCCCTAGGGGGGGGGGGCGCGGCC
>VXBO01002660.1:88603-98725 GCA_013400135.1 Rhinoptilus africanus | reverse complement strand
GAATCGACATTCTGTTCCATCCCTCTCTTGGGTTTCTCTTGGGAACCGCAGATATTGTGTCTTCCCTGTATGCTGGGTGCAGACTTGTTTTCCACCACAGAAGCTTCTTGATTTCATGCTTTTCCTTAAGCTGTGAACAATGCTATACTTTTACATTTTCGGCCAATTTTAGTAATTATCCCACAGGGATCTCTGGAGATCATCTAGTCCAACACCCCTGCCAGAGCAGGCTCACCTAGAACAGACTGGACAGGAAGGCTTCCAGGTCAGTTTTGAATGTCTTCAGAGACGGAGACTCCACCACCTCCCTGGGCAGCCTCTTCCAGTGCTCTGCCACCCTCAAAGTAAAGAAGTTCCTCCTCATCCCTAGGTGGAACTTCCTGTGTTCAAGTTTACACCCATTGCCTCTTATCCTGTCACAGGGCACCACTGAAAAGAGCCTGGTCCCATCCTCCTGACACCCATCCTTTAAGTATTTATAAGCATTGATAAGACTCCCCCCATAGTCATCTGTTTGCTGGTCTGAAAAGACCCAAGTCCCTCCTGTTAAATACAAGTGTTTTGTCTGTTTTCTCTGACTCAACAAAACATCACAATAGTGTAAGCTGGGACATGAACTTGCCTAGCTTTAGTTACTTTGCAATAAATGTCCCATATACATGCCATACCTTTGTCCCCTTATCAAAAAAATGCAAAGTAGCTGAGCCTGTGAGATGTTTTCCCTTATGTGATAGGAGCCAGTTTCGGGAGGTTACTGCACATTAGCTGATGTGATGTCATTTCACATTGTACTTTAAACTCATTTCTCTACCTGTGCCCTTACTGGCTTTTTAGTAATGGAATGTGACAAGCTGTGCCCCTGCTGTAGTTGTTTCTGTAATGCATCTGTATTTGCAGGAGCAATCTTCTGTTTTTCAGCTCCCCTCTTAATGTCAATAAGGTCTCCCCAGCAAAGGGAGAAGACTGGCTTTTCTGTGCACAGTCAGTGCTGTTGTATGCATAAAATAAACTGAAGATACAAGCATTTAGGTGTGGTAGTTGTAAACACGTATCAGCTAATGAGGATAAAATTGTCAGATATTTCTTTGAAATACTGTATGTTAATTAGTACATAGTTCTAATGACTGGAAAACCTGTTCAGGTATTAACAGAGAATCAAAAGTGCATGAGAAGTCATTTATTTTATGAAACATTGATTGCAATTTGGGAAATGACTATTATTTGAAATTTTTGTCCGTACTGTTTTAGTAATTAATCAAATTCTTTGTCTGGATTTGTGGACTGAGCCCCAGAAGGAATGTGTACAACCGGTGCATTTTTAAAGCCACAGATACACCTTTCTGTGGCCTGAGCCTAAGGAGTTCTGAATTATCAAGGTAGAAGGGGATTGTAGCAGAGGTTTGGGACTTGGTCCAAAAGAAAAAAAAGCCTAAACAAGGCATAACCCGCTAACAGTGGCGACAACTGTGCTGCCTGAAGGTCAGGTCCTCTTGCCACCTAAACTTGTGTCTTGCAGAGAGTGAGGATATTAGCTTCCACCAAATGCCCCACTGCTCACCCCCACTACAACTGCTGAAGTGTGGATTGGTGTCTAGACGTCAGAGTGATGCAATTAAGCAGTTGTCACAACTGCAATGAAACTCTAGCATGCTTCAAACTGCTTGGAAAGGGAGGTGTTGGAACTGTGACTTGCTACAGTAATTGTGGGTTATTTTATGGGCTAATTTAATACCTATTTTTTCCTAATAAAGTTCTGGATGTGGGACATCTTTTTTGCCACTGTTTTCTTATCTGCAGCATTTACTTACCCTAGTAGAGCTAAGAATGAATACAGATTTTGCAAGTTATGCAATTGCTCATAGTGCTGCAAAAGGACCCCTATTTGCCCTGTTGTACATGGAATTGTAGAGTGCTAAAACAGGATATACATAAGATACTATCCAAAATTCCTGTTGGAAGGAAAGCTGATGACTCACTATCATCTTCAGCCTCAGTGATGAATGATTCAGTATAGCTTTTTAAGAAGTGGATTATACCTAATTTTAGAAAAGTAAAATGTAAATGTCCCATTACTGTGAAAGCGAAGACATAGCCCTGCAGGTGTTAGGCTTCATTTATTGAAAGATTTTTTCAGTGGTACATAGTACTTCTGCATCTGGTTTACATAAATATGTTGGGTTTTAAGAATAAATGGTAAGAAATTTATATTGTTTTCCCTGAGGGGAGATAAGGATGAATTTATAGAAGTTAAACTAGACTACAGGGGAATTAGTAGGCTGCTGTTAATGTTGGTGGAAATTTTGATTTGACTTAACTGACCTATTAGTTAAGAGCAGCTTTGTGAATTTCCAGCTAGGTGTCAAACCTGCCTTGATCCCAAGTGTAAAGGTTGGTCTGAGAAATATGCTTACACAGTAGATTATTTTGTATTTTATTCCACAACACATTTTCAGATGTTTCAAGTTACTCTATTAATCATGTCACTGGCAAAAGTGACCTGTGGTGTCAGAGGTATTTCAGCCGTGTAGGGAAAGCGCGGCTTCTTCTGTTGCATGATAGATGTATATATGCTGTTTTGGGCTGCTCTTCACAAATTTGTTTTTCTGAAATGCAGAATAATTTGTGAATGGCAACCGAAGAAATATAAACATAAGAAACTAATCCAAATATATTTAATTGGTATTTTACTCATTAAATTGAAATTACTAAGTGGCCTTAGGAGTTAAAGCAGTTCTTAAGAATGTGATATTAAAGTGCTTGTTTCTTTTAATAATGCTTTTACGTACTATCTTCAGTTGTAGCCTCATCTTTAAGAGTAAGGGAATAATAAGATGCAAGGCTCTTTTCTTTCCACTGTACCAAACTTTCTCTACTTGGTACATTCATTGCAAGTTCTTGATTACCAAACTAATGGTTACCAAACATATCCAAGATGTTATTTGATATATACCTTGATTACAAACATTTTGTGTAAGAAAACATTTCTGATTCCATTGCAGGCATATGTTTTTCTTGCATATAAAAGAAGATCTTCTTGCTGGTAATCTTCAGTGTTCTTCAGAGCATGCAATTGAACTTAGTGCATTGCTGGCACAGATGAAGTTTGGAGATTATAACCAGAACACTGCCAAGTACAATTATGAAGAGTTGTGTGCAAAAGAGCTCACCACTACCATTTTGGAGAGGTAAAAAGAGCACAATAATATATAACCTCCTTTTTGGAGACCAAAATAAGATTTTGCAGTGCCCTTCAGAGCTGATGCCATAGTGTGTCTTGTATTGTTAACAAAATAATAAATTAGATAGTTTTGGAGATCAAAGTACAACCTGAATGTTTAACCAATGTTCTGATTTCAGTTAATTTTTAAGCTCAATTATGAGTATTTTTTTTGTGAAAAGCAAAAGCTGTTGAACTCTAGGACTTGGGGAAATATAGGTATCTAAGTACTTGAAGCAGGGTAATTAAATTGCAAGTGTGTCTTAGACCTACACTTGTGGAAAAAAGAAACAATAATTTATCTGGCTAAGTACCCTTATACTGAGAAGTAAACAGGATTCCAGAAACACCTTCATAGCTCAGTTCCTGAATATCAAGCAACTTTCTGTATGTCGTGCTTTCTGTAGTTTTTAAGTTCTTGCCTTAATGTTTTTTCAGGTAAATATGTTGCAGGGGACTGTTAGTTGGAAAGCCTTGATTAAATGTAACTTTTTAATTTCTAAGCAAATGCACAGTATTGTCTCCTGAACATTCTCAGGATGTTTCAGTAATTCTCAGTTCTTTCTAGTTCATGATTACTGGAAATCTATAGCTAGATAAAGCAGGTCAGGAGCATTTAATAATCTGTTTAACTAGGTCATCTAAAAACCCATGGTAAAACAAGCTGCTGACAGTAATGGCACAGACTTGAGTTATTTCACCTATCCTTAATCTTTTTATCAACAGCATTATTGCAAAGCACAAGGAGCTAGAAGGTCTAAGTCAAGCTTCTGCTGAATACCAGGTTCTACAGATTGTTACCACGCTGGAGAACTATGGGGTAGAGTGGCACTCAGTGAGAGATAGTGAAGGGCAAAAACTCCTTATTGGTGTTGGACCTGAAGGTATATCCATTTGTAAAGATGACCTCAGTCCTATCAACAGGTATGTGTTTTATGGAACCATTTTCATCTCCCATTTTTCAGAAGTGCTGAGAATGCTTCTAGTTTTTACATAAACATACAAAATTGCTCTATGAATTACTAAAAGGAGCTATTGGAGTGTAGGATCTGAGAGCACTACCTGTTTATAGTCAATATGACAACTGGCCTTAATACTCTTGTATGTACTTTTAATATGTATTTTTGAGGTGGCATCTTCAGTCTAGCATTATAGACAACAGTTGGAGATCATTGTAGCTTTTGATAATAGTGCACTGTAGTAGTTTGTGGAAAATGCCCTTATCCTTAAAAGCTAAATAACCTTTCTTTTCTTACATTCACTTACAGGATTGCTTATCCTGTTGTTCAAATGGCAACTCAGTCTGGGAAGAATGTATATCTGACTGTTACCAAGGAGTCTGGTAATAGTGTAGTTCTCTTGTTTAAGATGATCAGTACAAGGGCAGCAAGTGGACTCTACAGAGCGATTACAGAGACACATGCCTTTTACAGGTCAGTATTGCCGCTAGAGTCAACTGCTGCTGCTCCTCTCCACCGTATTTGAGTTAAGTGCTTAAGCAACCAGCAGTCTGACTGCCCTTCAGAAATTCTCTGCAAAATTTCGTTGTCTTTGCAGCCTCTACTTTCCTCTTAAGTCCAGAAGCTGAACAGGTTTTTGCTGCTTTCCCTTTTGTGGGGTGGGAGTACAAGACAAGTAAGAAAATTTCTCAGTCTACCACTCTGAACAGCACTTCAGAATATAAATGAGCTGTGTTCTTTGATGCTTCATAAACAATACATACATTTTTGTCCCTATGTAAAGGGAAGGATGAGAGAGCAAAGGATAAGAAAGATCCTGTCTTTCTGAATGTGTAGGTGTAGCTTATATACACCCATACTCCTTGTTACGCCTTTACTTGGCTCCTCCAGTTGCTAGAAGCTATCTGTATGCCACCTTCCAATTTTGTTTCATGTCAGGAGATATCCATTGCCTTTATCATTTTATTCTTTGAGGTGGGGGTGCTTACACTCACTTGTTGATGGCTGATTGTTTTTTTTTAAATCCCTTTCATTCCTACTGTGAGGTCCAACACTGATCAGTAGAACTAACTGTCAAAGACAGTGGTGATTTCTCTAAATTAACTACCACATATCAGTTTCAATTACTTTGTAAGAGAAGAATTGGACTTAAAGCAGAGGCAGGTACATACACTAGGTAAAGACCTGTCCAGCTTCTCAAATTGGATCATCTTAATACAGTTACGAGCAATTAACATCAACTAGCTGCCTTTCTAAACACTGCAGCTTATCGGTAGCTAACCACTGCTTATTCTGTGAGCCTGGTATTAAGCATGTCGTTATGTGCCCTTGCACTGCTGTTTTGCACTCTTCATACTTTTTTTCCAGGCAATTAAAGCATTATATAACCTCATCAACAGTCTAACTTTTTGATCTTTGTCTGTGCTGGTAACTTCTGCTGTCCTTCACAGTTTCTGATTTTAATTTAAGCAGAATTTTAGCTAGGCAATAGCATTTGGCCACAAGCTTTAAATCTTGGACCTTGGGCCCAAGGGAGGATGGTGACAAGTATGGTTAGGGGAGCTGAAATGCTTGGTGGCAAAAAACAAATATCTTAATTTCTCTATGCTGCATTCACACTGGTTCCCTTCAGATGATAACAATACTAGTGTATAACTTGGTTAATGGCATTGCTTGACCCTATGTTATGAATTTTTGAGAGCCTGTCTAAAGAAAGAGGTGTTATGCTGAAGACTATTAATTGGAATTCTCTAATGCAGTATTTGGAAATTACCATGTAAAGAGGTGTTGCCAGGCTGCACTGTGGATTAAGTAAGTATTGTCAGTCTATATTAGTATAATGCCTTAAGTCAGCCATAGGCTGACTCCATTTTACCAGGCACTTCAGATTTGTGAAGATGTAGAATAATCATCGCTTTTCCATTTTGCACTTTTCAAAGCAGAGTTGTCGTGCAGACAACATTCAAGTGCTTAAATGTTATCTCAGACTGCTCTTTTTGCTTTAATTTCAGTGCTGTTACTTCAACTTTGGGAACAAGTTATTGTAGGAATAGGTTTATTGGTATTAACTAACCAAATTTGCATTTGTCCTATTGTTTTACAGGTGTGACACCGTCACCAGTGCTGTCATGATGCAGTATAGTCGAGACTTAAAGGGCCACCTAGCATCTCTATTCCTGAATGAAAACATTAATCTTGGTAAAAAATACGTCTTTGACATCAAAAGAACATCAAAAGAAGTTTATGATCATGCAAGGCGAGCTCTTTATAATGCTGGCATTGTGGATCTTGTTTCAAGAAGTGACCAAACCCCACCAAGTTCCCCCCTTAAGTCTTCGGAAAGTAGCATGAACTGTGACAATTGTGAGGGTCTTAGCTGCCAACAAACAAAAGCTCTGCAGGAGAAGTTGCGGAAGCTAAAGGAGTCCATGCTTTGTATGGTGTGTTGCGAAGAAGAAATAAACTCAACCTTTTGTCCCTGTGGCCACACAGTATGCTGCAAGACCTGTGCTGCCCAGTTACAGGTAACTGCAATGCTGTTAAGATACAAGGTACCAAATAGGTGGAAGTTTTAGTTTTCTGTGTACTTAAGTCATGTATTAATATCTTTATGTTGATATTCTAGTAAAACTTATTTTTAAGTTTGTGTTTGTGGTAAGCTAATCCCCAAGAACATTCTGTTTAGATAATGTGTTTGATAGATAGGGTTTAGCTGCGCTAACTTAACTTGCGGTGAGGGCAAGAATTGGCTGCATGTTTCTCACGATACCCTGCTTTAAATAGAGATATTACGGAAAAGTGCTCTGTTACTGTGTACACGGAGGGAAGTCTCCAATAAGCGTAGAGACTCTCAAAATACAGAGTAAACTAATTTCTAATGTTTTTTTCTTTCCAGTCCTGTCCTGTTTGCAGATCCCGTGTAGAGCATGTCCAGCATGTGTACTTGCCAACCCACACCAGTCTTCTCAATCTGACTGTGATATGATCCACATACACACTTTAAACCCATCATGTTCTTTTAAAACTGCACTAATACGAGATGCAACCATTGATTGTGAAGAAGGCAATCACCCTGGCACCTATCCATGGTCAAAAGCAAAAATACTGCATTTTTGAACATGAATATTCTTTGTTTGGCGTGTCCGAAATGGTTTGGGACATCTTTTGAGAGCAGAAGTGTAATCAATTCATGTTACTTCAAAGGAGAATGATGCGTAAGTTTGTAGCGTGGTGGCGTTGCCAAAAAGCTAAGTAACCCTGGAGAAATGTGGTGTACGCATATTGGTAGACCCAGTGAGAGCATTGCAGCCTCTTGTTTTATATTCTCTACATCCTTTTTAGTACAGTAACTCCATTTCTTTTAATAGTAAGACTAGCTTTTTACAAATATCAGTTTAGTATGGCTCATAGTTTCTGCTTTTAGTAAACTGCGTTAAAGGGGAGGGAACTTCTTTTAAAAAAATTGGTTATTAAACTAAAGTTACAAGGCTTCATAAAGCAGCTGTGTTTAATTCAGAGGTCTGTTAAATGGGAAACCATTCTGAGAGAATAGTTTTGGAAGGGTGGGACAAGTTTGTTAATCTCTGAAGTGTCGCGGGTGGATCAGGAGAGTCTTCTGGTTGGCGACGCCCTGTGGAAGCACGTTAACGGGGCTTCATTCGCAGCTCTCAGGGGCAAAGGTTCTCCCAGGTTTCTTTCCCACATCTAGCTTGACTGGTGGTCTTGGGAGCTGCAGTCAGCTGCCCTTTAGGTTGGCTTTGGTTTTGGAGACTGATTTTTAAACTACTAAACATGTACTGTTAATTTCTAAAATAAGGGTTGTGTATAATTTTAAATGCTTTCTTCAGTTAACATCTTTAGTGGGTAGGTCATTTCCTGCTAAAATGTTTTTAATCTCCACCCCCCTACTTGGGCATTTTGGGCTCCGGTTCCCTAGTGTATTCTCCAGGGTACAGGGGGAACTAGGGACCATGTTTGGGTGCAATACTGGCTTAATCAAAGCTAGAAGAGTACACTGTCACTTTACTGAAATTTTCTGACTATACTTTTCATATTGCCTTAATGTAGCAGTAATGTGTGTTTATGCATCTGTTTCTTTGCACAGACATTTTGTCAAAATATTAAAACTCTACTTTTTTATGACACATTAGCGTATAAACCTTATTCTAAGAGGGTATTTATTTTTTCACTTTGTAAAGAAACTTTTGTTTCCTCATGAAGGCAAGAGCTTTGTCCTATATCATAGGCAACTTCTGTCTTTTTATATTCAGATTAATAAAGGACTTTAAAAATCTACCTTGTGTTATTGATAAGACTAATTTTGTTCTGAAATTCATCTGAGGCATTACCGAACTGAAAATGTGGTATGAAGCATTTTCATGTTTACAGTCTTGAATGCTCTGTCATGTTTTAAGAGGGAATGAAGTTTCCTTGGGTGCACGCCAATGCCAAGGGAGGGGATAAAACTGACATGGTATAACCACCTTTGTTCCAGGCAGTGTACTTTAAAACAGCTGATGTATTCCAGCTGTAAAACAGCCTTCAGAATTAAATTTATGAAGAACTTTCCTACAGTAAATTGCCCCAATTACATGGGGTATATTCCAGTGAGAGGAGAGAAATGAAAAAATGGCAGCTTGAGAGGGGAGAGTTGGAGTTTCAGCGGTCCTGTCTAGGAAAGAGAGTAATTACAGATGTGTTGGTGTCTTTTTTGACTGAAGCTATTCATATTTACTAACTTATGACTCTGCTTTCGCATTCTTGAAGAGATGGCGCTTGAGTGTTTCCAGCATGGTCTTTCCCCCAACAGAAGGGCTTACTCCCACCAGTAAGCTGAAGGTTGTAAGACACTGCTGGGATCAGATCAAAGCTCTCTGGAATCCGTTGAGCTCTATTCTGGTGAGTGTGAACTGAAGTCGCTTAACTGTGACCTTTTAAAACGAACTAATTGCCATTTAAAAGAGATTATTGCAGAGTAGCATGTCCTATTGTCAAGGCAGCTCATCAGGGATTGAAGCTTGAGGCTCTGGATCCAAAATTGTCTAGGCAAACTCTGAAAGGCTGATCATCAGGGCAGGGGGAAGGTGGCTGGCAACTGGGCAATGAATTGCGAGTGTAAGAGCTGTTGATCTCAATGCCAGGTGTGTTAGGCACAAGAGAACTTACCCTTTTAAAGATGAAAATTTCATCTCTCAGCACGTGGGTGCTACTGAATTCAACTTCCCTCTGGAGCTTTCAGCTTTGAAAGCGTGTTCTCCCTGTATGCCATTTACAGGAAGGAAGGAAGAGGTAGACTAGTGTCCCGGCTCACAGCAGTGCTGAAGCAAACCTTCCTCGCTGCCCAAGATTAGCTTGTTCTCTGCTAACAGAATTACATTAGTAACATCTAATCCATCATCCTATGGCAGCTGGCTGGAAAGGGTTGGGAATTAATACACATAAATGTAATTCAGGCATGTGACTGAAAGCAACATGATCGAGCTGTTAAAATAGGCAAGTGTTACCTCCAGGTCCTTGTAATTAAATTGGCTGTGTAATTAGACATCCCTAATAAAAATAATTCCAGTAGTGAGAACTCTAATCAAGGTGGGGTTTGACAGGTTATGGGGTGTAGGTGGAATTCAGGCAAAGTCTGTGACTTCAGTAAACACCTTCTACCTGGTCCTGAAAAGCTCTGCAGAGGGTGGGGCAGAAGCACGGAGGTACGGGTTCAGGCAAGAGTCTGGCAAGCCCTGGTTGTACCTGAGGCTGCTGGGGCTCTGGCTTTGTGTTGGCAGAGGAGAGCCTGGAGCACTGGAAGAGCTGAGCACCTTTTCCCAGGTGGAAGGGTGAGGTCAGTACATCGGCACAGCTGCCATGGGTCTAGTGGAATCATAGAATCATAAGGTTGGAAGGGACCTCTGGAGATCATCTAGTCCAACCCCCCTGCCAGAGCAGGGCCACCTT
>VXBO01002660.1:48561-86106 GCA_013400135.1 Rhinoptilus africanus | reverse complement strand
GCCGGGGCAGGCTGGCAGAAGAGGGGCGGGCAGAAGAGAGTTGCTGGGGGGCTGCTGGTGCAGTGTTCAGGGTGGTGGCTGACGGCGGGACGGGCGGCCTGGCAGGGAGCGCTGCTGGCCCTCCGAGAGAGTGGCTGGGTGGAAAGTGGTGGAGGAGAGGCAGGACAGGAGTGGGCAGGAGATGAGGCATGCTGGGGCAGGCAAGCCACTGCTGGGCTGGTGACTCCCTGGGGAAACTCCCGCCGGAGCACGCTCGCTCCCGGCAGGCCACAGCCAAACCTGGTCTGCAAGGAGCTCGTAACGTCACACAACCACCGGCTGGAGTCCCTTGGTTCAACACTGCCTGAGTGGTAGAGGTTAGCACGGTTTCTGGGTCTTCTAGTTTCCTGAGCTAGGAAGAGGCACCAGGAATGACTCCGAGGAAGGGCTCTCGGAGCCCCAGCAAAAGGAATCGCTGGTTGGTGCAGCAGTGGGAAAACACAAATGCTGACAACTCTGAAATCTCTGTGGGAATCGCGATTCCTCTGTGTGAGAGTGGGATGCGAGGGATCCAGGAGAGCGAGCGGGGCTGGTGCTCCCCAGTGCTCAGAGGCAGTGAGTCGGGTTCAGCATGACCTCCTGTTCCTGCCGGAGTGGGGGACTTGTGGGGGCTGGCCAGTGGCTAACTTTCCTAACGTTCATACGGACACCAAGCTCCTTAAAGGAAAAGGTCAAGGAAATAAACCGCAGCCGTTTTCCCAGAGCTTAACACCAAGTCACTTGCTGATTTCTTGCCAACTAAAACACAAAATCCTGTTGTTTGGTGGCTGGGAGGGGAGGTGGTGAGACATGAGTGGGGGGGGAATCAAGCTGCCCCCAAAAGCCGATGCCTTTCTCTGCCTTCACTTTGACCCGCTCCTGAGTGACCTGATTTAGCCTGTGCATTATTTGCTGGCCCTTCCTTAGCCCTGAAGGACTATTTCGTTCTCTCATCAGTGATTTCTGGGATCCAGGCTATGAAGTCAACCTTTCTTCTTCTAGCAGCTGTCCACATAAACTCTGCTCCAGGAAAGACTTTCTTTGGCCAACACCGTCATGCACACCCTCCTCTTTCTGTGCCTTGTCAGGAGCGCAAAGGGCACCAACTCCATCTGCAGCAGCGAGAAAAAAAATCAGGATAAATTAATCTTCCCTCTTACCGTTGGGATGCCTAAACAAAAATGCCTGTCTGTAGCTACCCTTTTCGGGTCACTTAGTGGTTACGATGGGATTAACCAGCTGTGCGTAGGGGTGGAGATGTTTGCCATCTCTATTTTTATCCAGTAGTTGGTGTCTAGCTTCTCTCCTCCTTCAAAGCAAATCAGTGCAGGTAATGATAGACAGTAACATGGCAACTTTTTACACAAACAGCCTTGCCGGAGCCAGATCTGCCTCTCCCCTGCCAGAAAGCTGTTTGTCTGAGGGATCCATGCATCTGGCACCAAATTCCAATCATAGCACTGCAACTGCGGGAATTACAGAGAACGTTGGCAGCTCATCTGAAGAGACAGTATTTGTTTTGCTTGTTTAGAACTATAAATAGTCAATAGAGGACTCTCATTCAAACAGTATCGATGATTGAAGTAATCCAGGCAAAGAGACACAGCCAAAAATTGGACTTCCACTGGAAAGCTGACCCAACTCTTGCTCCAGAAGCTGAAGTTCAAAAAGGGCAATGCAAGAAAGCACGTGCCCAGCAGCAAACTAGCCCTGAAGGTGACACACCGTGTTTGACCTTAAAACTGTTTGCCTGTGTCGTTGTCTGAACTGGAATTTTTTTAAAAAGCTTTCAGCTCTGCTGTGGTTTGAGCAGCTGACTTCCTCCTCCCCCTCTCCGAGATCCATAAAGTGAAGCAATACCAAAGTGTCCTGAGAGCACCCTGTCTGGGCAATGCGCTGACGACACACGTGGTGCTCTTGAAGAGCAATCGCAGGGTCTTTGTATTTAGCACGCTGAAAGTGGTGCTTTGCCACCTTGTCACCAGGGCTCTCCTGGCCTGAGGAGGACCTGCATTTGAACCTCCTCTGGGGCTGAAGAAGTAAATGACTACAGTTCTTCTATTCCCTGGGTGAACAATCCCTCTGCTACAACAGGAGGAAGATGAGGACCGTGGTCTTTCTTTCCTGGTCTTTTTAAAGGAAAAGAGGGAGAGAGACAGTAAAGATTGCTCAGTTTCTGTTTTTTAAGAATAATTGCCAGCCCCTTCTTGGAGGAGACATTTGAGACTGGTAGGAATGATAGGTGTGGGAGAACTTTTGGCAGGGAAAAGAGAGACACAAATGTATTGCCACAATGGACACTGTTGCCCAAAAGACCATAATCTTGGGTAGGTTCCCAAGTGACCAAGTACTGGCATTTCCCCCTAAATTCCTGTTCCTACCAAAAGGCGTCTTTCAGTACTTAAATGGCCTAAAGAAAAGGTGGAGAGGGACTCTTTGTCAGGGAGTGTAATGATAGGACAAGGGATAACAGTTTCAAACTGAAAGAAGGTAGATTTAGTGTAGATATCAGAAAGAAATTCTTTACTGTGAGGGTGGTGAGGCACTGGAACAGGTTGCCCAGGGAAGCTGTGGATGCCCCATCCCTGGAAGTGTCCAAGGCCAGGCTGGATGGGACTTTGAGCAGCCTGGTCTAGTGGGAGGTGTCCCTGCCCAGGGCAGGGGGGTTGGAACTAGGTCCAATCTTTAATCTTTAAGGTCACTTCCAACCCAAACCATTCTATGATTCTTTGAAAATCAACTGCCATGTCCTGCAAGCCAAGGTCGTTACTGCAAATAATAGTTTCTCTATGTGTCAGGGAGCTCTGTAGTGATGGAAAGAGGCAGAATAACACCAGAAAGAGAGTGTGGTCTAATGAATGTAAAATCAGCTGCATAGCTGTAACTTGTCCTGAAAATCATGTCCTTGAGGTAGAGGGGAAGATGTGACTGTGGAAAGAGGAACCAACAAGGGTGAGGAACAAGCGACAGGAAGATAAAGGGCAGGTCCTCAAAACTCATATACATTCCTGTGGGGTTTTAATAATAAATGTCACTGTGTGATGTGTTTCTTTTCCCACTCTTGGCTATACAAAGGTTAAATTAACAACCCCAGGCTGCCAAAACCTTCTTTATCTAATAGCAGTCACAGACACAAACAAACAACATTGCTTTGGGGGTGCAGCTAGAACCCTCACAGCTAATCCTCAGCCTAGTGTTGTCTCCCTGGATTCCTTCTGAAGACCCAAGTCCTTTATGATTGCACTGGGGCACGTTTTTCCTGGAGCCTGTTCTTGCCCAGCCTATTTGTGAAAGGCATACGGCACTGCTGTGTGAAACACCCTGCAGCTTCACCACCACCTTATTGGGTACCTGCCAAGAAGGATGATCTATGCCCAAGGTGGTATTTGAGTCCCTTAGGACTCTTTTTTCCCACTCCCCCACGTGGCTGCAAGCTCCCTTTTCTGCCTCCAATGCAACCCTATCCAAATACATTTCTCCTAAATAAGGTTATTTTGCATGAACCTCCAGTTTTGGAGTTCAAAGTTGAGACTGCCATCTGGATCAGGATCTCAGCTGCATGGTTTGGGCATGTCTCTTGGTTTTTTTAAATGCTGAGGCATGTTCTTTACCCCTGACACTCATTCTTTCCCTGTGTTTGTAGGTTGAAGATGTAATTACTGCCCCAAGGTTTCCATCCTCTGGTCAATGCTGTGCCCTCCCTTAAAGAGAGGTCTTTCTGTTCAAACAGAAGTGCTCATAGTGGGTGGGTTACCTTTGCTTCTTGCCTTGTGTTTCCTTCTCTATAAAATGAGCATTTCCTCCAGAGCTGCTTAAGGCTGAGAGAGGTGAGTCATTAACTCTCACTTTACTGTGCAAGTCTTTACATGGACATTAATTAGGATGAGATACCAGTTATTCTCTGAGCTTCATTTTCCTTTTCCCACCGAACCATACATTGCCATCAATGCTGCGACGACCAACTGGATTCCCAGTTTCTCCAAACTGCTGTTAAACCAGATGGACTGTGTAAAAGGGCCATACCTGAGGCCCTGTTTCATGGTGACCGCAGCATAACAGGACCTTCATCGCAACCATAAGAACTGATCTAGTCATGTCTTTGTCTGGACATGGCCCCTGCTGGCATTTTCCTCGGCACAAACGCAGTGTAACCCCAAACTGCCACAGGGAATAGCTGGCAGAGATGGAGTGTGGCAGCCTCCGCTCCTTCTTCTGGACAGTCAGGCTTCCTTAGCTGTGCAATGGGATTAGAGAAATAAATGGCTCACTTTTATGAAAATTAAGCCTCAGGTTGCTCATGGGCTCCTTGCTGGTTGCTAATGAGCCTGTCGGTTGGGTAAAGCTTGAGTGAGGATTATCATCATCTCCTGGAGCAGAAAGGCCTGTTTTACCCCCTGGCAGGTTTGCAGTGGGAAAGGAGCACTGGGAAACTGCAGGGAAAGGACCTGGAGCCTTTTTAACGGGGGAGGTGAAATCAAAGTGGGGCCTTTAGAAAAGGCCCACAAGAGATGAGTGCTCTGTCTCAATGCGGGGAACGTGCTGTAGGAGATGTACTGTACCATGGTCCCAAAGGTCAGAAAAATGGTCCACATGAAGAAGGAGAAAGGGACACCAGTGTCACCTCCCTTGGTAATTTTATCGACAGATCAGTGAAAGTCGGAGTGAGGTGACTACAGCGGCTGTGTGTGCACACACGGGAGCATGTATATACGACTGCTGGTGCTACACCTCATTTTAAAAAACTGTACAGCTGCTCTGACAATAATATTTGAGTGATTTCCTCACGTTTCTTTCCTTTTAAAAGCAAATGATTTAAAAATCATAAAACGTATTTGACACCCTTGATTGCATCCCAAATCACTAATCTAACGAGTTAAGAGTCTGAACAACAGCTCAAGGAAACCAAAGGAAATTTTGTATTACTTGCAGACGACAACTGCCCAGAAAATGGAATGGGCACTAAGGAATAAGTGAAATGGAAAAAATCTGATCCTCCTCATTAAACTGCTCACTCTTCGACAACAGATGGTGTGTTTGCGAGTGTTTGCCGTTAAGAAAGTCAGGGCCCTGGACCAAAAGGAAAATATAAGCCACATTCAACTACTTGCATATGTTGACTTTTGGAATCGTTTCCAGTCAGATGTAATGTCAGACATCTCTGTACACTGACCCCTTGGTTTTGTTTGCCTGTGCTCTTTCATTTGTTTGTCATTATGTTTGTCCTGTGACCCAACAAGACAGCAAAATGTTCAGCATTGTTTTCCCATAAATAGTAAACAAGCTCGGACAGCTACTAAAAGAAAGGAGGGAGAGCTGCAGCTCATGGGAGATTTTGGATAGCAGAGACAATTCAATCCAGGCAGGCGGGAACAATTATTATGTCTGCCTCTAACATTATTCAAATAACTATGCCAATTTGCATCGCTCAAAATTTATTTTACTGTGTTGCCTGTCTGGTTTAGACCGATGGAGGTCTTTTTAAACCTCAACTAAAATTTTCTAATAATCACACTAAGGAAAAATACGATGTTTTGCCATCCTAAACACTCTTGCCTATGCAAATCCCTTGTGTGTGTACCATCCAGATCATATAGACACAGGTATTCACATATATCTATATATCTGTGCATATAGATAAATATTTTTTATTCAGTTGTGGTTATTTTTCTTTTTATTCAGCCTCATTCGGCTGGCTGTGACTTGGAGAACATGTTAGTGTTGGGGAGGGAGGAGAAATACGGCTTTATGCTTAAAGCAGCAATTCTCGGCATTGGAGAGCTGGATTGGAATTCTGCTTTTATGTGGAGTTCCCACACGATGCCAGCCATGTGATGTAGGATGCTTTCCCCAGCTGGTTGTTAAGACACATTTACACCGCAGATTGCTGTGAGGAACCTGCAGGGCAGCTTCTGTGCTCTCCGGTGAGTTACCTGCAGCAGGCCAGCACTGCGCTGCCCGCCTCTTCCATCTAGCAGCACCCCTAGGTCTTCTCCTGCCCCCAGATCCCACTCTGCAGACACGCAACGCCAAGGGGAGGGAGGAATTGCCTTTTGTAACTGGATTTTCTGTCCGATCTGACCAAAGGCAGATTACATCTGAACCAGTGCTCTAATGACTGGGCTGCTGGATTTAAGAATGTATGTCAGAATGGACTCCCCACGCCCCTCCCCGTCTGTACAATTTGTCATATCTTTGCGTTAGGGATTTCATCTGTGTATTTTGTGCTGAGCTCTCTGATTCTCCTGTCTGTGCTACAATAGCTTGAAATTGGTCTCAGCTGTAGGGAGACATATTCCCCCTTCCACTCCATGCACAATTTGTACATATACCCTCCCAAGAAATGGAGACAACGTGCAAAATGGTTGTTACTTTGATTCCCCGAGGTCCTGCCGTGAGCACACCAGCAGCGCCTGTAGTTCCTCTTCCAAGGTAAGCAGCACAGCAGGTTGAAGAACGTTCCTTCCCTAGAAGAGAGCTGGGACTTTGCTTTTTAGAGCTGAGCCCCCTCTGCCATGCATCACAGCCTGGAACCCACCACCGCTGCTAGAGATGCTGATGGGCAAAACTGACGTTCACGGTTACTTTGGTGAGGCTGTGCTAGTACAATTTGCTTCAGAGTCTGGCTCATGTACCACCTGCTGTCACCTTCAAAACACATTCTTTAATATTAGATGAATCCCAAAGGTGTTCCTGAAAAAAAAAAAAAAAATCAGCCATGTACTGTCTTTACTGGAAGCGGTAAAACTATTTCCATTAATACATTATTAAATCTCACTCTTCTATTCCACTGTGAAGCAAAGGAAAATTATCTTGTAAGCAGGATTTTTCTATGATTTTTTTGAAACAGCTTCACAGCCTTACCCCCGTCACTGATACTGTCAAATTGGCATACTGTATACCTTGAAACGCTGTGCACTGCACAGCCGTAAATCCCACATGGATTTATCCAGCAGGCTTAGTGTCATTAGCCCCCGTTACAGACAGGCTGCAGTGCTGAACGAGCGCCAAACTTGACAGAGGTCATACAAGGTAGCAAAAACCTCGCAAGAGAGCACGGGTTTCATAACAGCCTCTCATTTTCTGAGCGTTGCTGGGTAAGCAGCTGGGATGCAACGCGCTCTCCCTATCATTTCCCTTTGCCTTTGACTGTTTCGATTTAGGAATGCATCTGTGCAACATTATGGGGAAGGAAAAACATTTATCAGGCATTTTGTTATCTGTTTTCTGACCCCAAAAAAGCTACCTGTCATTTTCCAGCGTCATTGCCAAAGCTCAGTGTGACTGTTTTTAATATTCGTTGTAATTGTGTTAATGTGTTTGCTGAGCGAGCACTCCGAGCCTGTGCTGACCGCTTGGAATTCAAAATTAGCACAGTAATTATATTTCACAGGCTAGTGGTCGATGGGAAATTTCACCCCGCTTGTGAATTTGCATGTTCTGAAATAGGTCGGAGAAGCAGATGGCTTTGAAAGAACAAGAAAAAATAAAAATAAAAAGGGCTGGGAGTCAGTCTCCTGTTTTGCTTATTAGATTAAGCCCCTGCCGACAGGGCGAGTGCTCACATCCAGTTAGGTGGCTCACTACCACTGAGTGAATCATCGAGAGTGTCTCTGGAATTTTCCTGGAGGGTATTTTCTGGGTAGCTTCCAGGAGTATTTATGCGCAGCGCATCCGGAACCACCGGCTTGTTATTCACCGGCGGCTCCATCAGGGAGTTGGAAAAGAGCAGCAGATGAGCCTGACATCTAAGAATCTGAGGGCAGAGGAAAAACAGCTTTCCATTACCACGATGCTGAAGTTGTAATTAAATATAGGTGTTGCCAACTGCAAGATCTGTTAGATAACTGAGCAAACATTATCTCTGGGGAAGCAACATTGGCCTGAGGTATTTTTCTCACTTCTGTGGACACAAGCAAAAGCACCAACATCCCTATTAAAGTCCTCCTTTATCATTTCAATCCCACCAATTAAGGGCAGTCTCAGTAAGTTAAAACCCCTTAAGGAACACAAACGGGAGCCGGCTGTGTTCCTCCAGTGTTTCACATGTTATGAGGCCAATTTTCCCGTAGACTATGGTGGACTGAAAGACAAATGAAACAACTGCAGGGACACAGAGCCTACTTCTGTGAGTGCTTTCATGCTGCGTGTTGTATGAATTTGCCACTTTCTGTTTTATTTTTTACTTACCTTCCTTCCTGCCCACTTACCTGCCCACAAACAGTTGATTTAGCTCTCAGTTTAATAACATCAACAAAAAGG
Source organism: Rhinoptilus africanus (assembly GCA_013400135.1). Lineage (NCBI taxonomy): Eukaryota > Metazoa > Chordata > Aves > Charadriiformes > Glareolidae > Rhinoptilus > Rhinoptilus africanus. Next base: position 77,829 of record VXBO01002660.1, on the reverse strand, counting down.
AAGAGTCGCTTTAATGACCAGCTGTATTTTTGGAAGAAACCATCAGTCATGCACAGCCAACCTGCATGCGGAGTCTCTTGCTCAGTGCAGAGGCAGTACCGTATGGAAACCTGTCGTGATGCCTCTTTATGTTACCTCTCTGCTATGAAACGTACTCAGAAGTACCACATGGCCACAATATCTCTGCTGATACAACCACACTGCCAGCCATGGATATCTGGAGACAACCCATGGGCTCCTGATACAAAGATGCAAGTCCTTTCCACATAAGCTGAAGGAGAAGCTCAGTTGGCCTTATACAAGTCATGCTTATTAGGTGGCTCATCATGGAGTTCAGAGGTACTTAAGTATCAAAATCAAGGCTTTTAGTTTCCTATGTGATAAATTTACCTGGATATGCCAATGCTGTAACACCCTCTTTCTCTTTCCTCAAAGTCTGCATGAGAAAAGCACGACGTGATGTTTTCCTGATTGTTTGTTGTGCTCCTGCCTGTGTGCCACAGACAGCTGACATGAACAACCATGTGTATGAGAGGAAGTTCCTGGGAAAAGCCTAACCCAAGAACTGAGGTTTATTTTTCAATCAGAAAGCAGAAAGTAATAACATCATTTTCTTCTCTTAGGAAATGAGCTCCACCACCTATGTTGACTATCTGAAACAGGTATGAATGCAACACTTATGGATCTCTGCAACACTTATGGATCTCTGCCCATCAATAGCACCTCGGTCTCACGTTAGCTCAGCCAAAAGCCAGAGGCTTTTGTGTGTGCTGGTTTATCTGTGCTCTAATTTTATGCTAAACATTGCAAAAATCAAGAACTGATTGTTTATTAATGGGGAGTTTTTCCCAGCACTAAGCAATGAATTTCTTAATGACATTCAAATCAAGTGTACATTGAGATGGAAATGGAGGATTCTTTTCATAAATATATCAATAATCCTTGTTAGTGGCAGCCTTGTGGCTTGCCTGGTCTGACAATCTGCTCACAGTGTATGATTTCTTGTTTTGTTATTTTGATTCCCATTTGATTTATATATAGAAAAAATAGTGTATCAATGTACAAAGAATGTACCCATGTCAAATGATTAAATCATGAGGTCAATACGAACTGCAGAACAATAGGATGCCTTCAGTAATTCATCTTATCATCAGCCTTGAGGAATGGATAAAAACATCTTACAAAATTCACAACAAATGTTATCAAGGAAAAACGTGACATAATGCTGTCAGCAAAACCATGTAAAGAAAAGCTAAAAGGAGAGGGGAAAAAAATCAAAGGTACTCGATGCTGCATCTCAGATTCTTCTGCCCTTGTAATTGTTTCCAATGGACTGTGACTACATTGTTCTTAAATTTTTCAAGGAGCTTAATTCTTCAATACAGCAGAAAGGCAAATAAGACTATAATAATTAATCATGCCATATCACTATGTTTAACATTGTAGCTAGAGCAGCTAAAAAAAAATTATAGCTATGTTTTTACTCTTTTCTTGGAGACTTTTTTTCAGTGATTTTTGGACTGAAGCCAGGCAGGTTTTTATCTGCCATCATACCTACAGAACCAGCCTGCAGCAGACAACCCACCACAGGCCCAGCACCCCAACCCCTCATGGGTGATTGTCATCTCATGAGAACGGAACAAGAACTGAAGGTTTGAAGTCGTATTTACATTCTTGTGAGAAGAGAAGAGGTTGAAAATGAGCTTACCCTTAAAGATACCTGGATGCTCTGACTGTATTAAAAAGTAATGGGTATCGCTGGCAGCCCTTATGAGACATTTCCTTGAGAAATGAATAAGAATTGGAGGAAGAAAGATAATGCTAACCCTTAAATTTGGTATTTTAAGGGTTTGTGCAAGCTGGAATGATTCTGCACCCACAGCAGGGTCTGCTAGTGCAGAGTCACCCAGACTTTTGCTATAGGTCCAGAGGTCTGGCTCAAAATTCACGCTTGTCCCATACAGACCAGCTATATTCGGTTTCTTTAGGTGGTGAATCAAAAGCAGGTCAACATGGTGCTATCATACCTCTAGCTGTCAGCTGCAGAAACTAGCTCGCCTGGACCACTGGGCCTGATGTGTCACCAGTGTGCAGGATGTGCCTTCTCCGTGTCATCAGTGTTCAGAATAATGACAAGAAGACAGAGAATGGAGAAGCTCTGGTGCGTGAAGCACAGAGCAATCATAAAACATATATTTCATATAGCAAATAAATTTCCCCGGTCTCCTACTGCGGAGTTATGGAAACACTGAGGATCTGAAACATAGCCAGCACGGTGCTCGGCTCATGAGGAGTCCTCTGACCTCATAAAGTATTTGGAAAATGGAGCACGTGCAAGAGGCAGGACAATAAATATCACTGCTTTTGCAAGAGAAATCCGATGCTTAACACAGGCGAAATAACAGCAAATAGGAGCTGCTTACATTCAGCCTACTCCCCAGAACTGGACTTATACTTACCAAATAGTTTAGACCGCAAAATATTCAGAAGAATATTTTGAAGAAACGGCAATTTTAGGATTTATTGAGGCATGTGAGAAGGCAGGGCCACAGTTACACACCATTGCTTCTGCCAGGTATCAGAGTTCAAGCCACACCGAACTCCTCATCACCTGGAGTTCAGCCCAAGCAAGGCTGGCATCAGTGGTTTGTGAAGGCAAAGGGCATGGCTGACCAGGCTTCCTTTTTCAGTAGCATAATTTCTAGAGCTCCTAGCCCAGATTTTGCAGGCCTCCCTGCATAGCATTAACAGTGCTAACTGCCAAACTATTTGTATGAAATTCTTATTTTATTTTTGGTTTTCAAATGTCATAGACCAAGAGGGAATCAGTCAGTCAGCAAGACTGACAGACAGCAAATATCTCCAGGGAAGACAGTGATCTGTACCATTGCTATCGACTTAATTTGTCTGACTTGATTTGACAGTCTAGGCTGCTTTTCTACCTTCTGCCTTTTGCGCAAGGAGCATCTAGAGCTTGAATTCATCTGGTTTCATGCAGGCTGCCATCTGATCATCCCCAGGCATGTGTTTCGAAGTTCGCTGATGGATGGGTCACAGGTCCAGAGCCTTATATCCTCACTGGAAGATGGGGCATGTTTGACGCATATCTGGAGTAGGGCTTTTGGCGTAGTTTTTTTCAAAGGGAGCCTGCTTCCCATGTGGTAAGCAATTCTATCTACCAGAAGTGGGAATGACCAGGGGGCTCATTTCAGCACTACATTATTGTACCACATCAAAATGCAACTGTAGATGCAGCCACAGATAAGGCAGTCCATGTTACTACCCATGCATGCTAACCATGTATGAGATCACATTGTTCAACCTTATCTGTCTGAAACAAGAGCAAATAACAAAAAAGGACTGAGATTAAGGACAGTGCTCTTTGGAGATGTCTTTATTTTCCCCAGATGACATCAGTGGCATGGGTGATTTGGAAATATTGTGAAGAAATAAAATCTAGATAAAGGATGGAAAATACCTTCGTAATAAGGCATTCAAGAATCTCTCCAGAGCCTCTTGTAGTTTATGACTATTAATGGACTTTGTGAATTGTATTATGTTTTACAGGCTGCACCCTGTTTATGAGAAGTCCTGGGAGTTAGGGTTAGAGTAGGAAAGAAGCAATTGAACGGGATATTGCTTTCTTTTGCAAAACCCCTGTCAAGGCACATCGCGGCTGCCTGTTCCCAAACAGCACAGGGACTTTCTTAGTATCTAAGAATGTGGACCGAAGAGGCACATCCACCCCTGCTTTCTTAAAAAAAAGATAAACCCTGCTGCTCACATTGATCTAGAAGAACTGCAAGTCACCTGCTTTCTTCTGTTTGAGAATGTCCAGAACCTGTATGATTTGATGCACTGAGGAAATGAAAAAGCTTTCAAGGTATTTTCGTGATCATAGCAGTTTTACACTGAGGCTCTAAACTGATTCAAGAAATACTGTACTCTTCAGCGGGTTGTCATTACAAACAACTTTTATTCAGCAGGTCGAGCATCCCATGAGTCATTTCTCTAGCTCCTCATTCTCTGACTGAGGTTTGCAAATAAATATTTCTCCAGTTTGCCACTCCAAGATAACACCCAGGAGTGCCCCAGAACTCTCCAGCTACTTCCATCCGTATTTCTGAGAAGTGGTTTCTATGGGGAGGAGCAGTTTTGTTGTCCTCTGGTGTTTACTTTTTTCTGTGTTCTCACTACAGCTGGCCATACTCTGAAATGGGTTGGGTTCAGCAGAAATCTTTTAAAAAAATCTAACCCTAAAGATATCCATGTGTTTGGTTGTTTTTTTAATCAAATCTTTGGTGAAAAGCTAGGTAAGACACACACACACACACACACACAAAAAAAAGTAGAAAATAATTCTATCTTTAGTAGATGAACACAAAATTTCCACTTGACAAATCATTTGGCTTTAAGAGTTTTTACAACCTCTATACAAAATCTGTCAGTATCAGATGAGTCCTTCTTAAATGGTCTTCACCACATTTTTATTTGTATACCATCCCAAAACGTTGCAGGATATTTCAATTCTATTTCTGAGTTGGGTTCTTATTTACTGTATTCCCCATGGCAATTCAGAAATTCTTGAACATAACAGGTTTGGGTTTTTTGAAACATCAGTTATGAAAACTAAAGTGTTTTCCCAGCCTGTTCCTTATTTATGTATCCAAGCAGCTGGTTCCTCACCTGGCTGTTTCCCCATGCAGCCCACCTGGAAAGAGGGGAAAGTGCCTGGCTGAGAAACAGAGGAAGAGGGTGGGTGTTGCACAAAAAAACCTCTTGAGATTTTGTTCCAGAATAAGAGGAAGCAGGTGATTTTTCAAAATCTCCATCTTTCTCATCACAGAGAAAATCCTGCTCCCTTCCGAGTTAGTTATTAGAGATTCTCTGTAAAAATGCCCCCTAATGGCTAATTAACCTTTGCAAAAAAAAAAGCAATTGGTTTTGCAGAGGGATTTTTTTCTGTGCTGTTGTGTCAGCTTGGGGTCTTAGTCCTGCTAAACCCAAACTCCCCATTGCCCGAGCTGCCAACCTCCCGGCTTATCGCCTGCATCTAGACTTGAGTGAGCCAGTTGGCTTTCCAGGTGGGAACACCGATATAAAAGACTCTCGCTCCTCTATTACTAGGACACTATTACCTCCTTATAATGCAAGTGTTTCCTCTGGATCGAAAAGAAGCCAGCAATACAGCTCAGCAGGCACTATTTGGGGCAAGAGATCTGAAGGAAATAGGGCAGGCTACCCGGGCACTCAGCAGGAGCTCTGCCGCACTACGGCTGCTTACTGAAACGAGCAAGAACAGTCAACACCAGCTCATTGCCTTTGATCTTTCTTTGCAGGTAATTTATAAGAGTGTTTCTGGCTTCCGTGTGCTCTTGAGCATGGCATGCCCAGCAAAGGAGCTCAGACTGCAGGCTGACTTTTTATGCCACAGAAGAGCACGAAAGCTCCCAGAAAAGCTACAGTACAACCACGTAATCCAGCATGTGGAAAACAGGGAAGTATAAATGGCTGAAATCAATGACCTTTAAAACTTATTTCCCGTGCTCTGCAGTTCCTGCTGTGTTTTGTTAAGAATAGACAGTGGCAGGCAGGAGTTTGGGCAGGAGTGAGCCATGATTCAAGGCTGTAGTGAACACCATGCAAATCCTGTATCCGTGTGCCTCCTCGAGCAGGATCGGGCCCTGATGCTCATAGCTAGGTTCTGAATCTGTAGACAGACTGAATTTGATCTCCATTCTTCCACAGCAAACCAATATACTTTTGTAACATTCCAGAGCCCAAAATACCCCTTTTAGAGCTAAATTCCTGAGTGGTTTTGTCCTATTTCTTCAGAGGACTTGACATGTCACATTGCCTTCCCTCACAAAGGCAATTATGCTCTGCAAAACGAGTATAAAATGCTGATCCTGATAGAGTTGTGGTTTATATCCACTGAGCAGCTCTGCACGGGTGTACAGGCATGATGCCGAACTTGGAAGTTCTGGCTTTGCCTTAATTTGTCCTTTTACTTCGGGCAATTCCTCCCCTCATCTTGCTTTTTTCCTTCTTCTTCAATTCTTTATTCGTTTCACCCCATTTGGACTAAAAAGCTTTCAGGCAAATGCTGTCTCTTATTACATGTTTGTAAAATCAGGCCCTCAGCTGAACTGCTGCCCTTATGAGCTATTACAATAGCAATAAGAGTGAAAATGCTAATACTTGCACATTATGGAAGCACCAGTGGTAAATCCGATTCATGAACACCTACAATTCTGTGTTGCTTCAGTTTCACAGAGCTACCTACACCTCGGCAGTTTTAATGTACCCATCCTGGCATAAGCAGTTTTCTCCCAAACTCACCAGCCACCAGCTCTTTTCCTGTCAGGATACACCCGTACTGGTACTGAGCAACATCTCCAGAGTTCCACACGACATCCACTGCCTGGGAACTAGCAAAATCGCATCTCCCTAATCCTCAAAGCTTGCTTGAACAGATTTGCTGGCACCCTGCCTGCGCTAGAGGACAGGAACATTTAAAATCACATAATTTTTTTTGGCTCATTGAAATCATTCTGTTGCCCTGTTTTTCCATTGCCATTCAGCCTGATTTGCAAGCAATTTTCTCAATGGAGCACTTCACAGAGGTTGGGAGTACGCTGTGCTCAATACTGCATTCTAGCCGTAAGCCTCGTTGCTGTTGGTTTATTTTCTGGCGCTGTCATCTTGCGAGTAACGCTTACCTTCACAGATTTTGGCACAAACCATTTCCTACTTAGTCATCAGATGCCCAGCGAAGCTTACTTCATTCAGACAGATTCCCTGCTTCTTTTTTTTATAGTTCACTTTCAGGATTCGTTTCTGCTTGTTAATGCAAGCCTCCGAGCATGCTGCTGCTGTGCATTTTTAAACACTTACCCAAATGTCATCTCTATTATTTCCAAACTCTCAGACTCTTTGGGGATAGCTTAGATGCAAATGAGCTGTCAAAGAAAGATTACTTGAACCAACATTCAGAATGACAAAAGGCTTACAGACTGCATGCACCGCACACGGCTTCCAGCTTCCCAGTCAGCCGTTATTCGCCAAAATCAAGGGTTTATACACAGTCCAAAAAACTGTTCAGCCTGGTTACAACAGGGCATGGTTTTTACCCATTGAAAGATTTAAACCTCTCAGATCTAAGAAAATTCGGATTTCCATGACTCCTCAGCTGTTCCTCAGCTACTCATTCAAACCCACGTGTTCTTTGCACCTAAAAATTGACCTTGGAGCCCGCTGTCCTCTGCGCGGTGGAGTTGTTTCTCCCTGTCACACAGTTTTAAGGGGTTGTGCCACAGATAGATTAAAAGAAAAACTGTACTCACCTTACCCTGTGCAGCAACCTGAGAAACAGTGAGCTCTGACAGAACAACCCGGGACCTCTCTTCCAAAATGAAGGCCCACATTCGAGAGGCTCCATGAGGAGACGCAATGCAGTCACTGAAAGCAAAGGCATCATTTTGTGGAGTCCAGCTTTCTAACTGCAGATGGCACTCCTGATTCTGCTACGGTGACATATATTTTGCTGAAGAGTTGATTTCTTCATTGGGAAATAAGAGAGTCCCAGAGGCTGAGGAACCGAAACCAAATCCTGACCCGCTTTAACACTGTCTCAATGTTACACCCAGGAGATACATACACTCCTGCACTCATTAAAATGGGATAGCAAGCCAAATCCATCTCTCATACAACTACTGATGTCAACAGAAGGCCCACTGTATTTGAACAGCAGCTGTCACAATTTGTTCCCTTAATAATATTTAGCCCAAATTAAACCTGGATAGAGGCAGCAGGTATTTTGCAAATATTCTGGTCTTGCAATGAGCCGTGAGTGAGTCCTGGAAGAGCAGTGTTTGGGGGTTGCACAAGATATGCTTAGCTCGTGTTTCCTCTGTCCACGGAGAACTCTTCCCTCTCCATGCTGGCAGGGGTCCAAATGACGTCTTTTTCAGCAGAATAGTCAAATACAGTTTTAAAGTAAGTACATACATTGCATTTTTCAGCTCAAGAGCCTAAAATGTGCAATTGGGGGTTAATTAATCTGCACGGCATCTCTGCAAGGTAAAGGAATATTTTTATCCCCTGAGTGGAAACTGAGGCACAAGGAAGTGGAGCATCTTCTAAAAGGTGAAAAAAGAAGTTCATCATAAGAGAAAAGAGTTTGCGTAATTGGTGATAACTGTGGGCTAAGAAATAGTCCACATAAATGATGATGTGTTCTGTGTTTTTCATGGTTTATTCCTGCTGAGAGACGCTCTTTGCCCACAAACTGCTGCACCAAGGCTGAATGTTAATCAGTATGTGATACCCTCTTGGTCCTCAGCCCAAATCACTGCACTCTGTAACCCCTGCCAGTACATTTTTTAGCTTAATGGTGTGAAAGCTTCAGGTTTTAAAAGAGCCAAGACTCTGGCCCACAGTATCTTCTGAGATAACACCAAAGAAATGCTGCAGTGTGGTCAAATTTACACGCTATACACTATTGTCTTGCAGGAAAGTATAATTCAGCTGGATAAAAAGGAGTCATGTGTCAACTGCCGATGCTGCTGTTCACAGCATACGGAAAGGGAAGAGTATTGTTCTCATACGTAGGTCACTACACCTGAATGTGGGTAGGGGGGGAACCCTTGGCATTTCCAAGCTCATGGATTCCTTCTCACGTCTGAAATAGGGGTAGACTGGGGTGTATCCCAGTATTGCCTCTCTGCCTAGCATCTTGCTTTGCAATATGCCTCTCATTTTGAGCAGTGTCTTCCCACTGGCTCCTTGTAACTTTACATGTACACCTCCTGCCTCAGGCTGAAATTGCTTTATTCTCATTTTATTCTGCATTTGTTCAGTGGGATCCCAGGGACAGGATCTTTGGAACCAGAATCATTGTTAGTCCCGCTGTCAGTAGCGAAGCAGGGGTGTGCAGCACTCCGAGAAGATGGGGAGGGGATGGGGACCTCATCGTCCTGACTACACCATGTGCCATGAAAGCACAAGCCTCTCCTTGGGCAGTACTAGCTGGGGAAGGGGGAACGCAGGGTAGTTAACAGTCCTCTCGTTTGCCTCTTTTAATTTGCTCCCTTAAGAATGATTCATGCTGACCTAGAAAATGTAACAGGAATGGATATGTCGGTTACCAGGTTACTGCTGTGCCTTGCAAAATCATGGCAAGCTCCTTCCTAAGGGATGAACTTTCACTTCCCGCCCCAAGTGATAAAGCCCTGTGAAAGCGCAGGGGTAACTGTAGTTTAAGTGGATTTAGTCACAGCACAGTTGAGACCGCCTGTAGGGTGGAAAAGACAGTAACATCTGTGGAAATAAAAAGACTCTTCTGCATAAAATGTGAAGAAAGATTTCTGCAGGAGCTGAGACTACATCTCTCCAGCTGAGCACTGGACAAAAGTCGCTGCGGGCTCCCAGTACCCCCAGAAACCCTCTGCGTCCACGATGCCAAATCTACAAACAAGATTTTTATGTGTTGTGTTGAACAGAGTAGCAGAACATTATCTTTAAAGACAGAGGAAATGTGCTGGGCCCCATGGTAGTGATTATTACTGACTTTAGTATCAGATTGTCACCAGTGTAGAACACTCTGCCTGTATGCCCAGGCACCTTGAACCAATAGCTAGGAGGACTGTGAAGCTTGCCCATTTGTTTACAAAGTGGTGATAACTCTGAGGCTCAAAAGGGACATTACAGATCTCTAATCTGCCACTTGGTCCACTGCCAGAACTTCTAACCTTTTGTCCTATATCCATCAGTTTCAAGCGGTTTGTGTTATTTTGGTTCAAAAGCACTGCAGCACAGCAGAAATAGAAAATTTGAGAAACAGCAAAAAAAAAGAGAGGGAAGAATTTTTGATCTCAAATAAGTAGCACTAAAGCTGCAACACTGGATGTATTTTTTCTTTCCATACTCAAATCAATTCTGAAGAGGGATTTTCTAACTAATCTGCATTTGTTACAGAACTTGGAGGATTTCTACCATTGTGCTACAGACCTAGCAGATCACGTGGCAGAATTTAGTCTTCCCTCTCTACAGAGTATACCGGTTCTTTGTTACAATGGTGATAGAAGAAAAAGGACAAAAAAAAAAGGCTGAACACAGGCCAGGAAGGGCTATATACCCTGGGGTTGTAGAGAGTCATTTGTGGCACATGTTTATTTTCCTTTATTCAGTTAACTTCTGTTAGCAAAAAAATATGCCAGGTCTGTAGAAGGTGGAATAGCATCCAACTAAGTGACTAACCATACTATTAGTTGGAAAAAACAAACACTTTTCACCTGAAATGGCACGTATCTCTCCAGTGAGCCTGGAGATGGGGGGGCTACTTTAAGGGTGTAACACTTCTGATTTCAGGGTTGTCGAGTACGAACATAACAGAAATCATCTGTGTGTGGGAAACGTGGCAGCAAGGCATTATACAGGCGAGCTCAAAACCTGGATTTTTGTTTTTTTTTTTTTCTGATGCTACTAAAAATAGCATTACACATCCTGAGATCCTATCTGAGGGAAAAAACACTGGAAAAAATGTGTAGCTATAAAACAAAAGATATTTCACAAAAACTGCTGGAAGTTTCTCCTCATGGCTGTTGTTTTGGTTATGACTCAGAAGCTTGACTTGTAAGGCAACTTGGTATTTTGTTCACCAAAACACTTCTTAGTGCTTTGGACTATGTCTGTACAATGTTTTGAGAGCTGATTTAGCAGGACTAAGTACACTGAGTCCTGCAAACTGCACATTTTCCATCGCTGCTGGCAGTAGCCCAACTGTATTCGAAGCATTCGCACCATGCTTAGGAAGAACTGGAGCTGGAGTATTTGCATGTGAAGTGACCTGTGTCATGCTTGGCCTTGCACATCCCCAACCTGTGCATGGCTCACACATAAGAACTTGGTCCCAAATGTGCGATCAGGCTCTTCCCCTGCAGACGGCATGCAAATAGTATAGATGAGAGGTAAATCCAGTCATGACCATAGGGCCAGACTTGCATTTCCCAGCACAGCCTGCACATCACTTGAAATGTTGTTGTCCTTCACCAAGAAACAGGCGGCAGTCATGTTATCTGTGCTAAAAGGCATCCAAGTTAACACTAGCACACAAACTCGGGGGCTTGCAGATGCTCAGCACGTCTGAAAATCAGGCACTTTATTTCAGCACTTGTATACAACTGCCTTAGGGGTCTCATTTCAGAAATGTCATTTGCAAATTTAGTTCTAAATATTTTATCGTGTCAATTCCCCTCAGAAGGAGCTGTGCAGATTAAATACAAAATACTTGTAGAGTCCTCAGATAAGATGCACGACTGACACAGAACGTATTGTTAATTATGATTAATTTATTATTATTCTGCTGGCTGACAGGCATCTGACTGACGGATACTTTCTAATCCCTATTCTCTCCCCAGATTTTCTTCCTAATTAGTGTCCTCTAGAACCTTGTAATCACATGCCATGCAAAGGAACTGTACGTTATTTAGCCAAACAGATTATAGTAGATTGGGTGACTTCCTCTGTCACAAGCAGGCTGCAGAAAAAAAAAGAAACAGAAGGGAATTACACGGTGTAAATTGTTGTTTTCTCTTGCGGGAAAGAAAGAAATGAGCCCTGCTGATTTCTGAGCGGGGCTGCTGACACAAAGCAAGCGGCGGAGGCCCACGATGCAAGAGTAAAGCTGCCCTCTGCAGGTTACTCTCTCGCACGCAATAAATCACGGCACGGCACCTACAGGGGAGGAATGAAGAGGTTCAGAGATATGGGGGATAAATCGCTTCCTACTGTGTTGCTAACAGATTATCTTGACCGGAAAAAAAAAAAAAAAAAAAGTTCAAGAAACACCAACACAGAATCTGGAAGATGTGGCATCACCATTTTCCAGTGGGAATCCCTCTATACGTCCAAGCGCTGGTCCCCAGGCAAGGCCAAAGGCAGGGACCAGCTCTAAGCCTGTCTGCCCAGCCTGCGGTGGGAGGTGGGCACCTGGCTCCAACCCCTCGGAGCCACAGGAGCCCTGTGCCCATGAGCCTAGAGAGACAGAACCACAGGGAGCTTTGCTGCAAGTGCTCATTCCCTTTGTGACCCGCTATCAGGCACTGAATAAAGGAGTGTGGAGCCTCCGACACACAGAGGGTATTTCTCAAATGGTTTGAGAGTGGCTCTTTCCCCTTTTCTGGCTTGTGCATCCCCCAGAATGGCAGTGGCTCGGTTGCTCCTGGCTGCAGAAGTGATGCTAAATCTCCCTCATCTCAGAGGAGCCTGAGCTTCTCCTAATGACTAAGAGCAATTTGCAGTTTCCCTGAGGGAAAGACAGTGTACAGTCCTCTGGCAGTCACTAATCCTTTCTCGCTCACTGATGCCCTACCTCCCAACCTGTCTAATACCACTTAACTCATCTAATGTTTGCAGCCACTTATGAACTCTTCTGCAATCCCTCCAGCACACCTGTAGTTTCCAGAGATGATGCCACGAGCATTTCTCCAAGGCACTTAGGCCTCTGCTTGCTCCAGTGCCTGTGTCTTTCTCACTGAAGCTCTGGCCCAGCTGTTCATGTCACCACACATGAGAGCAGGTCATACAACTCCTTTTGCTGGATTACCTTTCAAGTTGAGCAGCACTTCTAATACAGTTATTGTGCAGAGGCAAAGGCAGAGGGACTTTTGCAATGAAAGGGGTGTGGGGAAGCATGGAGGAAGAAGAAGGGGAGAAGGAAAAAAGCTCAGGGCTACTTAAGCCAGTAGGATCAATCCAGCAGGCAAACATGGAACCTGAGCCTGTGAAACACAGACTGCCACAAAGGTGTGGTGGACAAGTGAGGCACAGACTGGTGTGGCCACACTGCATGGAGGCCTGTCATTTACCAACAAAGCTTACAAGCTCAATGTCACCAGCAGCAACACCCACCTGACGAAACCCCTGAAGCCACAGCTGTGGCATCACAGACTTGTTACGAGCTGCACTGGTGTAGAAGTGGAGATGGCTGCTGCCAGTCATTGCCTGTTTGATGCCTCTACGTTATGGAAGATACTCTTGTGTCAGCTCTTGGTGAGCTTTCCCTGCCGGGTGCTTATTAAATTGCTGTGAAAGGATCAGATGTTCAACCCTACAGGCTCTTAAGTCCACAGGTCTTGACAATGTTTAAAGATCTTTTTCCAGGTCTTGCATGTGAAGGTATGTAGTCCATTTGCATGCTTACATCCCAATTGCATGCTTACGTCCATTGAGGTTGGAAGGCATCTCTGGAGGTCATCTGGTCCAACCTTCCTACTCAGTGTCACCTAGAGCAGGTTGCCTAGGACTATGTTCTGGCTTCTGAATATATGAGCCTTCTCTTCGATGGCCCTATGCAGTTGCTTAGGCACTTGAAGCAGCGATGTCTCCCTCCAGTTCCCATTTCTCTTGAAGGTCACCTCTTCAGGAACATGCACTAGTGTAGTGTGTCACACGTGTGGCAAGACTCCACCGGTCTTTCTCATCAGAGTTAGTGGGATCAGCTGTAATAGCCCTCTGAAGCCTGAGGCTGTAAAGCTAGGTGACCAAAATAGAATAGTGCCTGCTCTATTCAGTATGAGGACTTCTACCAGATGATTTTCATGTTCAACAAGCACTCTCTGATAAATTCATTCTGCAGTAGGGACCAGCTGGTTGCCTGGTAGCTTTCCTATTAGGGCAGCCTGGCATCTCCAGCAACTGAGATTACAGTCCAACATGGGAGAAAACCAGTAGCAGATATCCCAAACGGAGTCCAATTCAAACAGTGGTTATGCACAAAAAGCCTCCAGTAAAAAATCGATTTTATAAACTATACATAAATAGCTTCCCCAAACCATTCCATGTACACAGATTTTGTAGCAGAGCTACATAGCTGTCACTCCTGGTGCTGATGTGTAGCCTGCACCCGGTAAGGAAGGAGTGCCGTGCAGCCATGCACTCCTACCTCCCCAGCCCTCCTGGCCCATGCGAAACAAAACACCAGGCCTATATCCAGCCGGGACGGAGGGCTGACGGTGCTCACCGCTGTGGCCAGCATGGCGCACAGGAAGAGAGCACATGTGCATGCCAGAAATGTTGGGTCTGATCACTCAGTCTAGCTGCAGAAATTAGCAAGAACTGAAGAGATGTTTGCAAGTAAGAGGAGACGAAATTCTAGACGAGCTATAATTGGCAAACCTGAACGAGAACAAGGCGTGAGCTAAGATCTCCTTCACCTGATTAAGTGATGCCTGGAAGTGTTTCAACGATGCAGTAGGAATTTTTAAGTAGCAGCTATATATACTTGTCAAGATTGCTTCATGATAAAAAACAATGCCAAGATTTCTGATTTGCCTGCCACTGAAATAAAATTTGACTCATTCAAAGGCACTTAATCAATTATAAATATAAGGTCTACATTCTTCAGAAGAGCTACACTAGCAGAAGTTAAGCCTGTAGTTCCCAGGAAATGGGAAGTTCTGTCCTTTGAATGTCTACCCACCTCTCAAGCCTGTCCAGGACCCTCTGGATGGTGTTCCTTTCCTCCAGCATGTCAACCACTCCACACAGCTTGATGTCATCGGCACGCTTGCTGAGGGCACACTCAGTCTCACTGTCCATGTCGCTGACAAAGTCACTGGGTACCTCAGCATTTTCCATATCCCAGCTAATTAGGTCTCCCATTTCCTTTCAGAGAGGACCCCACTTTTTCTGTAGTCTTTCTTTTATCACTGCACCTCTAGAAGCTTTTCTTGTCGCCCTTGATGTTCCGGGGCAGATTTCACTCTATCTGGACTTTAGCTTTCCTAACCTGATCCCCGGCTGCTCGGACAATTTCTCCATGTTCATCCCAGGCTACCTGTCCTTGCTTCCACCCTCTGTAGGCTTCCTTTTTCAGTTTGAGTTTGTCCAGGAGCTCCTTGCACATCCATGCAGGCCTCCTGTGGTGGTTTAGGCTGGGCTGGCCACTAAACAAATGACAGATGCTCTCTTTAGCCTCTCTCCCTTCTCAGAAGAGAAGAGAGAGAGAATAAGGGAGAGAGCTTATGGATTGAAAAGAAGACTAAAATTACTTCAATGAAATATTAATAATAAAGAGATAATAATATCAATAAGAAAATAATGAAATATATACAACATCTACAAAACCAATAGTGAGCTCCCAGGATGATGATCACATCACTGGCAGGCACTGGAAAAGTCCCAGACTATACTGAGCGATGGATTGGGACTGTTTTCAGGAACTGAATCAGGAACACACAGATGGGGATCAAAGACAGACCTCCTTGGATGCCAGCTATTGAAGAAAGAGAACTGATCCCTTTGATCCCTCAGCTTTTATACTGAGCATGGTGCAGATGGGATGGAATATCCCTGTTGGTCAGTTTTGGGTCACCTGTCCTGTCCGCTCCTCCCCACAAGTGGGACCCCTCTGCGCTTTTCTGCTTCTGACCCTCCAATGGGGAAAATAACAAAGTTAGCTGTCCTTGGTTGGTATAGCAATAAGTATAAGCAAGAGCCTCTCTACATACCATTCCTTGGCATTAACTATAAATATTATATGTTATCTGCTAGACTGACTGAAAAATATGCTGTTAATTTCAGAGAGTACAGTTCAGTTAGAAGAGACTTAACTGAAAAGAAAATTAGTTCTGTTCTACCTCAAACCAGGACATTCCACCCCTTATTCCATACCATTTATATCATGCTCGGGTCACTATTGTTTGTTGTCTTCAAATATATACACACATATATATACAGATTACTAATTTATGATTTATCTTTATGCACAAAAGTTCCTTAAGACAGCAGGTTTCCATCTATCATAGCGGTCCCTCAGGGCAGGAAAGATGGCAAAAATTCATAGCAGTTCCACCCACAGGTGGCACGTTCACCTCAAAGTTACTGGATGTCACTTGAAGCTGGCTCCGGTTTCATCACCACTAGGTTATCCTGAAAAACACTTACTGAACACTGTTAGTATTATGTAGCAATTAATCATACAGCTCAAAATTGACTGTTCTCATCAAGGGTTAAATTTCATTGAGGAACACATTGGACTTCTCCATTCTTCAGCATCACCCATGAAGTACATCCAGGCGCTTGAGTGAAAACAGTCCCACAAATGGGTTTGCCTTTGCCCAAAGTAGGAAAAACCCAAACAGTTTTCCCCAACTTGTTCCTTTCGTGCACCGCAGGGACTTTATGCCCTTCTACAATATTTAAAAGGTGTGATTGAGCAGGACCAGCTCGACTGATGGATCCCCTGGTGTTAACTAACCAGGTAGCTTGCGCTAAAGGCTTGTCCCTATTTTTAAAGGTTCCACCACCCATTGCTTTCAGGGTAGGTTTTAACACTCCATTATATCATTCAATTTTCCTGGCAGCGGGTGCATGATAGGGATATGATAAGACATACACACTCAATGCTGTGTTCTTTGGCCCAATTACTGTTAAGACTGTTTTTAAAATTAGTCCCGTTGTCCAACTCAGTTCTTTCCAGAGTGCCATTTTGCCACAAGATCTGCTTTTCAAGGCCCAGGATATTACTCTGGGAGGTGGCATGTGGCATGGCATAGGTTTCCAACCATCCAGTGCTTTCTTCCACAATTAAAAATACATAATGCTTACTCTGGCGGGTTTGAGGGAGCGTGATATAGTCAATTTTCCAGGCCTCCCCATACTTCGGTTTCAGCCACCGTCCCCCATGCCACAAAGGTTTTAATCATTTTGCTTGATTGATTTCAGCACGTTTCACAATTGTGCATAACCTGTGCAATATCATCCATAGTTAAATCCACCTTTCAGTCACGAGCCCATCTATATGCTGCATCCCTTCCTTGATGACCTGAAGTGTCATGGGCCTGCTTAGCTAAAAATAGTTCACCCTTATGTTCCCAGTCCAAATCTATTTGGAAAATTTTAGCAGCCTGATCCACTTCTTGATTGATTTGATGTTCTTCAGTAGCCCAGCTCCGGGGTACTTGGGCATCTACATGACGTATCTTTACGACTAGTTTCCCTAGTCAGTTAGCAATACCTTGTGACGATTCAGTAGCCCAGATGGGTTCACCTCTGCTTTGCCAGTTACTTCGCTTCCACTACTTTAACCATCCCCCACTTCTCATTATCTGGGAGTTCATTATACGGTGGAGCTTCTTCAGCACATCACCACCTCTTCTTGTAGCATTCTGAACTCTTTGCCTTCTGGCATTTGTGATCACTTCTACATTTCCTGGACTATTGGAGTTTCCTATTCAAGCCCGCTGTGTGATTACTGCAACCCATTTACTCCGTGTAGCATTGGTGGCACGATGAGGAGAAGGAAATTTGCCCTTGAACATCCAGCCCAATACTGGTAATTGGGGCTCCAGGAGGAGCTGTGCTTCAGTACCAACCACGTCCGAAGCAGCTCTGACTCCTTCATATGCTGCTGTATTCTTCATATTCTTTCTCAGTTGGAGTATACTTGGTCTTGGAGCCTTTGTATAGGGGTCAACCTCAAGTCTTCCCTGGTGTTATTCTACTATGGTGTTTGATGCAGATCTATACTGCTGGACAATGACATTACCTGCACACCTTAGGCATCATGTAACGGATTCTACGTCTGATTACACTTTCAATTTTACCTTGGGAAAGTTTACTTCACCCTTTTACACTTATGCCAAATTTGCACCATCAGAACTTGGGGATTTTGGAAATGATTGTTACTTTCCCAAAACTGTGATTTTATTGGTTCTGTTCTACTTCAAACCAGGACACATTTTATTGGGATGCATTGCTCCTGAGCTTGGAGCCTGGAGCTCCTAAGCTTGGAGGAGGTGATCCTGTCATTCCAGGGGGATTTATCATCATACCCTGTTCCCCCCTCCCTCTTCACAGCTGTGTGGAAGTGTTCAAGGCCAGGCTGGATGGGGCTCTGAGCAGCTCTAGTGGGAGGTGTCCCTGCCCAGGGCAGGGGGGTTGGAACTGGGTGATCTTTAAGGTCCCTTCCAACCCAAACCATGCTGTGATTCTACGATCCTATGAAAGTTATCATCAACATTTTATCACATTCTTTCTCCAGACTTCCTGTTAGTAGCTAACTAAAAAAAGTGACAGGGCACGGTGAGGGAAGGGAGGTCTTAACATTGCAAACAGCAGAAATCAGCTTTCATAATAATGTCTGATGGCCAAATAATTGATACAATCTCTTAATGCATACACTTATGTCATGGCAATTAGATCTGTAGTCTAAGCATTTCTGGACTTTCTGCCAAGAAAGAACTGGGAAATTAATGAAGGCAAATTCATTATTTGTCCCCATGGTTTCTGATGTAAGAATACAGCTGTTCTTTATCAGCATAATTCATTATTAATGTCTCCCAAAGCTCAGCTCAGATATATGCCCACGTTCTTCACATGCCACAATTCTGTTCTGTTTAAATATCAAATGGTTTTAAAATATCACAATGGTTCTACATTTCTAAGCTCTGTTCTGAGTTGCGGGAAATGAAAAACAAGGATTCCTTTTGATCATACACACATGAGTTTTACATAATGACACTATCATAGTATAGGAGACAATGGCTCCTATAGACATAGTCGCAGTTTACACTTATGTAAGTGAGGGAATCTAGATTTTATGCCATGGAATATAGCAGTCTGCTACATCACAGCCCAAATGCAGGCTTAGTGAAGTAATCAGGAGTAAAGAAAGATGTCTTTTTGCCAAACTGGGCACCAGAGACAGTGGATCAATTGCAAATATCAGGACACCAAATGTTTATAGACATTTATTTATTCCTATCTTTTTCCCCACATGCCAGTGCAGTCCCATACATCTCATTTAACAAATTCCACAAGACTTGTTTGCCTGGCCCCAAAGGGACACTGTAGCTCATTGATTTTCTTGACAAGCTCTTGTCTGAGTGAGCAATATATTACCACCTGACAGCAGAGTGTCAGGGTGAAAAGAGGTAGCCTGCCGTTGAATGCAAGAGGGTCCTGAAACATGGGAGCAAAAATAATTGAGCTAAAATAATGAGGAGTGAAAGAGAGTGAGAATGAGGAAATGGCTCGCCATGTTCTGCATTTAGCATCTGAGCTCTCTGAAGGCCAATTGTGCGGCCTTGGGTGGGTGCCCAAGGGAAGGGGCAGCACAAGGGAAAGAGCAGGGAGGGGCGATGTGGCCAGGGCTGGGAGCGGCTTGCCTGCTCAGCCGTATTTACTGTGGGACCAGCTGCAGCTCTACTACAGTGGGGTCAAGTAAGGCGATCGCAAGGAAGGCAAGGGGCTGCTGGCTCCGTAGCTTAATGAGGCTAATTATTCCCATTCCCACAGAGTCGGGCTGAAGGGCTCGGAAAAGCAATTGTGTTTTGCTTCTTTCTTTCTGAGAAGAGAATGAGGTACAGCTTAGGTAGCCTGGAGAAACTGATTATTGCTTTCCTCACAGCACTCTGCCTAAAGAGGAAGAGCCTTTGCCATCTAAACAGGGTGGAAGGAATAAAGACAGCCACAGGACTCAGAAGTCCAAAGAAATACCCTTATGTTCGTCCTTTTTGCTCAGGATACAGAATCAGCGCAGACTTTACAATGTACTGCAGGTGAATTGACATGGCAAATGGGAAATGGAACCTGAATGAGATCCAGAGGATTAGACCGGAGCAAGAAAACTCAAGGGAAATTGTAAGAGAAGCTATTGAGGATGACAAGAATAAAGAGGCATTTGGTAGTAGGAAAGTCAATTGTGTGCCTGGAGAATAGCCATCTTTCCGTAAGGACAGAACAGTGATTATGACTATGCCTGAAGCAAATGTTCATGGTATTACTGAGATGTTTGACAATTTAGTCAGGGGAGCTCAAGATGAAAGCAAAACCTATTAGCACTGTCTGTGCTGCGGAAAAAAGGGAATAAACGGTATCACATATTTATATCACACCTTTCATCCTGAAGGATCCCAAAGCACTCTACAAACCATGTACGGAAGTGACTTCTGCCTTTGCTGAAATATGGACAACAGGGGTGAAACATGCCAACTCTTCTAACGTCAGAAACCAGCACTGCTGCACAGCAGCTCAGGGAAAAGGGAGACACAGGTAGGTACAAATCAAAACGCAAAATTATCATTTGCTAGGCAAGGATGTGGAATAACAGACAAAAAAAACACGGTATTTTTGGAAGTCTTCATTATATCAATGCAAAAGAAGTGTATTCAGGAACTATGCCTTCCTGACTCTGGGTGCTGCGACAAATAGCATCCTTGCTCCACACAGTTTCCCAGCAAAGGCACTACGTGGGAGGCTAAAATCCAAGTAAAGAAGTTATCTTGAATTTATCCCCTGGTTCTCCTACCAGAACAAAATAATTTAAATTCCTTTGAATCTTCTTGACACAATGCATTTATCTATCTACCACTTCCAAAGACTGTATTCTGTTTTAGTTTACCCCTGGATGTATTTTTTTAAACGTGTATGTTCACAGGAAGGAGAAAACAGCTAAAGAGGATCTGCTTTCTTCCTAAAAAGGAGGAGGGCAATTAATGAGATTCGATCCAACATTTTCACATCATATTTGTCCTAGTCGATTGCTGATATATCATGGACCCCCAAAACACATGTTAGATATAAGCCAATAGCTACAGAATCTCCACTTTTTAAACAGACTTGCAAAACTAGTGAGTATTTTATAAGATCAGGTGGTGAATTTTCCCTTCCCATTTTATCATAATGTTATATGAGAATACTTAGCAAGGATTTATTTGCTGTGGGAGAGAGGCAGCATTTTCTAGGTCATTTTAAGAATATCTTTAACCGTAGGCAGTGAAGAATTATGGGTAAAAAAGGCATAGTGGTGACAACTGAGTTGATGTTAATCAGAATCCCTATGTAGGTATCTTTATGAAAAAGTGTGTGACAGCTGACAAACGCAGCAGCTTTTATCTACATCCCATTAAACTCTTAAAATACAAAAAACATCCAAGCCAATTTTGTTTTCCATTTCCCCATGATAAGATGCAAATTAACATAAGTTCTACAGAAGCAAAACTCCCTTGCCGGTGTGTACAGGGTATTTAAAGTTGTGGGAAATGTAATTTTAAACACAAAAGGCACAAAAGCCTCACACTTACTGAGATCAAAACTGCAAAATTCCACTTTTATTTATTAATTGCAATGATTAAAGGAAGTGCTTAATTCAGTTCTAAGATTTTGTATTATCAACAACATGGTGGTTTTTGCCTGTAGATGGAGCAGTAGGGCAGGAAAGTTATTATGTTTTTCTTTAAATAAAGGTTAAATTGGGTTTGAAAGCTAGTCATAGCCAGATGTTCATAGTTTAGAAACATTTGCCCAGTTTAAAATTTGTAGCAAGTTTTTCAACCAACACAAAAATGTCAAGGAAAGCCCAGAAAATAAAGAAAATGTCATTTGGTTATATAATGGTGTTCTTTAATTAATTATGTGCTTTTCACTTTTTTTCATATAGCTGTGGCAGTGTGCTGCTTCAAACAGGCTTTGGGCATCAAATTAAAAAAAAATAAATTATCAGGGTTAGAAGAGGTATGTCCTGACCCTTTTCCATAAGCAGGAAATGGACTTCCAGGACCTTAGTCTGTCTTATGCTTGAGGGATGGATCAAATCAATGCTGTTCCATGCAAGAGAACTATTTTTGTTTTCTTTTCTGTATTAACCACCCTGATCCTGAGTAACACAAACTCAGGAATAAGCGTACAATTCACTTATTCCACAAGAAATAGGTTCACATGAAGGAAGCAGCATGCTGATACAGGCACATTAAAAATAAAAATTAAAAAATTAAGAGGCAAACAGCAATATTAGTGCTTGCACTGCCCCAGCAGTGCTGTGACTTCTCTATTGCGTAGTGTAAAATCAACTGCTGGTGAGAAAAACACTTGTGCAAAATTGCTTTATGAATCCCATATTATCCTCTCTTTACATGAGCAGGTTGAATTGACAATGAATTCTTGCGCATTACTAAGCTAGAAATGATCGGTGAAGTTCAAGTGCAAGTTTGCATCCAAGTTTGAATGCAAAAACTGGGGGGAAGAAAGGGATACGGCCAGACCCAGTAGACTCTGGCTTGTAACATGATGAAATTCTCATGCTCTGTCATGACAGTAGGTGATTTGCTGACAAAAAGTTACCAGCCGGTACGCAGGCAACACCCAAAGTTCATTCTCACCAATTCTTCTCGGTCCAAAGCCTTCTGCAATTGTGCACTATTGTTTTTATTTATTTATTTTGAAATATAATGCCTTATTTACTGCGGGAGTTTTGCTACCTCACTTGCATTGCTGTTTGGTCTAGTATCTTTTGGAAAATCCTGGTAAATCAGCTCATGTTCAATCAAAACTAAAGCTGTCCATTCCCTCAATCTGAGCTGGGGAGGCCAAGTAAGCAGGCTATCTAATGATTTTAGAAGACAACAGATGCAAAAACACAGGCACACAGGAGGCTCCAGCGCCAAAGGAAGATTTGGAAGGAGGAAAACACAGGAGAGGCCCTAGAAATGCCCACCCCTCCCAAAAGCAATCCAAGAAGACTTGAATGCCACAACAAGGAACTTTTCAGAGACGTAAGGAAAAAGAATAGTTCAGGTCCATTGTCAGAGAGCCCCTTCCCTACTGAGCTTTGTGGTGTGGATAACCACACTGGATGCAGCTAGGAAGAGGATGATGAAGAAGTGGCTTTGTGGGCCCGCAGGCAATGTGTATACAACACACAGACAAAACCTCATGAGAGCACAGGAGGAGCTTGAACATGACACGGAGCTCTGCCAGGCTGAATGCCCCCTGAGAGGAGAGTCCAGAACTCCTTTATGATTTCAGTACCAACCCTAAAAGTGGCCCTTTATATGACTTTAGCCATGAGGGCTTACAACTCAAGGCTGAATTTCACCATGTTTTAGTGGTAACAAATCCTAGTAATGCTAATGGCAGTGAGTCCACTGTATTTGCTGTCTGAAGTCAACTTGCTATAAATGCCAAATCAATGTAGGCTATGGCGCTTTGCCACTTGTCTCTGATGAGTTTACTCCACAGCTTATTTCTCCCTGTAGTGGTATTAAGTCAGCAGGGTTTTACTGCTATAAAGCCACTGTGAGATAATAATAGGAGTCCTGATGTGTAACTTGGATACGATTTTGCTTCATCCCTGAATTTGTCTCTTCGCACGTTTCTCTTACATAAATGAGCTTTAACAATGCTTATGACCATCAAACAAAGTATTTAATTCCCGGAATTTTTAAAGCCCCTTGAGATCTTGCAAGGGAAGACAAAGTAATGTACAATGACAAAGTAATGTACAGAACCACTGAATTACAGGATAGCTGAGGTTGGAAGGGGCCTCTTGAGATCATGTAGTCCAACCCCTGCTCAAGCAGGGTCTGCCAAGGCAGGTTGCCCAGGACCATGTCCAGTTGGGTTTTGAATGTCTCCAAGGACAGAGACTCCCCAACCCCTCTGGGCAACCCGTGTCAGTGTTCCACCATCCTCCCAGTGTCCCAGCGTTGATTTTCTTCAGAGTAGCCAGTATGAGGCTATGCTTTGGATTTGTGCTGGAAACAGTGTTGATAATACAGGGACGTTTTAGCTATTGCTGAGCGGTGCTTACACAGAGTCAAGGCCTTTTCTGCTCTTCACACCACCGCACCAGCGAGTAGGCTGGGGGTGCAAAAAAAGTTGGGAGGAGACGCAGCCAGGACAGCTGATCCCAACTGACCAGAGGGATGTTCCAGACTGTATGACGTCATGCTCAGCATATCAACTAGGGGGAAGGTTGGTCAGGGGGCCACTGCTGGGGGACTGGCTGGGCATCAGTCAGTTGGTGGTGAACATTTGTTTTCATTTGCATCATTTGTCTTTCTTGGGGTTTTTTTCTCTCTGTAATTTGCCTTTTAATTACAAATTATTATTATTAATATAATTATTATTTTATTTCACATATTAAACCGGTTTTATCTCAACCCACAACTTTTCTCACTTTTTACCCTTCAGATTCTCTTCCCCCATCCCGCTGAGGGGCGAACGGCTGTGTGGTGCTTAGTTGCCAGCCGGGGTTAAACCACAACACACAGGGAAAAAATTGTTTTCTTATGTTCAGATGGAATTCCACGTGTTTCAGTTTGCACCCATTGCCTCTCATCCTGCCAGTGGGCACCACTGAGGAGAGGCTGGCTCTGTATAGAAAGCTCTGTAGCAGCAAAAGAATCCCTGTTCCACCCTGTGAGATAGCTTACAATTTCCATGGAAAGAATCTCACTTTCTTTTACAGTATGTGGGACTTGGATGTAATTTACAGAAATACCAGTTCACGATGTATACAACAGGTTTTGTTCCATTTAAATAAAACCCACAGACCTTTTCCCTAACAGTAAAGACCTGTTGTAAAGCGAACTGGACCAGTGTGTGGCCATAAGCTCCACCATGCAATGGTCCATACTCTTTAATTAGTATCACAGCCCTTTGGACAATCCGGCCAGCTAGTACTCTGCCAGGTAGTCTGAGTACAGTTCAGGGAAACCCCCTGAAGCTCACATATGGCATCTAAACGGATGCTACACGTGAGCAACCCTCTCTCCCTTGCCTTGCAGGGACAGAGATTGGGCTTGGTCCATTTTATTTATCAGTATAGACAGATTCTAAACATACTTCATAAGCCAAGTCAGAGTCTCATTAATTATTAATTGCTGTGATTACTTATAATTAGCATTTGAAACCTACTGAAATCAAATGGGAACGGATAATGTCACTTACTCCTAAGTAAATTGTACCTTGAATGAGAGGTTGTCCTACTGAATTTGGTGTGGGGCTGAGAGTCAGCTTATGACTTAGTGTTCTACCCTAAGACTTTTGAATTTAATAAAATACTTATGGTATATATGTCTCTTCACTTCATAACAAGTGATCCTCATGCACGTAGCTGAAGTCTGCTTGGCACAGCTGCGTAAGTCAAGGGTGTCAGCCCCACTCCTCCCATTTCTGGTGGCTATCAAGGCCAGCAAAAGCCTTAGTGTAGATGCTGTAATACTCGTGATAGTTCAGAGAAAGTCTCCTATCTCCACAACCAAAAGAAATCTTCTGCTTGCATTTGCAGGGTTTGACGACTTAGGTCTCTTGATCCATCCACTGGGAAATGCTATTCAGTGTAGACAAGGCCCAAATTAAAACAGAATAATAAAAGTTATTTACATTTCTCATAAGAAAAAGGAGACTCTTTCCTCAAATGTACTGCTTCTCCTTAACAGTGAAAGATCTTCATCACACATGTCCTGCAGCATGTTGTTCTTTCCAGATACGGGATTTTGCTGGGAAGTTATGACACACAGTTTGCAGGAGCACTTGCCAGCTGAGCAATGCTTTCACTACTGCTCACCACACTCCTTAAACATACATGCTAATTATGTTACAGGATGTCTGTACGGAACTATATGAGGCTATAGTATTTTCCTAGGAACCACAGCAAAGAAATTAGCGTGTGTTCAGTTGTGTCAGCTGTGCATCTGCTGTGACCAGAGTTTCTGTTGATAAATAATGACAACCCCATTCACCCTAGAGGTGTTTCTGGTACTCAGAAGTGCTCATACTTTATCACTGAATGCCTTTTTCAGTACCAAGGAGTTAGCGAGGAAAGTGTTATTTAAAATTGAAGAAAACTGTGCATGCATAAAAAGGGGTGCTTTTAATGCCATATACAATTAACCTGGTACACCACAAATGGCTGACCTCCATCTGGACTTCATGTCACTGATCACAACCCTTTAAGCCCAGAAGTTCAGTCCGTTTTCGATCCACTTCCTTGTCCTTTTAGCTAGCCTGCACTTCATCAGTTTCTCTATGAAGATGTTATGGGAGGCCTTGCCAAAGTAGAAATAAACAACATCCATTGGTCTCCCCTCATCCACCGAAATAGTGATTTCATCGTAGAAGGCAAACAGGTTAGCTGAGCATGATTTTGTCTTCATAAATTCATGCCAAATACTTCCAGTCACCTTCTTGTCCGTTGTGCATTTGGAAATGGTTTCCAGGATTATTTGCTCCATTACCTTCCCAGGTACCAAAGTGAGGCTGACTGGCCTGTAGTTCCCCAGATCCTCCCTCCTCCTCTTGTTCTTCTCAAAGACAGGATTGACATTTGCTTTTTCTGGTCCTCAGGAAGCCTTCTGCCCTCCCAGCACTCCAGCCTGATCCTGCTATTTCTAGGGTAAGTCTTCACTGCTCCTGACTTTCCCATGGGTCTCAGAAGCCTGGGATTCCTGAGGTAAATCTTACCAGGGAAGACCAAGGCGAAGACACCAATAAGTACCTCTGCCTCTTTCATGTCCTTTGTCACCAGATCCCATTTGTGAACTCATTTCTATTATGAAATACAACAGCAATCAAAATTACATTAACAGGATGAAAATCATAAGGCCAACAATAACTCTTAGATAATCATAGGCTGAAGTCAGGTAGATACTTCTTCTTGAGACGTGGTAATAACTATTTGCATTATTACCACCATTCCTCCCTCTTCTCAAAACCAGCAAGCTCAGGAAACTGTCAGAAGACCTACAAAGCTACACTGGCATTGGTCTTCAGCTACAGTGGCTGAAAATTTCTCTTCCGAGTGCATTATTCCATCTGCTTCTATGTATAAATACAAAACAATGAAGTAGAGAAAGAACAGCTCTGAAGGAAAGCAGCTGTAATAATTTACATATACTAATTTCTGAAATCAGTGACAGCTCATTTGCACTTACAGGATAAATACCAAAACTACATACAGCTGAGCTGAACAGCTCTTTCTTCCACTGAACAAACAGATAATATGGAACCACAGCAGCTGTAAGGAGGAATAGCACAGATACATAACAAGGTGACCTTCAATTCTGGCTATGACATTTATGTGATTACTGCTCATGTCCATACTTCAGAAAGGACACAGAGGTATTTCAGCAAGAAACCATAATTTTAAATACATAAAATTTATCTTGAAGTAAGAAACTGGGGGATTTTTGTAAATTTTCAAGATGACCAGAGCTGATCTGAGAGACCTGACTAGCCTGTGTGTACACGTACATGGGTAAAATATTGGACATTAGCAGATACTGTAATCTACAGAAAAATAGCATGGTGAGTTCTGGGAGCGGAAACTAAAATTAAAGTACTGTGAATAAGAAACAGCACCAGGCATGGATTTTCTGGGGCTTACAAGTATCACTGCTGGCCTCCATCTCCTACTCCCCATGACAGTGCTGACCTTTTGCATTCACAGTGCAGCGCAGTGGCTTGTTTCTTTCTTCTCAGCATCACATGCCTGACATGAGGGCAAAGAGAAGACATGGTGCCAGGCACAGACAGAAGGCATTTGTTTTTTCTCCGTTCTCAGTCCTCTGCTACAGGCATGCCACTTTCACAGGACCCATTCTCATCAGTACTCTCTGCTCCTGAGCAAAATGTTAATTTATTACTGAACAGTAAATGGTAGGAGATGTGGCTATCTGTTGCAAGGATAATTTTTAATAGTTCTGCTATATTGTTGAATCCAATGGAGCAACCACCAAGTGAATGGCCTCTGTTACGCAGATGAGAATAATTATAAAGGGTCCTGTTTCACCTGAATATTCCTCTGGGGAAAATATCCACAGTAGCACGGCTCTCCTAGAACATCATCTGGAGGTCTGAAGCCTTAAGTCTTCCAGGAAACCAGATTCAAGGCCTCTAAACCTGGATATTCAAAACTGCAAGCACCCAAACAGCCCTGCCTGATGTGTAAAGCCTGGACCTCATGCTTGGGTGTAATGAATTATCTGTGACACACGGGCAAAGAGGCGTAAAAGAGCTCTGCTGGAGGCAGGGTGTTGACCAGATGTGTGCAACTTTCAGATAAAGGAGAGAGCGCTACCTCATGCTGCAATGTCTGTGAAGAAAGGAAGCCAGCCATGATCCCTCCAGTGCTTTGGGTTCCAGTCACTGACAAGGCTTTGCTCCTACGTCTTCCAAAAAGGTTCAAACCTTACAACTTACTGACTGCATAATTAAATAGACTTCGACACTCAAAGCTCCCGTGAAAGTCATCTCATATAACATTTGGTAACCCTGTATTGATCCCTGTGCCATCCGATGCAGTTGCACCCAGCATGTGTAATTCCTGTTCTGTTGTGTTTTGCGACTGTGTGTTAAACAGTGGCTAGCCCTTGAAAACTGATCATATAAAGTCACAAATCAGGGGGGGGAATAAAAAAGCTCCCTGTTGCTTCTCTACATGTACTAAAATAGGAAATTATTGTGCAGTGGCAGCTCCACATGGCTGGTGCTGTGACTGCTCACCTATGACTGACCAGCTGCACATTTCTCAACGTTTCTAATGCTGAAAAAACGCACCAGCCCTTTGTTCTGCAGTCCGACAGGGAACCGGCCCAGAGGGTCCCAGGAGCCGGGCAACATCCATTGGTCTTGGCTTAGTTTTACCAGAGGAAGACAGGCAGAGAGAGGGCCAGGTTTGGCCTCAGAGAAGTGCGCCCTGCAAAGGTGGATTTCCACCGGGGCTCACGGATACCAAAGGTTGGCGCTTGGAAAGGCTGGAACCAAAACATTGTGATTTTTTTTCCCCTAGATTTGATTTGAATTTAGAGTAGATATCAGGAAGAAAATTTTCACTATGTGCGTGGTGAGACACTGGAATGGGCTGCCCAGAGAAGCTGTGGATGCCCCATCCCTGGAAGTGTTCAAGGCCAGGCTGGATGGGGCTTTGAGCAGCCTGGTCTAGTGGGAGGTGTCCCTGCCCAGGGCAGGGGGTTGGAACGAGGTGATCTCTGAGGTCCCTTCCAACCCGACCCGTTCTGTGATTCCATGATTTTTACGGTTTTAGCCCGTGCCGCTGCCGCCCTAAAAACGTCGTGCAGCCCCCCCTACCCTCCACAGGCCCGTCGGTGTGGCCGCCTGAGGGCCGCCCCCGCGCCGGGCAGCGGCTGCTCCGCCGCCGCTGGTCCGTCCCCGCCGTGCGGGGCGCTGGAAGCGGAGGGGGCGGGCGAGATGTGTCCGCTCAGCCCCTCAGCGGCCGCCCGGCAGCGGCAGCGCCCTCCGGCGCGTCGGGATGCGACACCCGGCGGCGGGGCCGGCGGCCGCCGGCTCGCTGACATGGAGGCCCCATTCCGTCTGCCCTTGCTTTGCCCTTAAGGCGGCGGAGCCCGCGCCTCGCCCCGCACGGGCGGCTACGGACGGGCGCCGCGTCCCCGTCTTCCCCAGCCCGCAACGCCACACAGAGAGCGCCCAGCCCGGCGGAAAAGCAGCGCTGGCCCCGGCGGG
>VXBO01002660.1:323-48265 GCA_013400135.1 Rhinoptilus africanus | reverse complement strand
GGCAGGCAGGCGGACAGGCAGGTGGGCAGGCATCTTCGCCCTCCCTCAGCCTGGCGGGGGGGGTGGTGGTGTGGGCAGTGCTGCTACCCAGTGACTGACACGCTCTTTTTAAAAAAATAGTAGTAATAATTAAAAAAAGAAAAACAACCCCAAAACAAACAATCAGCGGAGATGCTGGGGAGCACTTCCCGCGGCACAGGGAGTCCCGGGCTGGCATCCCGTCAGGTGGAAAGGTGGGGTGGTGGGGGGCGTTTCACCCTCGCTTTATATTATTAAGCCCCAGGACTTGGCTCCTGCTGCTGTGGTGGGCAGAGCCCAGCCGTACCCCTGTGGCCTGGGCTGCCCGGGGCTCTGAGGCCCTGGTGGCCCAGGGCCACTGTTAGCCAAGATACCGCTGTAGTTATTTCTCTGCAAGGGTCAGGAAAGACCCCCCAGGGAATCCCGTGAGGATTGCCTCTACAAAAAAAGATGGCTGCCACAGGATTGAAGGTGCCTTCTCGTTTACCTCACGTAACCCCAAGGTTAACAAAGGATTTAGTTTGACTAATGAAGGAATTACGTTGTGTTGGGGGATGGAAAGAGGATTAAGCTTTCCTCCAGGGGAAGTGGAGTTGTAAGAGAGAGAGACCGAGGCAAATCAAGTGAGGTAGAAATTCAAGACTGGAAAGGGAAATGGGGTGGCCATGTTTATTACGGCCTACGGCCAGGGATTTTGAGTGCCACAACTAGGCAAAGCTTTTTGCTGTTGTGAAAGTGTAAGACCTTTTCTGTAGAAAGGTAATCGCAGCCAAGTCGTTTTTAATTCACAAAGAAGGTTCTTCCGGCTGAGTAACTCATCATGTGCAATTACTCCTCATAAGACTGGTAGACCCTTTCCAGCCATTTGCTTGGGGACCTATGGTCCCTCTTTGAAATTCACTGTGCTGGCCTGGCAAACAGGTGGAGCTGTGCTCCACCGAGTGACACATGGCTCCTTCAGGCGCCTTGTTCTGTATATTTAGCTGTGTGCAAGCTGTGGAAAGAAGGGCTGCTGGGAAGGGAAAATGATAGGAGGAACATGAGCTGATATGGCAGGGTTGTAACGGGTGGCTATGATGAACTGTTAAAAACATTTCACATGAGGAAAAGTGCATGTCATGAGGAGGGTCAGTGGAAACTGATGAAGGTTAAGAAATTGGACACCATCACTGAGGCTGTAGCAACAGGAATAAACAGTGTCTGTGAGAGCCAGATCTGAAATGGACAGCCCCAGTCTGCTTCAAAACAAGAATATAAATAAATAGTTCTGGCAGAGGAACAGAGGCAGCGTACTACAGTGCCTGTTACCCAGCAAGCTGCTGCTTTGAAGCTTATATCAGCAAGCATCTGCTTCTTTGGTGTGAATGCCTCATTTTGCGCAAGGATAGCTTTTTATACAGTAACTAGGATTAAGTCAGCTTCTTAGAGAGGTGGTTTTGGGTGCTTGCAGCTCTTCGTGTAGATCTGCTGTGTTGGTACTTGGTCTCGATTCCTTGCACTGTCTGAATTTTCCATGATTGCTTTCAGTTTTTGAAAAGGTATCAGAAAATTTGAAGCTTGACTTTGTGTCAAAATTAGTTAAAGCAATGGTTGGAGTGGGAGCAGCATTATCTCTCTGTGGGGTCTTGGTATGCATGTAACCTGCTGTTCTTGCCTTTAGTGGACTTGCCTTTGCAGGCTGTCCCTTTTAAGTTGACCAGACAAGTGTCCTGTAGGAAGTCTGGTCATTAATTTAAATTTGTAAATTCAAGTAAGTCCAGGGAGCTTTAACAGAACAGCCAGTGTCCTAGTACTTTTCATATGTTGAAGGTCTAGGTAGGAGTTATAAAATACATTTCATTATTTTCTTTCTAAAGAAACTTTGACTGTTGTTGAGTGGTGATGAGCAATCCTAGAGTCAGAAGGTTTTTTTTCTCATATAGCGTAGAACAATAAGCTATAACTAATAGGTGTTACCACTCAGCAAAGAGATAAAGAGATGGTCAGAAGTGCTACTAGAGGAACTAAGGAAAACCAGTTAGCTTTGTGATGCTCCTCGATATGTTCATCTTGAGTACACAGTTCTGGTGATCCCTTGACAAGAACAGCATAATATGCTAAAATAGGTACAGAGGATAGCAGCCAGAACGATCAGCAATATTGACTGGTTTCCACATGAGAAAAAACCAAAATCTACTAGGACTATTCAGTATGGAGAAGCAGCAGCTGTGGAGGATATGCTAGAAGTCCATGAAGTGAGGAATGGAAGGGAAAAGGTGAAACTGAGAAGTGGCTGTTGATTGTCTCTCACAAAACAAGAAGTAGGAAGCACTGAATGTAATTATCAGGCAAAGATAGTCGTTTTTGTGCAATGTATAATTCGTCTTTGGAATTTATTGCTATGGGATATTGGAGAGGCTAAAGGTGTGAAGGATTAAAAAAATTACAAGGCAAGTCCTTTGTCCATGAGCAGCTATTTAGCACAATGGACTGGAGGAGACCTTTGTCTTAGAAGGTCTCTAAACATCAGCTTCTTGGGACCCGGGAAGGTAGGCTAGGGAAAGAGTCTTTCAAACCTTGCCTCCTTCTTATATTCCCTTCCCAGACATCTGGTATACTGTCTGTTTGGAGAACTAGGGTACCACATAAACATCTCCAATCCCATGTGCCATTTCTCCTGTTCTTATAGAGCAAAAACCTCAGGGGGAGCCCTGCAGTTTTCTCTCATAAGTGCTTGCTGTTGCAGTATTATCAGTTGTGTGGATAGTTGCATGAGATCCATCTGACCGGCTGGCTAAAGGAAGTCACATAGGAAAAGTTACAGTAAGCAGAGATGAGAATCACTGCAAGAACAATGGCCTTGTATTCCCTGCATAGCTTTGCCTCTTGCCCCAGTCTTTGCTTAAAAATACTGTTCTTCTCCTTTCTTAAGTTCATTTGAAAGAGACGTTTTTCCTCTGTAAAACTCTTAAGGCAGTGGTTCTGGTACTATTGTCTGTGTAGAACTAGTTGTGTGATACTCTGTCCTTTTTTCCTTGGTTCTTGTTAATAAATTGAATTAAAAGTGAATAAAATGCATTCAGTTTTCATACATATTTCATACCTACCTTCTTAATACAATTTTCTCATGTTAACTGCAGCTGAAATTCCCATGAGAGTGTTATGTCATTAATGATGGGTGGAGAATTGGGCCTCTGATAGTAAATGACAAGAAGGGTGAGTCTCCATTAAGTTTTATCTTAGCTTGTTCACCAAAGTGACCCTTCCCTTATGAGCTTATTCAAAATGAGAATCTGTTTCACAGTATATCACTAAAAGCACCAAGTTCTTTCTCTTAACAAATCGGTAATAAAACCCCCACCATATTAGTCAATCAAAATGTAGCCTGCAATATGACAGTGCTCAAAATATATTGTAAATAAATAATAAAAAGAAAATAAATACTGCTTCCTTTCTGGTGATGGGTTTCAGTTCAATTCAGGGCTCCGAATGTTCCTGGATTAAGGCTGAAGTGAGGAGTAATGAAAACTGTAAAAGAGCCTTCATTTTCATTGTTACTAAAGAGACTAACCTAGTATCTTACAGTTGTGCATTTATTAGATTTTATTTTTTTTCCCTTTTGCAAGATGCTAAGTAGACCAGTGGGAACTGATCTAGATTTGGTATTACCTTTTGCAAACAAACTTAAGGAACAAAATGCCTGATGTTACCGTGATCATTTCAGGATGCTGAAGAAGAAATAACTTTGAAGGTGAAACACAATTGTAACAAATTAACTTAGAAACTAACAGACTCATGATTTAATAACGCAGGGTATGGCTGCTGATACTATAGGCAAGAGTGCTGGTAAACCATAGCCAAAAGTAAGAGCTTGATTTTGAGTAATTATATTGTTTAAATTATATTTACATTAAACATTAGGACGAAGCCCTCTATGACAGAGGGAGTTCCAGTTCTGACTTCTGTGGAGTTAGGACTTCAACTTGGGTTTCTGAAGCAGCCAAACAAACATCTGACGTTACTTCTGTACAAAATAATCCGCAGTCCTCATTTTCCTTTCTTTCCTTTCCAGCCCCTTCTGACTTCTTGTTGTTTGGTTGTGTGTTGTGTTTTGTTTTGTTTTTTAATTTTGATTCTATTTTTCTTCAGCAAAAACACTCTTTAACACAGAAAACATTACTTGACTTTTATATTTTCTTTCTTATTTGGAAGGCAGAAGTAGTAACAAAGTAAATAAATTAAGTGAGGTAATAGTGGAATTAAAGGAGGAAAAGTGAGGAAGATTAAGAAGCAATGTCCAAATCTGTTGTAACTGAAGTCAGTGGCAAAATTCTTGTTAGGTGGCAATCACTTAAAAGAATGTGTGCTTTTTCATTGCAGGTCGACCTCACGCGCACCTTCACGTTCCGCAACTCCAAGCAGACATACACAGGAATTCCCATTATAGTGGCAAATATGGACACTGTGGGGACATTTGAAATGGCCGTGGTTATGGCAAAAGTAAGTCTTGATTCTCATTTGTGCAATAATTGGGAGGCCGTTATAGGGTGACAGTGAGCAGCCCTTGTTAATTTTTAGCTATGTTTGTTGGAGAACAGGGAGGCATGAGTTAAAAGAACAAGAAGGTGTGATTTCACTGCAAAGCAGCTGTGCTTTTCCAGCAATACAGTTACCAGAGACAGAGCTCCAGATATAAGATAGTATCAGTGGAGATGCTTACTGGGAAGCTTCTATCTTGGATGTAGCTCAGGTTCACGTAGAGCTTCTAGAGCTCCTAGAGCTTGGTTTTTGAGGAGTATATTGTGCTTCCTTTCAGAAAAAAATCATAAGCCGACAACAGTTTTGAAAGTGTAGGCTACTGGATAAAGCTGCAGCGGTTAGGAGTCACTAGTTAATTAGCCTCTGACCTCAATCCTCACCTTAATTTCTTGCAGTGCTTAAGCACATTCAGAAAATATATATTGACTGTAATGTCATCAAACACATCAGAAACCTGATCCTGAAAGATCAGCGAAGTATGCTTAGTTACCTTTGAAGAGCCGCCTGGAGTTGCCTTGTTTGTTTTTCACTGTTACTGTTTGTTTCAAGCAGGATGAGCCTATACTTCAGATAGTAGTTTCTAGTATCTTGCTATTCTACAGCTGAGAGAAAGATGACTAACTTGGACATTAATATCAGTTTTCTTATTTTTACTAGCATGCAATGTTCACTGCAATTCACAAGCATTATTCTCTGGAAGAATGGAAACTATTTGCTGCCAATCACCCAGAATGCCTTGAGGTACATTTTCATACTGTAAATTATTATGGTTTATTGCTTTCTTCTGAACTCACATACCCTGGGATCTCTTGGGAATACTGTTGTCAAGTGAGGTTTTGCAGAAGGAAGATATTTGCTGTTCTTAAATGCATCAAGGAAAGTGGCTTGTCCTGGCTTAAGAATAGCTGTGTGAGTCCATTATGAACATGCTTATATTAAGATGCAAAAAAAGCAAAGTTTATATATGCCTGGAATGGAAACGGAGAAGTATCCTGAACAAAGAAGAAGGAAATACTTGGGAATAGGTCTAACTGCTGTGCTTCTATTGCTGTTGGGAGCTGTGGTAGTGCTGGTGAGGGAGAGGCCCAAGACCACGAGTGTAAATAGCCTTGAGTAACCCGACCACAAGTGCGTGCCCTTGTATACAGAGTCCTTGCTATCAGGTGTGCAAATGGACCTGGAACCTGCGGGCTGGAGGGGCTCAGGGATGAGCACTGAAAGTTGTTAGAGCATATGTGTCCTCCATTTACTTCCCTGCATTAGAGCTCACACTTGTGCTACTACGAACTGTGCTGCCCCACTTGTTTCACAGGGTCCCAACCCAAGTCATTACAGAGAAACACCATTTACTAAATTTGAACATTGACTTCTTCACAAGCAGATTTCTTCTGTGTTCTTCTGGCAGGCCTCAGTACCTGGAGAGGCAGTCTAAGAGCATACCTGGCTGTCTCCCCTCTTTCTTGGACTTCAGTGCAGTTTTGAAACCTTTTCTGTATAGAAAAGAATACCACACAACTGTATTGTGTCTTTACTTGTGGCACATTTTAGAATCATATTATAAAGACTATTGATTACAGGGTTTTCTGAAAGCCAGCCCATCACTTAGGTTCATTGGGGTTGCTTATATGCCACTGCAGCATAGAAAGTGGTCCCAGGAATATCCTGTGTCTGAACACTTTGGCACTTAGCTCATTTGTGGTTCATAATCACTGGAGTAGGATCTCCTAGTGATTAAATACTGACTTGCTCTGTGACCTTGGATCTCTGCAGAGGTTTTGCGGGCCAACAGCTGTGGAAACTATTTTTCTATTGGAAAGAGCTCATAGGAGGACAAAGGAGGAAGCAATCTGCTTGTTTTCAAGGGTAGCTGACCCTGCTTGAGCAAGGGGGTTGGACTACACAGTCTCCAGAGTTCCATTCCAAACTCAACTATTCTCTAATTCTGTAGCTCAAGGGAGCATTTAGTGAACTTACAGATCCAGATCCCACTCTCTTATGACAGTGCCTCAGATTTTGCCTTCCTGGAAATAGACCAAGTTAGGGCTTCTTCTATATTTGTGTTAATATGAGTATGGCTGAGCCTTCATCCATCTCAGGTGATTGTATTTGCCTACGAGAATCCACTTGTGAATGAAAAGCTGGTAAAATGCTAATTTTGCTTTCTTTTAGAGCCTTTAAACAAAACAGAAGTAATAAATTGATATCCCCAAGGAGGTATTTATTTCATATTATATGATATGATTTTCACTAGTTTCCAGAACAAGCCATCCTGAGACTATGCAGAAAAACACATACGAAGTGTATGTTTATCCCAGTTTTTACAAACTACTGCTCCCTTTTGTTCTCCCTGTCTTTCTAGCATGTAGCAGCAAGCTCAGGTAGTGGAAAAGCTGATTTGGACAAGTTAACAAGTATTCTAGAGGCCATTCCACCTATCAGATACATCTGCCTGGATGTGGCAAATGGCTATTCAGAGCACTTTGTGGAGTTTGTGAAGTCTGTCCGTGCCCTGTTCCCACATCACACCATTATGGTAAGTGCGTAGAAAGGGTGGAGGGGCTGTATGGGATTTCTGTCCAGGAACAGGGCCCAGAGTTTGGTTGGTAGGCATCAGAAGCTCTGTGGTAGCTTCATCAATTTTGGAAAAGAGAGAAAAGAAAGAAAAGTCTGACTCAAACCTCTAGTCTTCCAGACAAATACATGTGGACAGATACTCTTTTGAGAATATAGAAGGAAGCTCTATTCATCTACCCTTTCAATTCAGCAAGATGTTGACTTTGAGCCAGTGATGACTGTTTAATAACATGTTGGCATTGTCAGTCTTCCATTGCCGATAATTTCTGTGGGAATGTTCAGTGGGTGTTCTGATACAGTAGTTTGATGCTGGCATGGCAGGCTGGGTGGATCCGATTTTTTTCCTGCTGACATCCTCCTTCCCACACCAGATGTGACCTCTAATCATAAAGTCTGTAGGTTTATTTTGGTGATTCCAAGCTGAGGTTTGCTGTGGGAATGCGCCAACGTTTCTGGTCAATTGAGGCCACTGGCTGTTTCTGTCTGTTAGATCACTATGAAGACAGCTGAATGTAGACTAATCCTTGCCTATGATAAGAGTCATAGGGGTGTTGTGCAATTGTGAATGGGGTCATCAGGGAGCAAAATAGTCAATGTCAGGGCTTTTCATGCCCCTTCTGTGATGTTACTGCCCCTTCTCAGAGCACTAATTCCATGCTTCCTCCAGCCCTGTTCGCATCGGCATGGGACTCCTTGCAGCAGAGTCCAAGTGCTCCTTCTTGTTTCCTAGGGCTTTTGAAGAAATAGGTCTGAATTTGTTTCCATGAGAATAGCAGAAATTCTCAAACAAGCAGCAGATTCTTAATGAGGCTACCAGCCTTCCTTCAAGCCAGCGCACCAAACACATCATGTGTTTAGGCAACACTTTCTTACTCTTTCATGCCAGGCACAAAGCTTCGCACATGTAAAATAAACGTGGAGTTAAAAATGATCATAAATGCACACTCTGACTTGGTTCAGTAGAGAACTGCATGTTCAAGCAGCTCAGGGGAGACTACATTCCTTCCTCCCATGTCGGAGGAAGGCATTGTTGCCTCTGAGGGATGGTGTCACTGGAAGACGGAAGTGGGCTGTGGGGTTCTGGGTAACCATAGGCTAATGAATAGGCACCCTTCAACAGCTGCCAGAAGACGTGGGAGCCTTTTTGGTATGGACATATTTCTCATGGCTTTGGGGAGAGCTGTTGGAAGTATGAAATGATAGATGCGGGCTTTTTGAGCTTCTTGCTCCGTGTTCACTGCTGTGAGAGAAGGATCTGTTTCCTTACTTTGGATCTGAAGTTTTGTCCCTAGTGATGTGATTACTCCAGTGTCTTTGGCTTGAAGAGTTGTGAGAGAGAGCTTAAAACACATAGTTAAAACAAATAATCTTCCCTATCAGGAGGGGAAAGAAAATTGTGTGTCATCCCCTCCTCCGCCTCCCCAGACTGCTGACTTTGCTGACTAAGGAGGGAACTCGACCAAGATGAATTGCCCAGAAGGCACAGGAGGTCAATGTCAAAGTCAGGTATCAAGCCCAGATTTTAGTCCAAGGTCCTTAAGCCAGTTTCATCCACCTCCCACATCCATTAAGCTACCTGCTTAGTTTCTCTGCTTCTGTGACTAAGTTTATTGTTGCTTCAAGTCTCATTGTCCTGACAGCACCACCTGCTTGAGCACATATACAGCCCTGACCTGTTCAGTTGCCTTCTCTGATTGTAGCTCCTTTCTCTGGACATGGTTTAGTATGCCTCATGTTTTTAATTTCCTGCACAAAGATAATTTCCATTCCTAAAAGCATGGGGTGTTCAAAAACCTTCCATTTTCCAAAGCCTCCAGAGTCTGTGCACTCCCAGAAAGTCTCTGATTCAACTAGGGATGCACACCTCTACCCCACCTCCAAATGAGTTTACACTCTGTGCCAAAATGGCCTTTTGAAGCTATTCCTGGCTGAAATGCAGGAGCTGGTCTAGGCTTCTTTTTATGATACTCTGGAAGACGTGTCCTGCTGCTACCTATTCTGTCTGCTTTGATGTCTCTGTGCTCTGCCCGCAGTGTGCTCGCTGCTGTTGTGGCTTTCAAACAAAGGGGTTAGCAGTTAAATAGAAGGTATAAAAATAAAGGAGCTTTCTCATAGCTGAAAGTGATCTCCAGGACCTTGCAGGCTGTCTTGTTTGCTTTCCTCAGCATGACCATTCATTCCACAGTCAGCTGCAGTGCAGTACATCACAGTAACCCAACCCCAGGTCTCAGGGAATGTGTGTTCCCAGGGGCCATGTAATGGGTTCAGCTCTAAGGCTGAAAGGTGATGTGCAAAGTGACTGTGATTAATGTTGTACTCTCCGTGACCGATGCTCCAGTGCAGATGGAGGATCTGTCTTGTGTAACAACCTAACAAATGCATGCTTTTGCCTTTTTAAATACTTACTTTTAATAATCACATTGCCTTATTTTCTTCTGCCTGTCTCTGACACAAGCTTTTTTCACTCCTGCCTTTCATATTAATTTACAAAGAAGATTGATTTCTCCATGGAACACAAAGGATAGGGAAGACAAACAGGAACAAAGGTGTAACAGGACTTGCCTCAATCACTCATTAGATTGAGGATGGAGGAAGAAAGAGTATTCAGGTCTCCTCAGTGTCTCACAAATGCAGCACTGCCCCCAAGAATCAAAAGTAATGGTCCAGTGGGACTGTTTTGCAGTAGCACTGCATCATGTACTTGGGTTGTGCCTACTTACTGAAGTCTAAAGCAAAACTTCAGTTCACATTCATGATGGAGGGTCAGAGCCTTTATATTAAAGTAAGCATAGACCTTATTTATTAGTGTAATTGTAGATGTTAGCATTCTTCCGTTTCACTGGAAGTCTGTTTAGCAAGCTAAGATATCTTTGCCAGCAAGCTATGCCAAGTTTTTATCCTGAATTTTTCTTTTAGTAGCGTTCTCTGTTCATTATACAGAATAAGCCCTTGGGAGGGGAGCAGGGAGTGTGGCAGGATGGAAGAGGCTGGGGCAGAAGCACACTTGCAAATGCAGTAGCACCAACAAGATGGGGGCCAGAGAGGGAGGCAAGTGGAATTACAAAGCAGGATCAGAGGCAGACAGCAGGGGCCAGAAACTGTTGGTTGCCTTGGAGTTGGTAGCAGAACTTCTCAGGGCCTTAGTTGAGGCAGAATTCAGTCAGAGAAAGCCATGCAGACTGTCCCCAGTTTATCTCTG
Source organism: Rhinoptilus africanus (assembly GCA_013400135.1). Lineage (NCBI taxonomy): Eukaryota > Metazoa > Chordata > Aves > Charadriiformes > Glareolidae > Rhinoptilus > Rhinoptilus africanus. The sequence goes on along the minus strand of VXBO01002660.1, from coordinate 37,956 downwards.
GAACGAGCAGCAGAGTCAGTCCAGTCATGGCATATTGATCAGGGCTGGGGTCTCAGAGCAGGGGCCAGCTGGGATGCCAGGGTAGGAAACAGTGATGCTGCCGAGGCTGTCTTGGGTCAGCTACAATACTGAGTGCAAACACCCACCTGGTATGGCTCAGCCCCACAAAGGGCATCAACTCTCCATTTTATGGTAAAGCACCCTTTGCTTTGGTGGGTGGGAGGTGTCCTTTGGCAGTGTTCCTGATAGTGTGGAGGCACAGACTGTGCTTTCCTCTAGGATACAAGAAGAAAGTTTGAGAACTGTTGTCGCAGACACTTCTCCCCAGCTTGATCCATTGCCATTTGCCAGCAGCTTTCAATCAGTGCAGCAGTGTTCCTGTCTTAGTCGGTGTGAGTCGATATTTATAGCAGGCTTTTATGAGGCACACTATCAAATGCCTGACTGAAATTCAGAGGCACTGCCCTACTGCATTCACTAATTTTCTATCTCTGTCAGAGAAGCTGTAGCCTTTATAATCCTGTTAGGTGAAATCTTGATCCCATTAAAGTCAGTAGTGAAACTCCCTTTGACTTTTCTGAGGCCAGGACTTCCCTCAGGACTGACCCACTGTTCGGTCATCCTGGATAGTGCTGGAATAAGCCAGGGTGATGCTCACTTGAAACCTCACACCGAGTGATGGTACAGCTGAATGTCGTCCTGAGTATGTAAGGCCAGGCCCGTAGCAAGGGCAATTTGTTGTACTCCTAGTAGCTGACTGCACCGAAAGCATGGTGGTTTACCTGATTTTCAGTTGTTACTCATGTTGTTATTTCACTGCCAAGGGTAGCAAAGTTAGATTAGCAGTAAGATAATTACTGGGGTATATATCTTTCAAGAAGGCCAGTTCTGCAGCAGATCAGAAATGCATTGGTCTATGGGCTCATCATTAACATGAACATGATTTTCACTAAGACAATACTTCCACCAATTACTGTGTTCCCTGACTACTTGACCAAGTAGACTACAAAATGTATTGTCTGTAGTGGCTTCTTTGTACAAGTTCCATTTACTTAACTTGCTTTATGTTCTTAGTTAATTTTAAGGATGTTTCATCTCTGTAGGGTCAGTCTTTCTATATTCACCTTTTCAGATTTTTTTTTAGTTGAAGTGTTCTAGCTTTACCTTACAGGTGGGGCTTTCAGAACGTCTTTTGCCTCTTTTCAGCTGTCATACTGGCATCAATGTTAAAGCAAGCATTGGTTTCAATGGAAGTAGAGTTCATATGAGAACAGCTTTCCCTGCTTTTCAGCTGTGATACTAGGGTCTCTTCACATACAGAGAGCTGTGTCTCTCTTGCAGTGGTTTTTTGTGCTCTCTGCAAAAGGTACCTAAAAGAAGCAAGCCTGTCATCGACAGGTTGAAGTCTGCTATGTAGAGCTCCACATTCTCTCTGAAAATCTGTTAAGGATCTGCAGATTCAGAAAGACAGAAACCACTCATGTGTATACATGCATTCCAGGAAAAAATGTATGCTGCGGACATAAGTGCTTTTCCCTGCTAGGATGAGCATTTTGAATCAACATATGCAGTTCCAACGTTCTCTAGCAGTAACTTAACATTAAACGTCTGGTTAGTATTTCTGAAGAGACAGTTTGACAACCTGCTATGCTCCGCTAATAAGAAGACACTGCTGTTTAAGTTAAATACATATTTGATCCCAAATCTTGTGGACCCACAGACTTTAATACCCATTTGTTTCTGTTTGTGAATCCATTGCATGTACTACAGTATTTCACCAAGTTGTAATATGCTGCATGTCACGCTGCACAGGTAGTCATCTGCCTTCCACATGTAAAGCGCTTCCTTAATGTTGTAAGCAGCATGCTCTCTGTCATCCCACCTTGGAGCGTACAACACTTAGTACAACAAATTGCTACTGAGACAAAGGAAGCAGTGCTTAACTGGAAACACTGTACCTATTATATACTCTTTATTTCCCAACTGCTCTGTTTTATTGTATTTTATTTTAATCAATGTCATGCAGTTTTGAGCAAAGTTAAGTAGTCCTGTGTCATAGACCACAAATTGCTGCCTAACAGTGTCATTGTTTTTATAAGTGCCTCAGGTGGTGGCTTGTCAGCTGTTTCAGGCTAATGAAAGAGTGAAGTAAAATTCATTAAATGTAAATAAATTGTGAAATAGGAGCCAAAAATGAGTAACTGGAGAACAGACCTTGCCCAGCACTCCCTGGGTAGCTCCTGTTGACTTAAGCAAGAGGTTTGTTTCAATAAAAACTAAGAAAATAATACTAACTAAGGATTTTAGGTTTTGCCTCTTGCTCTGCCCCTATCAGTACTGCTACAAACACTCGCTGAGTCCTGGAATATCATTACATAAGAGGTTTTCTGAGCATCTCTAGATCCTAAATTCAGATTTCCACAAATGAATAGCCCATCTCAGTACAAGTGCAAAATGGGTGATGTGGGCAACTGGACTTGTATTTCATGTGGGTTTATTTTGTTCAGTTTTTCTAGTTAGGAATATGCTGTAGACATGAGACAAGCCACAGAGCTGAAATCTGAACCATACTTGGTTTTCAAACATCTGATGGGATGATGGGTCTGATGGGATTCATCCCAGAGTACTGAAGGAGCTAGCGGATGTTACAGCAGGACCCTTCTCAGTCACCTGCCAAAGGTCTTGGAAGTCTGTGGAGGTCCCCGCTGACTGGAAGCTAGCCAGCGTTATTCCAGTTTACAAGAGGGGCGTGAGGGAGGACCTAGGAAACTACATATCACTTGGTCTAACCTCAGTTCCTAGAAGATTACAGCGGAAATCATACTGGGTGCTGTTGAAAGACATTTAAAGAGCAGTGCAATCATCAGGCAGCCAATGTGGCTTCCCAAAGGGAAAGTACTGTTTAATTTAACATCCTTGTCATCGTTATTCGACTCATGGTCGAGGGAGGTGATCCTCCCCCTCTACCCCACTCTCGTGAGACCCCACCTGGAGNAACTTGATCTAGTGGGAGGTGTCCCTGCCCAGGGCAGGGGGGTTGGAACTAGATGATCTTTAAGGTCCCTTCCAACCCAAACCATTCTGTGATTCTGTGGTGAAGGTGGGAAATGGAACGGAATGGAATAGACTAGATTAGGTTATGCTATGTTATGTATATGGTTCTGCATGACAAGCTATGGCCTAGGTCTGAGGGGTCCATCCAGGAGAGTAGCTCTCTGCAGTGCAGGTCCCAGGCCCGTCTGTGAGAGAGGGATCAGAAACAGACACACCTACAACATCGCTCAGGCAGAGACTAAAGGTCCCAGGCTGAGCTGAGACACCACGTCCCCTGCGCCCTTGGCAGGAGACAGTGGGGGTCCCAGGGGAGACCCGACACAGCCACTGAGGCCTATGAGCACCCCCAGGACGCTGGGAGAAGTAGACCTGTACTGCTCGTATACTCTCCTTCAGATACTTACGGTTGGCAACTTTGGAGACTGCGTATTGGGTTAGATGGATCTTTGCTCTGATGGAATACTGTTGTTCTCTGGCTCTTTTATTTTAGCATGGTTTTTCTAAGCATGCTAAAATGTTTTTTAGCATGTTTTTCCAAAACTGCTCAGGCATTTCTAAAAATGAGTACAAGGAGAAAAAAAAATCCACGGGGAAATGAACAGGTATTGCTCACATAAAAAAGATTTGCAACCATTTAGTACAGGAGTACGTCCTTCTTCATACTGCAGGCTTGATCTTTGAGCCTCGCTACTGTCAGAGATGGGGTTTTTGCCATGGGTGTCCTCAGACATTCCTCAGAGTACGTGCCTTCCAGTCCCTTCCCCAGCTTTGTTGCCCTCCTCTGGATGCATTCAAGTACCTTAACATCCTTTATAAATTGTGGGGTCCAATTTACAGGATTGCATTCCCATGCTGTGTTCCCCCACAGTACGGGAATGCAGTCAGTACAGCTATACCAAATTGTTTCAGGATGTACTGTGTCAGCATCCATTTGCCTTGTGCAGCCCTTTGTGGAGAGGAAAGCATGGTCTGAAAATGCACTGGCTACCAGTTTGTTTTCAAGTGTAACTCAAAGCATGTATTTTAGCTTATAAATCCCATGTTGTTTGAAATCCTTTCTCCTTAAAGACTTTCTTTTTGCTGAAAGCACTCTGCACAGGGGTCATTCCTGGCAAGGGAATTCGTCTCTGGTCTCACTCTACCTGCTGGTCTACTGGATCCATGTGTGGACACTTGCAAGGGCCTGTCTCATCACACTGAACTTGCACAAAAATGTTGAGATCCTTTAACTGAATAGACATACACTGGCAGCTTTCTGCACTCATTACACCAGTTTTGCAAATTAATTACCATGTGTGTGCTAGAAAATTGTCTTTCATAGTTTCTTCTATTAATTAAAAAAGAAGTTCCTTTGTATCTGAATAATGTTATCAGTAATTTCATCACGTCGACATTCTTGGGTGGTTTCAGGTGGGCGTATAGAAAGCAAAATCTTAAGTCCTTCTTTGCAGCTATCTTACAGGCGCATAGGGACTTTTAAAGAGAGGTGGTTCCCTTTTAGTGTCATATGGCCTCCTAGCCAACCAACTCCTTATGGTACAAAGGCCCTTATTTATGTAGTCTGAATGTACATAGCAATTTTGACACCAACATACAAAATGTCAAGATTAGTACCTTCCTTACTCTTTTAGTATTCAAAGCACTAAATCCTAAAGGAAAAAGAGATTTTCTGGGCTTTTAGATAAGATCTGAACATCTTCCCACAAAGTGAGATAGGCAAATGGGATGGAGGGCTATAGGCTGCTGAGGAGGGTGAGGCAGGGCAGGAGGGGTGGAGTAGTTGCACCCGTATGTAAGGGAGAGGTTTGGCAGTATATCTGTTGTGTGTAGGGATGATGTTGTTGAGAGCCTCTGGGTGAGGATTAGGGGGATGGAAGACAAAGCAGATACCCTGATGGGATCTTAAGGATCAGGGTTTACTGGACATCATGAAATTCCTTTGACTTGAGAATGTACCTGTATGATTTGTTTAATCTCTGTGGCATGCACGATGAACAGTATGGTGAACTATATTCTTACTCTATATAGTTCAGCTTGTAAAAGCTCTGGATAAAACTGTACATTATCATCATTAGTCTTTACTGCAGTAGTCTTGAAATGTCCCATATATGTGACATTGTTCCTTTTGTCTAGGCAGGCAATGTGGTGACAGGAGAGATGGTAGAAGAACTTATTCTTTCTGGAGCAGATATTATTAAAGTGGGTATTGGACCAGGTAAGTCAAATCCAGTCAAATAATGGTGACTTACGGTAGCAGTGGTGGGGGAGTTGTCCAGATGGAACCAGTGTATAATGCTGTTTGCTTGCCCATTAGGATGCCTACACCCACTCAGGTCAATAAAGTCACAGTGCCCTTGCACATAGTATATTTAAGAAATACATAAGCAGGGTGCTAGTGTTTTGTACTGCAATGTATTACATATTCCATTTTCTGTCAGTGAAGATGCCTATTACTGGAAGCATTGAGTTGCCCGAATTGCGGATATTGTCAGTGATAATGCGCTGTGTTTAGGAATGCTTTTTTTAGCCTGTTGAAAAGAGGCTGAACCATCCCAGCTCAAAGGATACTGTGTTTAGGTACCCACTTCTATCAAGGAAAGATAAGTTTTTAAATAGCTTTATGATTTGTGTTCTGATAAGCTGAGGTTGCCCATCTTGTCAATGTCTTCAAAGATTAAATGGCATTAATTAAGTGGGAAGTGTGGATAATATCACCTCTACCTGTTACTGTTGCCTGGGAGCTAAAATACATTAATGCACTTATGTTACTTACCACTGTAACATTCATATGGGTAAATGAGAGTACCTCAAACTTCTTAAAGTGTTTTTTTCTACCTTCTCTTCCCTAATATTGTTGGCTGGCATATACTGCCACATTTTCTTCTCTTTTTTCTTTCCCTCCCTTGTGTGTTTGTTCATGTGCTCCTTCCTCTTTCTATTTTCTTCATAGGCTGCAGCTGGAGCTGCCATGAGTGGACTAGATTTTAAACTGGTTGACACAAGTGCCACTCTCAGTATAGCCATGATCAGCCAGTGCAGGCAGATTGTTTACATTGCCGAAAAGTTATGGTTCATGAATGGATAATTTGAGCAGAACAAATGATGTAATAAAGATTGCAGCTGTGCCCAGGAAGATAGCAGACAATAAATACTGCAAAATATGTGAAGAATAAACAACAGAGATGTCATGGTGCAATTGTCATGGGCAAGTTCAGATATAAATGAAGAAATATTACTGTTTGTAGCCTCAAAGTGGAAACAGTTAGGAGTAAATGCTGTGTAGCCCTCCCTGGAGATCTTCCTGAACAGATCTGTATAAGTTGACCACCCAAACACTGAAACTAACAAATGTTCCTCACAGAATGTCACATCTTGAGGCTCTTTTCCAGATAATGGTCCATCCTATGGAAAATGGCAGTGATTTATTATAAAGCATTACATATATAAGTATATACTCTGTGGAGATTATTTTAAAACTAATTTTCTTCCTACTTTGCAGAAATATTTCTCAGAGTTTTCACCTTGTCAGTTCTTTGAAAGATCTTTGGAAACTTTTGCTTTACCAGTAGTTTGAGTATACCTGAATATCAGCTGGGTGAAGGGATCCAGACTTTACTGCATTTGGTTTAGAATCTCTTTTAAAATTCTTGTTATCGTGCAGACCTTTATGGTCTGTATCCTAAATTATAAGACCTGGACTGGCAAAAAGCAGTCCTCATTTTGACTCTTAATTTGAGGAGAAGAACAGAGAACATACTGTAAAATATCTCTAGCTGTGTTACCATGTCGAACTATAATTGAAGTGCCTTTTTTATATATATGTATATACCTTTATTTTTGTACATACATATATACATGTACCATGTATGTGTATAAATAACATAGTTGAATAATCAGATACAATAAATGTATTTCCTGTAGTATCACACTATACAGCTTTCTGTACTTTTCTCACCTTTCAAATGCTGTGTGCTGGTTTTCTTATATTCCCAACTATTGTGATCAACCAAATATTTCTGCTTTAAGTATTAGGCAAAAGATGAGTTTCTCTCCCTTGTGGAAATCTCCACCCCAAAAAAAAAAAAAAGCACAGATTTTGTCTGACAGTTGTTTGAAAAAACATACGTAGAAAAGAGATAGAAATATTTATTGGAAGAAGACTTCAGGTATTAAATGCTGCTGGTTAGTCTCGTGGGCTGTGACTCTTGTCCTTTTGCCTCTCTTTGCTTCAGGCATCTCAGTCAGATTTGCTTTCTGGTAATGCAGTAATTCCCTCACTGGGAAGCATTACTGATGAGACCTAAACTGGGAATTGTGGCCCTGTAGAAGAAAGGGGGGATATTAGTCACCTCAATTACAGCTCCCATGAAGTGGTGTGATAGCATTTCAAAACTCAAGTTTCTATGTGTTCCTTTTGTCTGCGAGAGGCCAATATTTCCAATAGAGGCTTTTGAGGGAAAAAATAATACAGATAGAAATGCGATTTTTCCACAAGAAAACAAGATTAATCTTTTCTGCAGCCTAATGGGCTGTGTTTTTTCCTCTTATTCTCTTGTCTAGGTTCTGTGTGTACCACTCGGATTAAGACAGGGGTGGGATATCCACAACTAAGTGCTGTTATTGAGTGTGCAGACTCAGCACATGGCTTGAAAGGACATATCATCTCTGTAAGTAAATATCATCTTCTCTCAGATTCCCACTGTTCAAATCGTTGTGGCGTAGGAGAATCAAACAGTCCAGTACCCTGCATGTTAAAGGCTATCCTTCTGTCATCTCCAGTTGACCCCTATACTAGCTCCTAGGGTAGTCAGTGGAGATTTAAATGTAAAGAAACCAACTCCCTCTAATGTTTAAAAAGACTTGGGCACCTCAGTCCTATTTGTGCCTTTGGAAAGCTGCTTCTTGCTTCCATAATGGAGTAAGCTGTTATGTGAACAGAAGAGGAAGCTTGATAGTGTTTTCACATGGAAGCAAACAGTAATTCCTGTGAAAGATTTTGGAAAAATGAGTGAATTGTAAACATGGCTTTCCCCAGGGAGCGGGAATGAGGGACAGGCAGTCAGTAGAAGGAAGTAGAAGGAAGTACAAGGTAAACTGATATGAGCTCATCTGTGACCTAGTAGCCAGATTGATTCAGATAGCATCCTCATGGAGCAATCTGTGCAGGAGCAACGAGGAGTATTTCAGAGGTGTCTCTGTTGAGCACAGCTGGCACTAGCCACTTATGTTCTCACAGAGCTCTGGGGAAATAATGAGCCTGTGGAAAAAAAAAAGAGCATTTATCTGTATTGCCTGCTAATGGCAGCTTCCACTCTACCAGCAAGACCAGATTCACCTCACACAGAAGAGCTAAATCTGTAAGCATGCCTTCAAACTGAGCTAGACTGCAGCCTACAGCACGCAAAGGTCCTGCGTGCTTAGGCACACCCAGCCAGTCAGTGTGCCCCTGACTGCGTCAGGCTTGCACAGTCTCTGCAGGTTGTCTGTGAGGCAGCTGGTAATCAGGAAGGTACAGGGGCTAACCAGTGTGCTGTGCTCACAGGCGTGCTCAGAGCCAACAGTCTCCCTCTGCGGCCCTAGAAGAGACCACACACTGCATTTTAGATCAAGTGCTAAGTGAAATCACTAAAAGGCCCTGATTTGTTCGACCCAGTTGTGACTAGTATCCATGTGAGGAAGGGGGTGTGTTGTGTTGTTGAGGAAGGAGGGGAGAGAAGAACAAACAGATTGTAGATGAGCAAAGGTCTTGGCTATTTCTTGGAGATGGGGGTATAATGGAGCAGAAGAACATGTGTTACAGTTGGATGTCTCTTGCTCTTTATTGTTAATGCATATGCATTCCCTTCTCTTCATGGCTCCCCTATATGAATTATGCAGAAAAAAAGAAAAGCAGCCTGTGATTTTATGACTTGGGCAGCATTACAAATGTTTGTGCCTATAGCAGACAGCAGAACATGTGTGCAGTAGAGCATGAAAGACTGACTCATTACTATGAAGGCTAGATAACTATAGGTGTCATCCTAGCAGTGGTGCTCAGAGACCCATACTAGTTTTACAATAATCATTTTCTGCTAGCAACTCTCAGAAGTTATTACCCTGATTTTACAAGAGAACAGAAAGTGTGTATTTAGACTGATGAAAAATGAGACGGTTCTGTATTATTGCTCCTCTCCTTTGCTGCTTTGCGGATGGATCAGTTCCTGACCTGCTTAGCTCATGTTGTCTTCAGTGAGCCCACACCTATCAACTCCCTAGCCATTACAAGGGGAGTACCGGAGGGACATTTCATACCTGTCTACTACAACATCTGGGCCTTCAGCTGTAACTAGGGTCTCTAACACCACTGCAACTCCACTCTGTTACCCAAGCTAAGGAGACTAAAGCAAGGGTGAGGATATTATGCCTGAATTCTGCAGCATTCAGACAGGTATTGGTGTTTTTATTGGGGAAAGAAAAGGCTGGACTTCATGGCCATTGCCAGAGCTCTGGCAAGAGTATCACAAAAGAGAGGTATCATCCTGAGGGAGAAACACCATGCAAGCCTTAATATATAATTGGGTCTAGTGGCAGCAAGTACACATGGCATCCCTCAAAATATCTCATTACTGTTGTTGTGTAGATTCAGGAAGGGGCACACCCTACCTGAGCCAAAGGAGATCTCTACACTCAGAGTATTAACACAGCTTTCTCCATCAATTTAGCAGAAGAAAATAGGTCCAGCAGTTTTGTTATGTTGATACGGAAGTAGCAGGAAGGATGTGAAAAGATTCAAAGCCTACCAGCTATCTTCATAGAATCACAGAATGGTTTGGGTTGGAAGGGACCTTAAAGATCACCTCGTTCCAACCCCCATGCCCTGGGCAGGGACACCTCCCAGTAGACCAGGCTGCTCAAAGTCCCAGCCAGCCTGGCCTTGAACACTTCCAGGGATGGGGCATCCACAACTTCCCTGGGAAACCCATTCCTCACCGCCCTCACAGTAAAGAATTTCTTCCCAATACCTAATCTAAATCTCCCCTCTTTCATTTTAAATTCGTTACCCCGTGTCCTATCACTCCACTCCCTGATAAAGAGTCCCTCCCCATCTCTTCTCTAGGCCCCCTTTAGGTACTGGAAAGCTGCTATAAGGTTTCTCCGGAGCCTTCTCCAGACTGAGCAACCCCAACACTCTCAGCCTGTCCTCTTGTAGCTGATGGTGTGATATGGGTTAGTCCACTGGGGTGCTTTCTTGTATCCATTTCTGTCTTGTCCAGTACCTTCATCGAATTGCTCCTGGTTTTTGTTACATTGGCTCGAGTTAAGCATGAAGGGAAAGAAGTGCCACTTAGGGAATGAGACAGAGATGGTGCTGAGCACAATACAGGCACTGCAAGGAACACAGCACTCTTGAAGCCCATTCTCCAGTAGCTCTGCTAGAATTCTAGCACAAACTGGGATTTTAAACACATTTTTATTACTGAAGTGATCATGGATGATTTTTGGAGCTGATATGTTGACAAAGAAGGTGACAATTTTTAGGCAAACATGATTGTCCAAGTAAACACCCGGTGTCTCTCTAGAGTCACTTACACAGAAAAGGGGGAGGTGAAATTGCACCAGTTACTTTCCTCATGCTAAATTATCTTGAAGACTCAAAGCTCACCTCAGAAATGAATCTTTCATGACTCACTGAAAGAAGAGAGGAAACCCTGCCTAAGATACAGGCACTCTTTCTGTCCCATGTTATTTGTCTCAGAGCCAATGGTCTCATTTTTCATTCCCGCTAATCCTTGAGAAGGTGCAGCAGTGAGTTACAGTGGAGAGGCCATTTAGGAGGAGAGCTCCTTCAGAAACGCACTACTTGAGATAAAGTTTCTGCTGCTTGTTGGTCAGAGAACTACTCTGCTGGATAGAGAGGCAGTCACGTATTCTAGTAAGCCAGCAATGTGGGGAATGGAAAGCAGCCTTGCATGTGTCCTCTCTCATTTGGCTATCATTTGATAGAGATCCCTATTTCCCCTTCACCCTGCCTGGGGGATGGGCCACCAGTGTTCAGTGAAAAGGATGACTAAGAGGTTCTTCACCCAGCTACTGCCGTGTCATCTCTTCCTCCACACAGAACACTTTCCACCCAAAAATATGCCCTGCATATGTAGTTCAGAATAAAGCACCATATATATTGTTTCTACTGCTGTATATGCCATATACTTTATATAATCCTCTGCGTAATAAATACCTATCTGTTTGCTAATACTGCAGGAAGGGCTGTTTATACTATTATAAAGGTTCCTTGAAACATACAAAGTGTAGTTATAAACTTACTATAATTTGCATATAATATTTAATATTTAACCAGTTCATACTGGTTTTCCATATTGTATTTCTTTTCCTCAGGCTAAATTTTGTTGTTTTTAAATGGTTTATATGTTCTAAGAACAAGACTGAGGAAAAGAACATTATTTTAGCAATATTAAAAGAATTGCGTTGACTGGAAAGCTCTTTTCCTCTCTTCTTCCACTTAGCACACAGTTGTCTCAGAATCATGTCCTCTACAGGCCCCATGGCCACCCTTTCCAGTAGGCTTACTTCACAGTAATGGCAGTTCTCCTGAAGTCACAGATGGATTTGTACAGATACATTTATTTCCCTAGGCCTCTGAGGTAGAGGCTGAGCCTGCAACAAGCTCAATGACTATAGCCTAGCAGTTCTACAAGTCATTTTGAGTCCAGACACAAGCCCCTGTTGGGACGAGCTGAACTGCAAGGTGAAGCTTCCCAGACTGAATGCAGCAGAAGCACAATCTTATTTTCTAAACAGAGTGCTTGATTTTTCACATGGAATTAAGTGATTTAATGCATATAGCTTTATTATATAGCATCTAAGTATTACCCCTTAGTATGTCCCCTTTTTGTTTCCCTTTCTGTGCATCATTAAATTTACCTGCTTATGTGAAGTAAGTGGAGACATCTACAGATAAAGAAGTGCTGTGAATCAGCATCATCAGTTCCTTTTATCTTGAATGGCAACTTAAGAGCTTTAGGGAAAGTCTGAATCTGCTCGGCATTTTGTAATTTGGTGACATTCAAAGTGATGTTTCTTGAAGCTGATGATTAATGATTACACAGTAAGGCCTTCATCCTCATGGTACTTCTGAAAGCATAAAGCCTCCATCACTGCCGCTACTGGGTTAATTATAGAAGGCAGACATGAGCCACCCAACAAGAATACCCTGAATCCCATCTACCAGAGAGCATTCACAGCCAGCCTGTCTCAGAGTAAGAGTCAGGCAAATTCCTGACACTACTCTTCGAAGATTATTAGACCCCCCTCTTTCTACCTCCACTCTTCCTCCCCTGACACATGCACACATGCTCACACCCTCCTCCAAGCTCTGACAGACTTGTCAGAGGGAAAGAATTGTACAAGCAGAGCCCTTAACAGGAGAGAGAGATTCAGCTGTCAGCTCAGCACTCCTTTCTGGAGCTGACAGCAAGGGTGTCTAGCTCAAAAAAACGCATAATGTGCTAGAGGTTATCAGCAAATGGAATAAACGCCTTTATACTGCTACCAGGCGCTGTTTGCAGTGGGATGCCCTTTGAAAAGCCACTCACTTTTGGATCCAACTGCTCGGTTTGTGTCTGAATCCTTTTCTGTGCACAGAGAGGTTCTAACACTCAGCCCCACTGCCAGCTACCTGCAAAAGCCAGCTCTAAAATGTCTGATGGTGGGGGTGTCTGGCTGTGCTCAGCTGCAGGTCATACATGGGCATGCATTGCTGCCAAGAGGGAGGTGAAACAACTGTAGTAACCATGCATTCTGGGGAGGAGCTTCAAAAGCAGGAAAGCTGTCATCAGTCTGTAACAGACCCTCCAAATATCACCAAAGGAATTGGGAGCCCTCTTGGTACAATGACTGTGTAGAGTAGAAGGATCTTTCATCTGATGCTCAGACCTTTACAAACCTTTAGAACCATAGCACACAATGAGTTCTGCCATGTGCCATGCCTTTTTTACAGCCCTGTCACACGTACATAACTTCCCTCCTCTCAGCTGAAACCCCCTGATCAGCCACTTCTTTACTCTGCACTGAAACCGAAACGCGTAGGTCTAAAAAGCTAAAGATCACAAAGTGCTGTTTCTTAACCAGACCCATAGCAAACAGTAAGGAGTATGATGAGAGATTCATTTTCACTTACCGAAGATTAGATTACCCCATTTGCTTAGAGATTATCAGATCAAAATCCAACATAGATGATGGTGTATTTCCTCACCCCTCCCACTGTGACCTTTTAATGTATTGTAAACTGCTGAGACAGTTATTTTAAATGTCTTTGGTTGTTTAAGGTAGGGGTTTGTGGTACCTCTGCATCACGTGGCCTTTCATTAAAAAGGCAGGGAATGATTCAGATCATCAGAGGAGTTTTTGTTTTCCAGTTTCTGGGATTTAGGAAATTACAGTCATGAATTTGCATTGCTGCTATTATCAGCGGTATTATCAGTAGACTATATGGTAGAGTAAATGAGTCTAAAGAAGAAAAGCACTAGAAGGGATAACATGGATTCCCTAAAAACTCAGTCAAGATGATGTATAGCAATGGTGCACAGTCACCTCTGGACTTGCTGTTCCTGAGGAAGGGCCATTCTGCTGGAGGTCGTGGAGCGCCAGTGCTCACCGGCTCCCTGGGTGAGCTCACTACCACTCAACTGTCGTCTTTTCTTTATGCAGGATGGAGGATGCAGCTGCCCAGGAGATGTCGCCAAAGCTTTTGGTAAGGACAGTGCATAGTGCCACTTGTTATACCCCGTGTATCTTCAGCACCGTCAGCAGTGATGCCGGAGTCAATTGGACCCTGAATGTGTAATCAGCAATAGGTTACATTCTTCCTGTGAGTGACTACAGTGAAATTAATAAACCAGACATGAATTTGCTCTTTGGACCAGACAGGACAAATTTGGCAGCGTAAAACATACAGCGGTCGAAGTCCTATTTAGAAACTATCTGCCAGGTCTGCATGAGATACAGCCACTAGGACAGTAATACAAAGAAAACTGATAGGGGTTTCTTCTGAGTAGGGTTCAAAGATGCCTGTAACGTTGCCAGATCTGTCTGACTTTGGCTTTGAATGGATGAAGAGCTGGTGGAATGTATGTTGGACAGAAGAACAAAACAAAAAGGCAGGCCAGATCCCTGGAGATGTTCTTGGGATCAGCTGTCAGTTTGAAGAGATGAGATTTTATTTATACTGTATCCCCTAGAGCTGAGCAGATGTCTAAAACATCTAAGTTAATAATTAACAGATTTTGCTCTCATGCCAGTAGCTCCAGTGAATTGCACCAGCTCTTGCTGATAGAACAGAATTTAATCCGTGAGTATTTTCTATTGGGCATGAAAGTTACAATGCTGTGGGAGGGTCAAGGTCAGTGTTGTCACTTAGCCATAACCTTGTTGTAGCAGTGTATGTGAACTAGGCATGAAATGCATCCCGGGCGACCAGGACATTTAAAGACAGTCCCCTACCCTGCAAAATGCCAGACCTTTTTGAGATATCTCAGAGGGTTAACACTTGGAGTACAGTGGGACAGCACAGTCTCTCGTTGGGATTTCAAGGTGGTGCGATACAAGAGATAGGACATTATGCAGCACATCTGCTCAGCAGGAAGCTTCGCAAGTACGGAAAGCAGGGGCAGGCCTAAACTCGGATTACAGACCTGCCAAGAAAAACTCTGGGCCTTCTGGAAAGGCTGAAACCAAAATCTGTCTTCTTAGTTTGCAGACAGCTCCAGTTTTCAAACAGGTCAGATGACAAGGAAGACTTCATTAGAGAATTTTAATCACAGCTGCGGTGTGATTGCTACCAGCAAGGAATCTGGTCAGTCACAGGATTTCACAGCACCATTGTGTTACCCAGTGGGTGATGTGACGTAGGGAATAGATACTTCCAGTTGGATGATTTTGACATTGATGAACAGCGGCGTCCACCCTCTTTGACAACAAGATTGTATTAAAACAAACACCCGACCTCTCCTCAGCCCAGCCCACTCTGACATCACGCTGCCTGCAGTGAGGCCTTTGTTCTGCCTGACTTTCCCTGGCTCCTCCACTCACCCGGTTCTTGCTGGCGTTGTGCTGGGAGCTTGTGAACAGGGATTGCAACCTCACTGCATTCCCAGCTGCCTGTGCAGAAACCTGGCCTGTGGAAAAGGTCTTTCTTCAACAAGAGCAATCCCAGAAGTTAGAACAACAGGAAGCAAGTTCAAAGTGTTTAAAATGTTTTGCTTTGTGATGTTTATAGCCAATCTGAAGGGTCCTTGTAATCTTTTTGGGCTAACTGAACAGAAACTTGCTTGAAACCTACGAAAGGGCGTATTCTGGCCTTGCTGATTGTCAGAAGGTGCTGGGATTCACAGTGGTATGTGTTTGAAGGCTACCACGGGTTGTCCCTGGGACAGAGGAGCATCAGAAAGCTGAGATTATACAGGCAGTAGCTCTACTCTGACAATAGGCCAGACAGATCAGTCTGACCTGCGTGTCACAGGTACAGGGCTGGAACTGATAGAGGTGACCTTGAGGCAATAAACTTAGCATATCTGGTTATGTATAATTGAGGCAGACACACTGTGGACATCTGACTAGCTGGAGCCACGTGTGCATTTGTCAAAGGTGGGTGGCAAAATAAGCTTCTAGATAATGCTATTACTATCAGTGTTTATGGAATACTATTGAGATGATAGGCTATGTGAGTCACATGGAAGGTAGCCTCCATGCCCAGGATTTACAAGCCAAAGCCTGGATACCGATCCTGCATTGTCTAGTACAGGCTTCTCTGTGTGCTGAGAGCCTCTTGGGGGGAGGAGTTACATCAATACATTGGATAGCAGAGACCGGGTACTCAAACACACAGATGTCAGTTTAACCTGGGGATGGAGGCATGGACAAAGCATGGACGAGAAACCCAAAAAGGACTTTTGATTAAAGTGATTATACTGTCTCTTTATGGTGGATCATTGTAAAGTCTTCATGTTGAGGTGCTCATTATAAAGCAGTGACAAAGCAGCCATTTGAATCATGAGAAGTGTGAGGGACTCATAGATGTGAAGACTAGCATTTACAAACAGCTAAAGATGTGACTGGAGGAGGCAAATTCATGGGAACAGGTGGAGTAAAGTGGATTGAGTGAAAGTAAAGAATTGTGAAGAACCGTGAAGAAGATGCTGAGAAGCTTTACAAGTGGAAGGTGACACCACTGGTGTGAGGAGTCAAGAGGTAGATTGGGTATTTTGACAGAAGGGAAACAAGGTAGAAGCCGATTTAAAAAGGCAAGGAACAGAGAAGCACTGAAGGTGGGGTACAAAAATGCTGGGAGTTACAGATACTTTAGGATAGACTCCTGGAATTCTGGAACTGCTGGATGGGAACCTGGTATGGACTTGGTAAACTGAAGGTATTGCTGCCATCTGGGTATTGGAGCTGATGATGGAAAAGATGAAGGTTGATCAGGAAGAGAAGAGGTGTTTTGATGCAGGAATGAGAGAAAGCATGAAATAATTTTGTGTTGGGCTCTCAGGTGGTTCACATAACTGCACCCTTGGAAAGGCTGATACCGTGAACACATTTCTCAGAATACCCCAGGGAGGTACTACGGTCTCCTTTTTTAAAGATGAGAAGTCAAAGCACAGAAATATAAAGTTCAATTGCCTGAGGTCACATATATTTTTGTGACACAGCCAGGAACAGAATGTGCCTTTTGAATCCTACGCCAGCATCTTTAACACAATACTGCTGTTCCTTACAGCAGTGGTGAGAAAAGATACAGGAGCAGGGAAGGAAAAGGAAGGAAAAATCATGTGGAAGAGTCAACTGGGGACATGCACTGGTTCCAAAATATACCTGACAGATCATACTGGCTTTTTTTTTCCTGTTTTCAACAGCTGTGTATATCTCCTGTTGCAAAGGCACGCTGGCTCAGCTGGAGCACAGGTGAATGTTGATTCCAGGGTCAGCTGTGGTCCAGGCAAACTTAGGCTGCATCTGCCTGGAGGGCTGCCCAGGCTACGAATCCAGGCTGGCTCCAGCTGAATTTGCACAGAGCCAATCTGGTTATCAGTAACTTGTATTATCAGGCATACAAAAGACATCTGAGGGACTCCATCCAGATCCAGCAGAACTGTGTGAGTGCTGCAAGATTGGGCTGGTGTCAGCACACGTGTTCTCTAACGGCTTGAAACAGAAGGCACTGTGAAATGTGAATGAGCAAAATCAGCCCAGATACAGTGTAGGCCTCAAGGGGGAAGTCCTCCCCAGCATCAGTGCATTGAAGTGGCATTGTGTAGGAACAGGACAAGTCTAGCAAACTCTGGGCAAGCTACTGGGAAGCTTGTATGCAACATAAGCCATCACATCCTGTATTATCTAGGGGGTTGTTGCCAGGTGTTCCCAGTCCCCCACAACCTAAAGTAATGCACACTGCAATTAAAAGACTGCAGCTGCGTGTTGCAAACATCACCAGTGCTTCTGGTCATACGAACCCCATGCAAAAGTAAAGACAGACCATACTAAAAACTACAGCCTTCCAGTTGGATGTTAACTGGCAGAAAAGTAGTGAAACAGACTTGTAACTTTCATACATCTTTGCAACACTGAAACAGTTCAGGAGAGCACTGGAAAAGTATATTTAAAGGGGTCTTGTCATTCCTGGAGCTGCAGGGCAGTAAATGTATGTCATTCCAGTGTGTAGATGTGCTGCGTCTGCTGTAACGCGGCTCCTCTCTCCTGGAAGAGCTTGATGAATTATGTTGTAGTTTGCAGAAGTTACTCAAGCTGGATGAATTTCAATACTGTAATTCACACATATTTGCTTTCCTCCCAAAATATGCAGTCAAAAATAATGAATAAGTGCACAGGAACCAAAATCCTGTGATTCTGAAGTGTAGATTTCATGTGACTGTTTTGCATTACTAATTTGGAGGCTGCAAGACCCATAACCAGAGACAGGACTAGAACTGAGGATCAGGGGATAGTATTAACACTGAAACAGAGTGTCCTTTGGCAGTCCTTTGACTTGTTTAAAGGCACTCTTTGAAACCTTGACCTCAAATCCGTCCCTCCTTCCTCATGTTGTTTTCTTGCACCCATGAAGAAGACATCAACTGGATTTACCAGAGTACTATTTTTTGCAAAGGTGGAGCAAGATTGTGCCAGGTAACAACAGGAGCTCCCCACCAGTAATTGAGAATGTCTTAAAGGATGAACGTTCCCTTAGTTTTTGGCAGGTTAATAGTAGTATCAGGCGCGAGTCAAACTAAGGCTTTAGAACTCAGACATCTGAAACAAGAGACCTCAGGAAAAATCTGCCAGGTAGCTGTCATGATGGGACACCTGAATGGGTGCCTGGCTATAAATGTTGCTTGTGATGTGCTCAGCAGTTTTGCACAAGCTTCATTTTCACTATGCCTTTACCATGGACAGAGTGTTCCTTTCAAACAACAACCAGGCAAAGGGAGGTGAGGTCAGCAGAGCAGCTGGGTGCTCTCCTGCCAGGCATTGCATTGCTGCTAGGTCTGCTCTTTGGCAAAGGGGTGGAGGGAGGGAACTGGCTTTTATAGCTCAAAGCACACTCCACACTTGTCATGTATTCTGAAATCAAAACATTCCCAAATTCAGGCTTTGTCTCTTAAACAGGTGGCAGAAGCTGAGCAGGTTTGATAATGATTTTACTTTTCAGATTTCAAGGTCTGGTGCTGTTGTTTGGGTAGTTAACAGAGATCAGAGCAAATCCTCATGCCAGACTTACCTAGGCTGGGATCTCCCCAGAGTTCGGACGTGTTCATAATGGGGTGGGGTTAGTTCAGGCTCATATGCTTTCTATGAAGTGAGGTTTATAGCTGTGTTCTTTTGCCAGTTCTGGGAATAATGTGGCCGAGGGGAGGCCTGTTCTGACACACACATATCGAAGAAGCAGAGAGTCTGAACTGGAAAATGCTTTGTTTCAGGGATAGGTCACCACAGGCTCATAAGAGTAAAAGACAAACTTTTCCAAGCAAGACTAGATATGCCAAAATATCACAGGAGGAGCTGCTGGTGGAATAGTTCCAGCCCAGCTGGAAATACTGGAAATCACAGTAGAAAATCAAGAGTGATTCCAAAAACCTTCTTCCTCATCTTACTCCTAGTGGAATTGATTTCGTGATTTGCAAAGCTAGAGAAGATGGACAGACTGAACAGGCATGACTGAGAATTCAGTGTTGTTGTTCCATATCAGGAACATATCCAGACCTCCTTTGCGGTGCATGCTGTGTACCACAGAACCCAGGGGTGGCAGTCCTTGGCCCAGAGTTTTTAAGCAACAGGAACCAAATGCAGCCCCATCCAGATCTCTTTGACGAGGGCTCACCCAGACCTACACTGAACACATATGGCTGATGGACTTGAAAAATCCACTGCTTGTTTTGTGTCAGTGTTGGGAGGAGTACATTATATTAATGAGCATGCCTTCCTCCAGGGTACATTCCAACTCACAGCTTGTAGCCTAGACAGGTCTGGAAGTAGGAGATGTCCTCTTCTCTGTACGGCATTGAGCTCAACGGGTCCCAGCCCTGTGATTAGGCCTTCTAAGTACCGCAGTCACAATAGTAGTTAATAAGGAATGGTGCTCAGATAACCATTGTGAAGCAAAGGGTTAAATCTGAATTTCAAAATAAAGAGTGTTGGGTGGAGTAGAATAACCTATGTCTTTGTCATCATAACAGAAAAGCATTCTTTCAATTTAAAATATCAGAGAAATATAATTCAGCATGTGTCAGTTCTTCAGTAAAGCATTTCTTTCAATTTTGCTGCATTTATTACAGAAATGGACTCTCTGTACCAGTTTATTTAGGGTTGGCTGTTGTTTTTAGAGGCCACTGTGTTCTTGCTTTGTCTTTTACCCTGTTCTACCTTCCCTGCTTCCTTACATGTCACTTTGTGATCACAGGAGCCGGTGCTGATTTTGTCATGCTTGGAGGAATGTTTGCAGGCCATGACCAGTGTGCTGGAGAGATTATGGAAAAGAATGGCAAAAAGGTGAAACTCTTCTATGGAATGAGCTCTGATACAGCCATGAAGAAGCATGCAGGAGGGGTTGCCGAATACAGGTACGAATTCCAGAGAGGAGCAATTGCAGTGAGACAGCCATCCAGAAACTTCTGGAGCAGAATTGTGCAAAAGGCATCTGTTGGAAACAGGCCTGTGCCTTTATTCCTGTTTCGGAAGCTGTTACCAACACTTACGGCAGCAGATCGGAGGGAGGGATGACATCAAGGGGGAGAGAGGGAGAAGGAGCTGGGGGTGGCTAGCTGAGAGCAACCATGTTCACGTGATTGCAGCCATGCAGTGCTGTCACTGCTGCACTAGCTGCGTGGTCTGGGAGGTCATTAGGCACTGTTCTGACTTAGGGCTCTCTCAGGATATGTATGAATTAAATGCTGGAACATGGCACACCAGGCTGCAGTTTCTGGCCCTCTGCTTGTCTAGGTTGGGCGTCCTGTTGGTGTATGGGTTCCCACATGCTGTTTCTGTTGCTTTTGTTTGCAAAAAATGGGTGCCTGGGGAACTGGTGAAGCGCAATTGGGTTTTCCCCAGTATGGAGTTGAGTTACAGCTGTAACACTAATGAGGGCCCAGGAACTCCAAAGCACTCTCAGTCACAGCCATTACCCCCAGGACTCCCTTCTGCATTTGTTGGACAGTCTTCTTCAGCAGCAGAATCCTGCTGTACAGATTTCCCACCCTTTTTTTGGGTAACAGAGCATCAGAGTAGCCCTAAATCATGCAGCACGTGGGACCTTGGGTTTTGAGCTAAAATCCTTGGCGGGGGAGGAAAGGAAGAAAGGCTTTGTAAAGGTATGTCTTGTCCGTTGCTACTTTACTCCAGAAAGTGATAAGAATTTTGACTTCTCGAAAAAAGCAGATGACTCCAGAAAACCTCTGTGTGTTTTTTCTTACGAGTGGCAGGTATAGTCACTGCCCTTAGACAACATGGTTCTTGCATACTTTGTTAGAGAATGTTTCCTGCCTTACAGTTTACACTGGTTTATTGAGGGGTCTTTTTTGATTCTCTTTTCCTCTGCTGGGGTAGATTCAGGCTCTGGACCCATTTGGTAAACTGCTCTTTGTAAGGGCCTCAGAGTCAGTGACCTTATCTACTGTTCTAGACGGCAAGGTCTGATGGGTTTTGTTGGCCCTATCTGCAATAACTACTCCAGCACGTGGGTTTTTCCCAATGCGTCCAGCTGCTACCGCAGAAAAGAGCTGTAGCACTATGAATTTGACAGTGCAGAATGTAAAGCAGAATGGGATCCACAAAATAAAATGGAATTCACACTTTGACACAGAGACACGCTGGTAGGACCCTGGCAGTCTCAGACATCACACTAGATAGAAAGCACCTTTAATCCCCCCTCCTGTCTTCCACCTCGATATTGGCTCTTGTTGTGGTTTTTGTCTGACAGTTCTAAAGAGTTATAATACACCATAAAAACGTGCACTGGTTCCCCTAGCACTTTACAAAGTGGTGAGACACAGCCTACTTAAGAGCATTTACACCTGTCTCCTTTGGCCTAAGTGTCCCAAGCTGGTTATTATGAGCTCCTAGACTGCAATAATAGTGGAGGCTAAGGAAGGCTATTGGTAGACGTTGTGCAGGAGAGACCTGGAGATAAATGAAGTCATTAGCTTTCCTGCTCTGGCAGAAACCCTAGGCTCATTAAAAGAAAAAAATGTGAAAATGGGGAAACGAACAGCTTGTGGACACTGCACTTAGGAGATAGTCTGTGCCTACTAGACACAGTCTGGTTCAGTACTACTTTCTGAGGAAGACTTCTGAAGAGAAGAAAAACAGTCAGACATAGGGATGAGAGATGATAGTAAGAGTTTTTCAAGGGCAAAAAAGCTCGTGATGAGTTTTGGCAAGTTCCAAGGGCATTTGTTTCTGCAGGAAAAAAAAAATTCTTTGCATATAAAAATATGCAGTGAATACTGTAATTTGAGGAGAACATGTAAATCCTGGCAGATTTTCAAGCCAGGATTTTTCTGCGTCTAACAGGATGAGAAGGGGACAGGGGTACCTTTACCTTCTGCCTGAGGAGGACATGCATGTCTTCTCAAGTGGAGTGTACCCTTTCTACCTTACCGAGCCTATGTACCTCTTTCTGGGGCTCAGATATGAAGCTAGTGAGCAACGTGCAAGGGATTTTTTTTTTTTTTAAATCTCATATGGGGCTGCATCTGTACCTGTTAAAATCACTATTATCTGCAGGATATCTGGCTACACTGAGGATGGCCAGTGGATTGCTCAGGGGAGCAGCCCATGCAACTGGATTTCCAGCTGGTTGACCTGCAAGACTCTTTTGGCGCTGCAGGTTCAGTTTGCTTTTGCTTTCAAGCACAAATGTTTATTTGCAGAAGAAAGAGCTGCACAAGAGTCCATCTGCATCTGAGAGGAGCTGAAATGCCGCACCAGAAAGGTGTGCTGCATACCTCTGAGCTTTGATTCACTCTGCATTCATATGCCACTTCCCAGAAGCTGTGTACAGTTCTGGGGCTTTTTTTGTCCCCCAGCGAATCTGCTTGTTGTCAAAGCCTCTGAACAAATGGTCTGAGTGGACAGCACTAGTAATATCTCATAATTTAAAAGTGGCATCTGCCAGTTACACAGAGGTGCTGGCAACTTTTTATCTGAACTACAATATCTCACTGTCCTTTGCTACCCTGCGCTTGTGTCAGCTGGAGTGTGGGAAAGGCCTGATGCTAGTCAGGCATGTAGTTAATGAATGGCATCTCCCTGAGAGGTCACAGAGCAGCCCAGGCGGGCTGCGTGGATGTCAGTGCAGCCACAGTCATTTAGGGCCTGGCCACCACAGAGCTGGTAAAAGTTGCAGGAAAAGTTTGAGAAAGCTTTCTTGTACCAGTGGGCCAAAGGACTAAGGCAGCTGTTAAGTTCTACTCCATCTAGTTAGATGTGCATGTGATCTGGCAACAAAATTTATCACCAGCAGGAGAATTAATTGACGCTGCTCCCCCCTTAAAAGTGAGATAAAGTGCAAGTATAATGTCTTGTAGGGAGAAAGGAACTGTATTTGGCTCAGTCTAGATAGACCCTTTCAATCCCTTATGGGCAATACTACACAAATTCTGCTTGATCCATCGCTGTGTTTTGATTTGCGTCCTGATTTTAGAGTCCCCTGGGGAGCAAGTTCTGAAACCTTCTCAGCAACAAGGGAACGGACCCACAGTCTGAAATTTGCGGTCCCTATTGAGCTACTGCTTTTTTGTGCCACTGAGGGGTAACATAGGACTCCCCAGTCTCCTGCTAGCTACAACAGCTCCAAGCATTAAATCTGTAAGCCTTGAATATTAACTGTGAAGGAGCCGATTCTCATCTCATTGATGTTGCAGCCTCGAGGCAGAGCTGGCTACCCATACCAGCCTTGGTCTTGGTCTTGCTTGGCCTGTCCCAGCATGATGAGTGTCACTGTGGTTTAAAAATAGTAACTGTTAGTTATCCAGCACTGTAAATGTGCTATGCATTGAAGGGACGATTTGAAACAGGGCAAGGCTTTGCTTTGAATTACTCTTGTAGGAAAAGGTACAGGAAGTTTAGTCACTTACTAGTTTAGCTTATGGCAAACTTGAACCAAAAGGGTTCCAACTCAGCATTTGAAATGCTGGATACCCCAAACAGGTCAAGTCAGCGGGGCTTCTTTATATGTGTTTTAAAAGCCCAACTTTACATTTGTATCATTACCCCAATAAGCTGTTTTGTCTTTAAGAGAGCCTGAGCACTCACAATGTTTTATTCAAGCAGTGGGGAGCTCAGTGTCTCAGCCCTTTGCAGAATCAGACTACTTGTCACTTACCTTCATCTTCTCAAAATTACATATTTTGGCTGGAGAACCTGAACATCCAGCAAACAGTTACATTAAAATTGACAGGTAAGGCGAGATGGCTGTAGCAGGGAATAAAAGTCGTGAGAGTAATTGTTTTTGTAATGAATATGTCAAGTTGATCCCGTTTAATTTTGTATGAAATCTGTGTACCTGGTCTCATTACTTTTATGTCATTTATGTATCGGTTTATTTTTACATTTTTACCTCCTTCCACGAGGAACATGGATCAGACCTGGGAATTTCTGAAAGGCAATTATTAGGTTTCTTTTATGGGAGAAAAGAAATAAGGCAAGCGGGAACAGTGACTGCAGTATTGTTCAGTTAGAGCCAATTTGCTTTTGTTAACCCTTTTGAGATTTTGCAGGTTTTGTGTGAACGACGCAGTTCTACTGTGGTCACTCAGCAATTCACAGCTGCTATTAAGCTGCGTTTTAGCACTTTATAGTAACTGTAGGGTGGAATTTGGGCCTCAGAGGAAGAATAGCACCAGCAGCTGGCTGCTACTCGCAGTCTTGTTTTGTATCTGATAGCTTGGAAGACCTGCCTCCAATTCCTGCCATTTCTTAAATGCTCCACTCATAAGGTTGCCTCATGCTGGGGCAGCTTGACACTTTGTCCTGACCCATGTTTTGCTGGGCTGAGAGAGCACCATCACCTGTGCTTTACCCCATCCAGCCTGCTGGGATCCCCCCTCACCACGCGCATCCCTCCATGCCAGCAGCAGGTGTGAGCTGGCCGGGAGTCACGGGGTGCGCTGCAGATTGGACCGCGTGTGAAAAGTCTAAAGCAAAGAGTCGTCCCTTTCTATTCATCACTCAGGGGCTAGCGAGAGACATAGATTCTCTGCTGAGAGCACCTGAGCACACCTTTCCCAGCTGCTGGGAGTCCCAATTGCTTCGTCTTCACCTTTCTTTGCTGAGAAAGGATCAGGTTCAGGTCACAGCTCTGGGAGAGATGTCACGCTGTCCTGCTGACTTGTGTATGCCGCGCTTTGCCAAGCGTGCCGGCTTTTGTGATACCCCTTGTTACTGACTCTACCCTTTTCCCCTGGGGACTGGTGTACTGGGGTTAACAGTAACACAGCCTGACTGCATACTCATCACAAACTTTCCCCTCACGTCCCCGCGGACAACACTATGGAGGTCAGTATGACAACAGTCTGAGCACATGCTTATTACAAACTCCACACTCTCTGCAGAACACATCACCAAGAAAGTCTTGGACTAGATGATCTCCAGAGGTTCCTTCCAACCCCTGTCATTCTGTGATACTGAGAAAGTCCCAACAGTTTGAATGTATACCCATTACAAACTCCACCCCTTGCCCCTGTGGACCTCTGTCTGGGTTAACATGGCAATAATCTGAATACTTGCAACAAATTTTAGGACATGTCCCTTCAAAACAAACGAACAACAACATAATGGCAGTTCACTGTGCTTTAGCATAAAAGCACGTAACTAAGATTGTACAAGCTAAAATGAACACCACTGTTGAAGGTACCAGTAGGGTCACGAGTTCAGTACCCGTAGGGCTTCATTTACATCCAAAATGGGTGGAGGGTGGTGGTGGTGAACAGTGTTCACATGCAGCAGCGTGTACATTTCCCCATGTGGGGAGTAAGACGAAACACCGAACAGTCTCGCTGTCTTGGGGCTTGCTCCACAGCCATAACATCAGCTGAGCTCTCACCTAACATTTTTTGCCGTGCTTTCAGTTGCTTAACTCACAGGTCTAGATTTCTGTCCCACTTCCATCTTATCCTCCTCCTTTTCATTCTGGAACATCCGTTATTCCCAGCATGTAGCATGAGAGTGTGGAGAATTATCAGCCCTTTTTGACACTTTTTTCAAGTATGAACATAAAACTGGGCTCTTGGTGTTTTTGTGGAGCTAATCTCGCACCTCTCTTCCAGCATGCTTCCCCCAGTGTGGCATCTCTAGGTCACTCCTTGATCAACAGGACATCCCACCAGCTTATCAGCCGATACTAGAGGAGCAGTAGCAACTGTCTCGCTGTCAGAGCTTTGGGGGTGTGACGTTAAGTGTTTTCCACTTGTGTAGGTTTTGGTTTCCAGAGCCAAAAGTGGCATCCCATAAGCTCCAGCTTCCTAACACCACCATAGCCGCTGCAGGGGCAGCCCCCAGGGCCAGTAGCTTTAAGTGTCCTGTGTTTCTGTAATTTTTCTCTGAGAAAAGGACCACCCTTTCACACTCTCAGGAGCAACGTTCCCATCTCTGCAGGTCTGTTGAACCACAGTAAGTGGGGCTGTCCTTCTTGGCAATCAGCTCTCTGCTCTCAGAACCCTGCAACTTAACACCCCACATGATGCTCAAGCATGAATTAACAGGCCACTCATGTTCAAACCTGTGGGGCATTCATGCATTAATTAATTGGACGCTCGTGTGTGAACTGAATTGGCAGTCACACATGAATGCAGTAAACCCTGCATTTCTTGCCCAGTGCAGCATGCAGAGCTCTTCAGGTGGCAGGATCTGGTAGGTAAAATTGCACTGGTTTCCTCAAATCCCAGATGTGCACTGCCTCTCACAGCCTCACGGGAAGCTCCCCAGAGGCTGAGCTGAACCTCCTGACTTTGACGGGATGAGGTGGGCATGGCCGAAAACCCAGCTGCAGGGTGGTGGCATGACTACTTTTATGTCGTTCTGTGGCCCAGGCCTTCTCTTCCTGCTGGCACTGGAGCTGCAAATAAAAGCCTGTGAACTCCCAGAGCGTAGTCCCTAGAACACAGGACTGCGCCCCGTGGAGTCTCTTGACGGCAGTGGTACATACATTTCCCATTGGCTCCTTATTACGGTGTTTATTTAAGAGTTTCAGGAAAGAGTCAATTAGTCATCAGATGTAGGGAGATTAATCATGGTTCCGTATTCACATGGCATATTAACACTTCTTCTTTATTGTCTCCCTAGGGCTTTCACCTCACGTTTAAACCAACCGAATGAAATATAGCCAGGCTCACACTGAAGTACCTCCACATAGCCACTGCTGCTGTTAATGATTTGCAAATGCAGCCTCCAAACAGGCATGCCCTTTCTTTCTTGCACTATCCCTTAGACAACTTGTTTAAGGGAGAAGTGAATAAAGCCACAGTTACAACAATGACAGATCCCAGCTGTGATTTCTGCCCTCTCCTCTCCACATTTCTTAGGCCCCCTTCCCAAGGCCTACCTCCCCAAAGGAGCTAGTGTGCTGTGCAAAGCTTTAAAGCCTACTGAAACCAGCTGGTGATTGGGGAACTCTGCTGCAGAAGGAATTGCTGAGCATGAGGCTGGAGAAAGCTGAAGGGGAAGGGGTAGAAGTTATTTGCCTGGATTCTTCCATCGTGTAACTGTTCAGATGTACTTTTGAGGACAGTGCAATCTGTGCTGGCGTGCACCTGTACTTGACAGCATTCACAGCACTGCTGTCTTTTCTGGCGTTTTTGCCTGGCTCTGAACTGTGTGCTAGCTCACCTTTTACCTTCGGGGGACAGCTCTGCAGTGGGTTTTCGTAACAGGTTTCCCACCCCATCTCTGTGGGCTCTGGAGAATCAGGCTGGCAGGAGACAGCCAGAGCATTTCCACCTGCGTCTGGTCAGTGACGTGGGACAGAGCCCAGGGGCTGTGAAGCCTCTGTAACGCTGTGCTGAGCAGTGCCTCCTGAGAACCAGCTCCAGTGTTTCTGTTAGTTGCTTGAGCCTGGCCATTCCTTACACTTCAAAGCTTGCAGCTCTCAAGGTCAAACGTACCTTTCCGTAAACCTGGAAGTTTCATTTGCTTGTAGGCAGATGGTGGAGGTGAGGAAGGGGCAGATCTGTAAATACACTCATGGGATATTGGAGCGCCTACAAAATTTGCCTGCTTCTAGGTCACAGTATTGGTGGTGACTGGAGTTGAGGCGTTTCAGTGCTTGAGAGCACCAAGCAGCAACAGGCAAGCAAGCAATAAAGCCGGGGGACTATTTGTAAACTGCAGCGTGTAGAGTATTAAGCTCCACGTTGCTCCAGGAAACACACCATGGTGTTTTCCATCTAGATGTAAATGCAATAACCGCTGTCTTCTCCAGGGCTTCAGAGGGCAGAACTGTGGAGGTACCGTACAGAGGGGACGTGGAACTCACCATCCTGGACATCCTCGGCGGGCTGCGCTCCACCTGCACCTACGTGGGAGCTGCCAAACTCAAGGAACTGAGCAGGAGAACAACGTTTATCCGCGTCACCCAGCAGCACAGCCAGGTCTTCTCTTAGCCCAGGACTGGGGGACTGGAGAGAGAGGGGTGGGGGAGAGGAGCAGGAAGGGCTGCTGTTTTGCTTTGCTTTCTCCCCCACATTGTGTTGGTGGCAAACTCTCCTCTCTCAGAGTGGCAGGGTCACAGCCAACGGAGGGGCTGTGGCTGGCACTTGGAAGGGGAAGGTCGTGCTATTAACACGGTGCCATTGGTTCAAAATGCAATAGCCTCATCTTTAATTGTTGTGCCTATTTTATTTTTTAATCAACATTTCTTCATCCGTTTCCCCCCGCCTCTGATAAACAGCTGCTGATACCTCAGTTAACAAAGAATTGGCTTGTACAGCTTTGGCTTTTGCGCCTGCAGGCATATGGACATTCCTTCTTTTAAGGCTGACCTGTCAGCTACCACCACGTCTAGTGGTGCACCCTCCAGACACTGCAGGCTGGGAGAGAAAAAGATGGAAGGAATTGTGTTACGAAATCAAAAATCAAATTCTCTTCATCTTTGTTCTGACCAAAGAGTAGATGTTTGTGGCACAGCTGCCAGCCTGCAGAGTGCCAGAGGTGGATGGTGGACAAGGCCTGGCTACGGGTGACTTCTTATGGTGATAATAAAATGCCAGATCTCTTTCACTCTCAGTTCACAGGGCTTCAGAGAAGCTGGCATTGAATGTAGTGAACCCATGGTGCCCCCTCGCCCCCATCTCAGGAGACGATGTCTTGGAGCTTGCCTGCTTTTTGGTGCATGCAGTTACTGAATTACTTGCGTTCCTGCTTTTACCTGCTCTCTGTGAACAGATTTCTGAGACATTGAAACTCAGCAGCAGTAACCTACCGGGGTTGGGGGGGGAGGTTCTCTGCAGCCCTCCCTCTTCCCTTGCCTGCTCGTATCCATTTAGGAAAGACAAAAAAAACGCTGCAACGTGCATTGTCTGTGGCTGGGTGAATGAGGCCAGGGGCATCAAATTCACTTTTGGTTATCTGGTACCACTCCTCTGCAGTCCTTGACACCACGAAAAGCGAAAGAGAGCTTTTGGCAGAATAGCCTGATTACAAGACAGTGGTAGGCTGAGCCGGAGTTAGAGCTCTAAAGGCAGTAATGAATGTTTAAGACTCTGGATAACAGTTTAATAAAATGTAATGGTCCGCTAATTAATTGCTAAATCACAATGAACTTTCTCTGGAAATACACATTGCATCCACATGAATACCACAGTAGCTCGTTATGATAAATGATGTAGAAGTGAGCACCAATGAATTAATAATGCTTGGCCACTTACTTTGAAGTGCTGCTGAGATCATAATACAGCTGACGTTACTTCAGGACTTCAGAGTCTTACTTTCCCCCTCCTGTAGAATCTGTAGAAAGAGGCAGCCTTCCTTTGAAAAGCAAAAGAGTGATCTGTAGGAAGAGGAATAGCAAAGAGAAACTCTAGAATTAAACTCATCTGCTGGACTGCTCAAAAAGCCGTGCACAAGGAGTGGTACAGCGGACCATGCTGAGAAGCACATCTAGGCCACAGGCTGGTCCCTGCTGACTTTGAAATCTGTTGTGCACATTAGGAAAAACACAGAGTATCTTCTAAATAGCCTAATATTTTAAATGTCTTCCATTTAAGATGTAGGACATAATTCTTAATTGGAAGTGTGGCCCCTTCCTCTGCTTTGGAGGTGAGTAAGGGCCTTAATGTGAGCACAGGTTACGCTTGTGCTGGCTTTAAGGACCATTGGCTCTGCCCACGCACCGTAAAGGAACCTGACCCCCGAAGGGAAGCAGGGCCTGTGAATAGAGCATCTGAGCGCTCTTCCCTCCGGCCTGAAAGCACCAGGTTAGGAAGACACCAGGCTGCTTTAGCACAGACCCTACCACGGGCCGCATCCTGCCCTTACCTGCCCTAAGCCCGGAGCACAGGCACTATTCCTGCCCCGCATCAGTTCGGCTGTAGGACGTCACCACTCCGGTACTGACGGGATGCGAAGGGCAGGGACGCAAAGGCAAATGACCGCCTCCATGCGGAGTGGGGTCTCCACACTCGTGCCTTCATGCGTGGGAAGGGCAGCGGTCTGCTCTCTCACGCCTACTCTCGCTAGCGCTTTTCTACTTCTTTTAGCTACATTTCTAAACGGAATTTAAGAAATACATACACATATATAAAATATATATATATATATTTGTAAACTTTTTTTTTAAAAAAAGATCATACGCACACTGAACGGAGCAGCTTCATGACATGTCTTCGGAACAGTTTCTTTTCCAAAGGGCAGGTGCTTGGGACAAGGCTGGGGGGGGGCCGCCTCTCCGCTGGTGTGGCAAGCGTGGGGCCCCCTCCCCGGGCATCTGCACCCTCAGGCAGCCAGCCTGGCCTGGGGCTGCGCCTTCCTGCCCCTTCCGCACATACCTCCGACCCACGGGCCCGTGACTAACAGGAAAGGATGGGGACAGGCTAAGCTTCAGTTGTCCCCAGAATTCTCCAGGCTGTGAATGACACTGATGCTAGGAATAGTTATTGCTGAAGCTTTGATTTAGGGTATTTGGTTTTCTTAATAGCAGCTCTTACCATCATTTTGATAAGCAGTGTTTTCTCTTTCGTTTTCTCCTTCTTGCTCCAAAGTGAAGGGGAGAGAGAAATCGCCTGCAGAAAAGCTGACCCGGTGACACGGCAGCACCTCACCCAGCGTTACACGCGGGGTTTGTTCAGGGATAAGGGTCAGGTATGTCAGCGCTCACCACTGACACTGTGCACGGCCAGCTCGCAGGTGAGCTGGAAAATGGAAAAAAAGATGAGCTGGAGCCCTCTTTTAACAGCCAGTCCTGTGATCCCTTACCTTCCCTTAGCCCTGGTGCTGTGCCCGCCTCGAGCCCACTGCCACTCTCGCGAGGAAGCGGTGGGCATTGAGGGAGCGGAGGGCACGCTGTGTCTGGCAGGATGGTCCGAGCGGAGGCCACAACTAGGGATAAACGCCACATGGATCTACCTCACCTGCACATTTAACCGGCTTCTCTGTTGGTGTCCTTCTGTGGGAAGTGTCATTCGTTAAGCGCGTAGTGTTGGGTGATTGTGCGTAACCTGGTCATGTTTGGCCCTACCACCCCGACCCCATCCCCTCTAGAGGGACGCTGTGAGTGTGACAAGCTGTGCTGTGGG
Organism: Rhinoptilus africanus; assembly: GCA_013400135.1. Lineage (NCBI taxonomy): Eukaryota > Metazoa > Chordata > Aves > Charadriiformes > Glareolidae > Rhinoptilus > Rhinoptilus africanus. The sequence continues at coordinate 6,631 of VXBO01002660.1, read as the reverse complement.
CCACCGTCACACCTGCTTCCCCCGCCTCAGCTGAGCGCCCAAGAGCAATGTCGAGCGTTGGCCCGCTGGCTTGGCGGTGACTGGGTTTAACGTACCAAAGACCTACGAGCAGGGATGCTGAGAAGGGCAATGTTACATCATTAAAGCAGTCCCCGCTGAGCGTGTCCATCATCCGTCTCTTGAAACATAGGGACACTGGAATGCCCCCTCGCCTTGCTGCAGGCAGTTGGCAGGGCGGGCCGGCCCTCCCCTCCTCCCCAGGCAGCCTGGCTCGCCTGAACGCTCCCTGGGGAGGAGGAAAGTCTTGGCGCCGCAGCAGCGGCCTCGCTCACCCCTGGGCGATGGCGTGGTGGCTGCGGGAGGGTGCCCGTGTAGACCCCCGGCCTGTTAGAGGAGAGGGCCTTGAGCCAGCACCCCTCCCCCCGATGCAGAACCAGCCACGCAGGTCTCCTTTCTCGGAAAGAAAGAAGTGCACACATCCGGGGCCTCCGCGCGCTGGCACGGCCGGCTCGCTCCCACCAGCCATGGGGCAGGGGCTCTGGCTCGGCTCTTCCGTGCCGCTTTCTTCTCCCCTTAGGGCACGGGGAGGGGTGTTCAGTGTAGGATGGGGCCACCCTGTAAATGTGAAGAGTTGTCAGCGGGGGCAGGAGGAACCGCTCTTTACATTTGGAGGAGCTTTTCCCGTGCCGAGTGTGCCTGTGTGTTCCTTACAGCTCGTCCGTAGCAGGGGGAGAAAGGCTCAGGATGAGCAACACGGCAGCAGTTAGCCAAGCCCCACTGTGCCAGGACAGGGGGCTGGTGTTTCCCACTCACGGACACGTTGAGTTTGAAGCCTTTTCTGAACCAAGCACTCCCTGGTTTGTACCCGTTGAGCTCCCCTGTCCTGAACAAACTTGCTGCTCCAGCTCTCTGCCAGTGTCGGTACAGTGTCTGTCCATCGCCGCCCCCCACCCCTCCGCCCCGGGGATGTTGCTTTTCAGTCATTAGTATCGGTTTCATACCAAAAAAGTTGTTTGTTGGAGCCAGGAGGGCTTTTTGCTTGTGGAGAAGAGAGAAAGGGAAAAAAAAAGCCGAGGCAGGAGAGGGCCGGGAGCTGCCCGGGGGGCGGAGGGGTCAAAGCACAGCTGGGTTTGATGCTGGCACAGCTCTGCGCCCCCAAACACAGCACGGACCACCCCCGTCCCCCGCCACCGGCGCTTCCTTCGCTTGTGGTCATTCACCTGTTTGCGCCAGCCCTCCCCAGCATTTACCTGACGCAGCGTTCACTGGCTGAAGTTTTCGTACACAAATAAATAATTCAGCGTCCAAAACTCCTCGGTGTTGCCTGCGATAGCTGTGAAGCGCTTCTGCGTCATCGGCCAAAAAGAGCCGAGCGCATGAGATGTCCTCCCGCCCCACTCGGCCCAGCTGAGTCCTTCCCCTCCGCTGCAGCCACCGCGCGCCTGTGCGGCGCCGCCGGTTCAAGTGTTCAAAAGTCGTTAACGGGAAAACTTTTGTTAGGCAATAAAGCGCTTCGCTCCCATGATACGGAGGGGTTTTATGGCCCTGGATGGGTATCCGTCTGCTTCTGCATCATCGCGAATCAAAGCAACCGCTCTAAAATGCATTGCTGGGAGGGGGGAATTAAACCGGGCAAGTTGCTTCCCTAGGAAAGCTCTCTCGCCATCAGCTGTAACTCAGAGAGACAAAACGCGCGTTTGCAATTGGCACTGTTATTTTATTAGTACGAGTATACTGAAACAATAAACTTGTACTGGTATACAGACAATTTCTTTAAAACAATTTTGTTCAAATTTTGAATCAAACATTGTTTTATTATAATAATGAAATAATTTCTACCTAGAAAACCTGCAAGCACCATCAAAGAAAGGGACCATAAAATTCAATAAACAGACGCGAGTGTATCCTACAAATAGACACACCACCATTAGAAAATAGAATATGAATTCTTCCATTTTTTTTTTTTAATATTTGTTTTAAAAAAGCTAGTGCAAGTACAATATTTTACACTGGAATTACAGAGAGTATGCACGCATATGGAAAAAAGTTCTCCTGTCACAATAAAAGCTCTTAACTATGTCTGTATGCACTTAAAATCTTCTCCTCTTTTCAATAAGGTGCAAAACGTTATTCCCTCCCTATTTCTCCTTTGTACTGGCCATGTCAGCTCAATTCCTCCCCAACACAAAGCTGCGGTACCCCTTGTACTGGGCCTACACTAGGAACTACACTGGAAGTGTGATTTGCAACAACCCTCATTAGTAACACCAGACGATTTCAGGAAAAAAAAAAAAAAAACAACCAAAAAAAAAAAGACCTTAAAAACTACTGCTGTAGAACGGCTCAACCTTGTCCCGGCAGGGCCCCGCGCCGAGCGGCGCCGCCGGCTGCCGGGAGCGGTGACATAGCTAGTACAAAATGATTTTCAGTAGCTCACCCGAACTGAAAAAGGTTGGGAAATCCCCACCCACCCCTCACCCCCCTCCACTTCGGAACACTGGGAAAAGAACAGTGTTCAACAAGTTAATATATTATTCCAACAAAACCAAAACAAAAAAGAAAAGGAGCAAATCCATACATTAGTGAGTTTCAACATGAGCTGACTGTCGCAAAGGGTCCATCCGTGCCTTAGGAGATCGGTCACTGCGCTAAGAGGCCAGCCCGACCGCCCGGCAGAACACACCGACGGAGCCACCCGCAGCCGCCCCGGGGCCCCGTTTTTTGCCCTCGGCTCCACAGATCCAGCCCCGGCTGCCTGGGACATGGGGGTCCTGCACAGCGCCTGCCAAGGGCGTCCGGCATTTTTAAAGCAAAGGCCAGGGCGGGAGCCCCTCGCCGGGTCCCACACCGGCTGCACGCCGGCCGAGGAGCCGGGCCCTGAAGTTCCCGCTGGTCAGCAGTGCCGTGGTACAGCCACCGCCGCTCCAACGAGTGACTGGCCCTGGCTGCAAACACCACTTCCAATGCACACCTCCTGCGTGGCCGAGGGAAAGGGCACAGGAGCTTTGACCGCTCAACCGTAGAAATGAACAACAACAACAGCAACAAAAAAAAAAGAAACAACCTTGGATGAAGCCTCCATAAAATCCTCAGTGGAAGACTTGAGTCCTTTCAGCTAACGACAAGAAAAAAACCTGCAGAGACCTTAGAGCCCGTTACTGTGCCGATACTACCTGTGGGCCGAATGCACTTCGCTGTAACGCAAGCGGGGCTGGTTCTCCCAGCGCCCGGGGGCCGCCTGGGCAGGGTGAGCGCTTCTGCCCCGAGTGCCTGCGGGAGCCGCAGCGTGGGTCACCGCTGGGGAGGGGGACGGGGGCTCCCCCTGCCCCCGGCTCCCGGCTCCATCTTTGGACAGGAAAAGGACCCTCTCCTCAGAAACTGCCTCGGGATCCTCTCCTTTTGGCTTCCAAAAAACACCGGTCTCGCCATGGGTCAAGACCATCACTGGAAACGTGGTCGGTGTGAGGGGCTGCTCCCCGGGGGGGCTCGGGCAGCAGAGGTGGGGAGAGGGGGCCGGGAGGCTGGGTGGCCCTGGGTCATCGCTCTGCTGCTGGCCCCGGGCTAGGATCCCTTGCTATAAGCACTTCTTGCTCAGGGTTATACTCTTTGGGTTTCGTCTGGAACAGGAAGTGCTGAAAAAACATGGAACAGCATCCCAGAAAGAGGGGGAGAAAATAAAAAGGAGGACCAAAAGGCTTCAGGCAGGGAATGAGCAGCCCGGGGCTGCTGCCGCCCTGCCCGGCACCGACACCATCCCCAACACCGACACTTGCCAAGGGCACGGCCGAGCCTCCCTAAAACCAGCTGCCAGGAGCCCCCTCGGCGCAGGCAGGAGAGACTTTAAAGCCAAAACGGAGCTGGAGAGCGAGACTCCGGTTTTGCGGAGTAGCCACCCTTTGAAGTGCCCGGCAGCTGCACTGGAGAACTGCTGCTCCAAGGTACGTTTTTCAGCACAGGAATAAACAGTTGTGTGAAGCGTGACTCCATTCCCCAGAAATGGGACCCATGTAATACGAACAGAAAATTAAGCACAGTTGTTCTTTAAGAGCCTTTTTAAGTAATAATTCTTCCTGGCCAAAGCCAATACAAATCAGATCATCTAGACATGACATTTTCTATATACAAAAAACATGTAACTTTCAACCTTTCTCTGCTTCTTTTTGTATTTAAAAACTTTTTTTTTTTTTTTTTACAAACAAGGTATGAAACTCACTGTTCAAACAGAGCCATCTCTTTTTCAAACACTGAATGAATCATTCCAACATTCATTTTTCTTTTGTGCAATTTTTTTTTTAAAACATTACCTGTACTCCTCAATGTGAGTGCTTCAAAAAAAGTTTCTATTTTTTTAATAAGCTTCTCAAATTAGGTTTACATCAAAAAATATTCCCACAAGGTATAGTGCTACAAGAAAAGATCCTATCAGTAAAGGTAACACATCTGAAGCGAGGTCGTCTATGTAAAAGAAATTGAACTCTGGAGTAGAGGTGTGCAACGCGTTTGGAATTTCCCTATGGACACAAAGCAAGGCTGCCCTCAGGACAGGGAATCAAGCGGGCACGTAGGCGTACGCGTTAAGAAAAAAAAAAAAGAAGTCGCACATATTTATTCGTGTGCAAACAGACACGTCTGTCTGGGGTTGTGTGTGTGCACGTATGCGCAGCCACATCGACAAATTCGTATTTCGCTATGTACGTACTTCGGGATTTGGGGGGGGGCGGGGAAAGGTTGGGTCAACCAGAGGAAAAGCAATTCCTGCCTGCGCTCTGCTGCCGCCTTCATTCCCCTTCGCTTTTCACACCAGCAGCGGCCAGAGCCCGCAGCAGACCCTGCCGTTACCTGTGAGGATGGGGTGGGGAGAAATGGAAATTATTTGTACGAGCGCGTGTCCCATTTTACCATTTATCAAGTTCCTGGGACAGCAGAAGCGTTTCAACAGGCCAAATTTCCGCCCCCCCGGCCCCCAGCCTGCCCGGGGCTCCTGCCCTGGCGAACCTGGACGAACCCCCAAATTTTTGCAGCCACCTGATTAAGGATCTGGCCCTGACTGAACCGAGCTTCAGTTTCACAAAGGTTTATCCGGGTGCGGCCCTCGCCGGCCGGCCCGAACCTCCCCTGGGCACGAGCACAAGCCTTTGCAGAACTGGGTCCCAGGACACGCAGAGCCCCCCTGTTTGAAATAACACTCTTAGTGTTTAAAATATTGAGGATTTGCTCTCCTTGATACAGGCTTTTTTTTTTTTTTTTTTTGGTATTATCAGGATTTCACCTTTTTACTATTGGCAACACACTTTGAAGTAAAGTAAATCTCTGCAGAGAGTGAATTTTCGTGATAACCAACGGCTACGGTTCGCGCTGAGCCTGCTGCTTTTGTATTGCAATCTAAGGGAGATCTACAAAGTTTAAACCATGAGATGCAGGAAATCCAAACTCGTCTGTAACATTGTACATCCCTACTCCGGAGCAGTAAAAGTGCTGCTTCTGGTCACATCAGTGTACCACACATATGCCAGCCCCATCCCTGAGTAAAAGGTGTGAAAGGTTTCTAAATGTTCCTTGATTTAAGGGAAAAGGAGAGTAGTGATGTCACTTCCCCAGGCTGAGAAAATGACGGGAACGACAGGTCGAACGAAGCGACAGTGGGACGAAGGAATTAAAGGAGTAAAAAAAGGAGCGTGTGTGTGTCCGTGTCCTCCCCCCCCTCCCCTCCTCCCGAGGTTCTGCGTCTTTCAAGGGAAAGCGAGCCCAAGGGCAACGCACGAAATGGCAAAAATAGGTCAACAGTGACTCCGATTGGGGTCTCGACCAGAGGACTCGAGGTAAGTGACATCAGACTCAGATTCCCCGTGATGTGGCCCAGACAAACTGAAACAATGCCTAAGTTAAACACTATAAGGAACAGTCATTTTATATATATAGATATATAGATAGATTAGATAGATAGATAGACAGATAAGATAGATAGATTATTTTTTTTTTTTTAGAAATCCCTATAAAGAGGTTCTTGTTTTATTTTTCTTTGCCCTGACTAATTTTTTGGTGATTGTATGCGTTTCGTTGTAAACTAAACAGGTCTGCTACAAAAAGAAAGAAGGCGGGGGAGGGAAGAAGTAAGAAAAAAACAAAAGAAAAAAAGAAAACTACTGTCAGTTGCTATTGCAAAGCGGACGCCGCGCAGAAGCAGCGGCTCAACCTCCTCCATTGGCATCTCTACGCCCGCGAGTGGTATTCATTTTCGCGTGCGCCCCGGGGATCGATGGCACTTGCCGGGCGTGGGGGACTCATCGCAAAGGGATGCTCGGTGCCAG
>VXBO01002659.1:129207-141196 GCA_013400135.1 Rhinoptilus africanus | reverse complement strand
CCAATGCTTTTTCACTTGCTTACACAAACCTAACATTCAAAATGAAATATGCATTCCTCACTTGCTGTAAAAGCATTGTCACTCATTTGTATACAGCTACTGAGCTTCAGTGAAGATTACGTATTGTCTCCAACTGAAAACTTATCAGGTTTTAGATAAGACAGAAGCATTGCAACTCCAAAAGATATTATTGATTAAGTAAAGTAAAACTAGCAAACTATAAGACAGCATGCACTGGAATCAACAGTTTGCCTTTGAAGCAGGGTAGGGGGGGAAGTCTGAGCAGATGCCATAAAACTGTTACAGCCTCCTCTTTCCCCTTTACCACTTCTTCAACCATAGCATGCTAATTTCACTCAAAGTCTTTTAGAAATGACACCTGATACAATACTACTAGTTAAGTCCAATTTAATCTATTTTTGATCTCTTCTATTAACCCTAACGGTCCCATCTTGTGATTTACGCTTCAACTTTCTAACCCTATGTGCATCAAGCAGTTTGGTTCTTGATCTGATCCTCTGAACTTCTTAATTTTTTTTGTCTAGTTCTTACTATTTCCCCGTTACTCAGTTTTTTTCCAAATTATACTGCAGCTAGAGCAAAGTTGCAATAATCCATGATTTTATAGATCAGACTAAGGTATACTGAAACTAAAAATAACAGAAAACCTTATACAAGAAAGAAACTTTGATATTTCTTGGATGTGTCACAGAAACACACATGTTTAACCATACAAACACATTAAACATTTTCTAACTAGAAAAAGAAAAGAAGTGTTAAAACAAAGTGCAGGTAACCCAGTTCAGACTAAAGGAACTGGAGATCAAATACATTTTATAATGGAAGCATTATGAAAGTTAAATTAGCATGAAATCTATAGATGCAGGTGGTAGGCACAACATCAAAACATGCACATGGTGAAAAAGCAACACATTTCAATAGTAAATTAGGATTTCCTACCTGGCAAAGAAGAATTTATACAGCCCCACACTTCTCCCTGAAAAGCAAAATGCAATTAAGCAAAAGTAAGTCTACAGAATAAGAGCGTTTCTAGCAGGCACAAAACAGCATTTTCAGCATTTTTTCCCTGGGCTTTATATATGCTATTGGAAGAATTCTCATGTCTAAAACATCTTCTGTAGAATCGCTATGTGATATGAGTACCACTTGCTTTGATGGGAAGGGTGCCATCTACAGAGTATGGAATCAATAGCTGTGTATTGTAGGTGCAGAACATGCTGTCATTATGCTAGTTACTCCCATTTCTCCACCAGTGTTTAGAGAACTAAGTAATAACTGTTCAGACAAAGAAAAGAGATTTATGTAGGACCAAGACCTGTGGAGAAGCTTATATTGCCCTAGCACTCCCTTCCACCAGCTTAAAAAACCCCAAACACCACATATAACCACCCACAAACCAAAAGAAAGAGGGTTTAAGGTACACCAGAGACCAGAGAAACCTAGCTTCAGGGAAAGATAGACAGATACATGGAAGAAAGAGTTGTATAAGTGAAGTTCACTAACATGAAAATTTACAATGGGGATCTGTTGGGTTCACCCTGACTGCAAGCACTTCTGGTTCCAAGCACAGGTTCTGCTAAATGCCCTAAGTGACTGATGGTATTACGCAGAAGAATTCTGTAAATATTTCTTTTTTTGGCAGAAAAAAAAAAAAGGTGAAGAGCTCACCAAAGAGTTGCTGTCCTTATCTCTCTCATGACTTTTATTAGCTAGACTACTAGCCAAGTTGACTATGGGGGATTCTTTACACTGAGGCTACCATAAAAGAAATCTCAGGTTAGGCAGCAGTCTGCCACAGGTACTTATGTTACCCACTCAATGAAAGTTACTGATGTCCTGGAAGGAGGTGGTTTAGACAGCTGAGGAAGAAATCCACCTAGGGTGAGAATTTTAATTCAACTGTCAGAAACAAGTACATATGACAATTACAGTGAGTGCACTGTGTTAGAAGCCCGAAGAATTAAAAGCTATGGAAGTTGCTACACACTGTATGCTAGATGTTTAACATCCTACAATGGGGAAACTTACAACACTTAGACAATATGATCACAGTACAGTATTTAAAACTACAAGAGTACAGAAAAGCCTTGAAGGACTGCATGTATTTTAGTATCTTGTTACTGGATTCAATATTTTTAAAGCAAGTACTACGAAAACCTTAATTAGATGAAATCAGAGGAAAATTCAAAATTTTGCAGAGAGTAAGAAAGCAAGTCACACGTCTTAAGGGGTGTATTTGGTTTCAATGGCAAGGTTTTTGTAGCATAGGAGCTGCAGGCATGGCTTTTGTGAGAAGCTGCCAGAAGCTGCCACCATGTCTGACAGAGCCAGTTCCAGCAGCTCCAAGATGGATGTGCCACTGGCCAAGGCTGAGCCAATCAGTGACGATGGTAGCACCTTTGTGATAATATATTTAAGAAAGGGTAAAAACTGCTGTGCAACAGCAGCTGTGAGATGGGAGTGAGAATATGTGAGAGAAACAACTCTGCACACAGCAAGTCAGTGAAGAAAGAGTGGGAGGAGGTGCTCCAGGCACTGGAATAGAGATTCCTCTACACCTTGTGGTGAAGACCATGGTGAAGCAGGTTGTCCCACTATAGCCCATGGAGGACCACACTGGAGCAGATATCCACACTGCATCTCATGGAGCCCCCCACACCAGAGCAGGTGGATGTGCCCTGAAGGAAGCTGCAGCCCATGGAAAGCCTGCACTGGAGCAGGCTCCTGGCAGGACCTGTGGCCCTGTGGAGAGAAGCCCATGTTGAAGAAGGTTTTCTGGCAGGACCTGTGACCTCATGAAGAAGAGCCCATGCTGTAGCAGGTTTCCTGGCAGGACTTACGGTCCTGTGGGAGGCCCACATTGGAGCAGTTTTTTCCTGAAGAACTGTTCCCTGTGGAAAGGGCCCACTGTGGAACAGTTCTTGAAGAACTGAAGCCTGTGGGAAGAACCCATGTTGAAGAAGTACATGGAAGACCATCTCCTGTGAGTAGGACTCCACGCTGGAGCAGTGGAAGAGCCTGAGGAGGAAGAAGCGTCTAAGACAATGTGTGATGAACTGACCACAACCCCCATTCCACAAGTGCCCCTGTGCTGCTCAGGGGGAGGAGGTAGAAAAATCATGAATGAAGTTAGAATCATGGAACCACAGAATCATCTAGGCTGGAAAATACCTTTAAGATCATTAAGTTCAACTATCAATCTAACTATGCCAAAAGCACCACTAAACAATGTCACCAAGCAGCACATCCACCCATCTTTTAAATACCTCCAGGGATGGTGATTCCACCACATCCCCAGGCAGCCTGTTCCAATGCTTGTCAACCATTTTAGTGAAGAAATTTTTCCTTATATCCAATCTGAACCTCCCTTGGCATAACTTGAGGCCATTTCCTCTTGTCTTATTGCTAGTTATTGGGAAAAGACACCGATGCCCCCCCCCTCGCTACAACCTCCTTTCAGGTAGCTGTAGAGAGTGATAACGTCTCCCCTCAGCCCCCTTTTCCCCAGGATAAACAACCCCAGTTCACTCAGCTGCTCCTCATAAGACTGGTGCTATAGACCCCTCACCAGCTTCGTTGCCCTTCTCTGGACACGCTCCAGAACCTCAGTGTCCTTCTTGTAGTGAGGGGCACAAACCTGAACGCAGTACTGGAGGTGGGGCCTCACCGGTGCCAAGTACAGGGGGATGATCACTTCCCTAGTCCGGCTCACTACACTATTCCTGATACAGGCCAGGATGCTGTTGGCCTTCTTGGCCACCTGGGCACCCTGCTGGCTCATATTCAGCTGGCTGTTGACCAGCTCTTTCAGGTCCTTTCCGAGGGGCAGCTCTCCAGCCACTCATCCCCAGGCCTGTAGCGCTGCTTGGGGTTGTTGTGACCCAAGTGCAGGACCTGGCACTTGGCCTTGTTGAAGCTCATACCATTGGCTTCAACCCATTGATCTAGTCTGTTCAGATCCCTCTGTAGATCCATTCTACCTTCAAGCAGATCAACACTCCTGCCCAACTTGTTGTCATCTGCAAACTTACTGAGGGTGTACTCATTCCTCTTGTCTAGGTTGTTGATAAAGATATTAAACAGAACCGGCCCCAGTACCGAGCCCTGTGGAACACCACTTGTTACTGGCTGACAACTGGATTTAACTCCATTCACCATCACTCTTTGGGCCTGGCTATCCAGCCAGTTTTTTACCCAGCAAAGAATACACCCGTCCAAACCACAACCAGCCAGTTTCTCCAGGAGAATGCTGTAGGAAACAGTGTCAAAGGCCACTGAAGTCCAGGTAGACAACTTCCACAGCCTTTCCCTCATCCACCAAGTGGGTCACTTTGTCATAGAAGATCAGGTTTGTCAAGCAGGACCTGCCTTTCATGAACCCATGCTGACTGGGCTTGATCACCTGGCTCTGTGCTGCGTAATGACACTCAAGGTGATCCGTTCCATAACCTTCCCAAGCAACTGAAGTCAGACTGACAGGCCTGTAGTTTCCCAGATCCTCCCCAGATCCTCTTTCCAGCCCTTCTTGTGGACAGGCATCACACTTGTTAATGTCCAGTCAATGAGACCTCCCTGGTTAGCCAGACTGCTAAGCCCAGGAAGAAGGGATGGGTGGGGGGAAGGTGGTTTTAGATTTGTTCTTGTTTCTCATTATCCTACTCTGATCTTTTGATTGTCAATAAATTAAATTTATTTCCCCAAGTCGACTCTGTTTTGCCCACGACGGCAATTGCGAGTGATATCCTTGTCCTTATCTCGACCCACAAGCTTTTAATCATATTTTCTCTCCCCTGTCTGGTTGAGGAGGAAGAGTGATAGAGTGGCTTGGTGGGTACCTAGCCAAGGTCAACCCCCCAGAAGGGGCTATAAATGAGAGTGTTGGAACATGTTCTTTAAGACAAAACGAAAAGTTCAATTCAGTCACACCGAAATGGCGACGCGCATTGTCACACAGTGATTCTGTCATCACAGGAATTAACGATTTTCTAAAGTTGCAATGGATCTGTATTTAATGACCTAAAACTATCCTCCTCCATATCTGTGGGAGCTTTCTCCTCAGATAAAAGTCAAAGTCAGGTCAAAAGAAAAGGGTAAGGAGCTGCTACTTCCACCCCATTGATTCAGTTGTCTTCCTTTATTGCATGAGGAGGTTCATGGTTGGACTCAATGATCTTAAGGGTCTTTTCCAACCTCAATGATTCTATGATTCTAAGATAAAGTTGCCTCTTGTGTTTGGCAGTTACTGTATTACTTAATACCAGTTAATATTTGATTACTTATTCAATTAATTAATTAAAAGTATTAATTACTTGATACTTTCTATCATGTTACCTGAAGGAATATAGACAACACAATGTCTGTAACCAGTGTTGCAGAAAACAGACCATCTGATTAAATTCATAATATATCCGCTCATCTGGAATGTCACTAGAGTACCTCTTCAACAAGACAAGAGGTATCTGAAAACAGCAAATATGGTATTGAGTTGAACTGTTAACTACTTTATATCTAGATGTCTTTTTAAAAGTTTAGAAAAATCTAACGGTTCAGTGATATTAATTTAAGATACACACTGGATGGTAAAACTTACCATTTATAAAGATGGTAATTGGGAGTTAAAAAAATAATTGTGTCAATCATTTTCCCGTTTTTAGGTACTCTGCAATCCTGTTTTCTAAAAATCCACTCCCCTACTATGCAGACAGATCCTACTCTACCTATCAGGGAATAAAAGATAAAGAAAACCAGTACAAAAATAAACCCTATTCATCACCATTATGTTTTCACACCATCATGAACACATCATGGCTTTTGTCATACCATCAGCTGTCTAAACTTTCTAAGACCTTAGAGCAGATGATCCACAGAAAGAATACACTGAAAAAACCATATTTTTGAGGAGGAGGAAAGGATGTATAAGTAAACACACTCTTGCAAAGTTGCTTATAAAATGTTATTCTCAGATTTACTACTCCTATATGTTGCGTACTTGATCTGAGTATATGTTTAGGCTAGCTGGAAACAGTATTGATGTTGTTTAGAAGTAACAAAAATTAAAAGAAAGCAGACCCTTATGACAGCACATGTGTTGAGATATTTTAAGTTGCCAAACGATAAGACTCTAGATTTTCCAATCCAAATGATAGCACTTATCTCTTCCCCTACCAAAGCATCTCTAAGACAGGGAGCAGATGACATTCTTCATTTTTTTTAATGATACACTGGTGAACTTTCAGGAAACCATAATCTTACTTATCCAGTAACTCTCCAATTACTTCAGTTTGTCATATATGGCCATAAACAATTCAGAGCAGCTATGAGGGTCTCCTTGCCTTAGCCCAACCAAGACCTCACAGCTTGAATTAAAGTCACTGCCATCAACATCCAGGTAGCAATCACCCAGCTTAATTTTTTACAACATAGGTCAGTTTTTCATTGCATTTCATAGCTTACACAACCAGGACACCTAGCAAAATTGTCAAGTCCCGTCTTATTGCCAGTAGCATAATGTATGATGGCTTTAAAAAAAAAAACCCAAAAAACCTACTTTGAGGATGAAATCTAATTATAAGAATTTTTCTAGTCCTCATAACAAGGAAGAAAAAGCTTGTAGATGTACACACATGTTCTACCAGCCGAAAACTCAGTGAGTAAATAAAATACAAGTAATTTTAAAACCTTATTTTTGCACGCAAAACTTTGTTAATATAACATTAGTTGTTTTGTTTTCTTTAATTAAAAACTAGCAAGCCTTACCATTGATTCTGGACAATACTCAGGTGCTCGCTGCAGTAAGTGCTTCAAACGGGAATCACTCTTAGAAGACAAAATCTGTTAAAAACAAAAACCATACAGAACGTAACTATATATGGAATAATTTTTCCATTGAGTTCTTTGTTTTTAGTTTCACTACTACTTCAACAACTTCGGATAACAGTCAATATGTAAACAATATAAAGTTAATATTTTCTTTAATATATCTGTAGTCTTTCAAATATGTTTCATTTTTTATGGACAAGAAATTTTTATATTTAGAAGTGAATGAGAATTTCCTCCTCAAACACTTCAATCAAAAAGTTTCTATTGAATAGGCAGTGTGAAAAACATAGAGGATTTCTGCCCCACATGTCAAAATGTTATACAGCTCTTATTTACTTAATTAACCTTCTACTAGATGTTACCTGGCCTCAGGCAACTACACTCCTTCCAAAAACCCTGTAACAAGTATTTTTTGTGGAACAAAGATGAATAAAAGCTAGATCAAAGAGACTATCAAAACTAACAGAGGAATGAATGTTACCCACAGCAGAGCAAATTAAGCACCACCTAAGTAAACTGAACACCCATAAATTCATGAGACTGGATGGGATGCAACTGAGGATGTTGAGAAACTAGCCACTGTCATTGCAAGGCAGCTTTGTTACCAACTTAAGACCAGCTGGAACTCTCTAGTTTCAATTTATGACTGCTCTCACTCATCCTCCAACTACGTACCACTGATGAAGAGCCTGGCTGTGTCTCCTCAGCAATCTTATTACATGTACCGGAAGGCAGCTTTGAGGTGCTTGTTCTTCTGTAGCCTAAAGGCAGCTCCCTCAGCCTCTCCAGAGAGGGCATGTGCTCCAGNTATTACATGTACCGGAAGGCAGCTCTGAGGTGCTTGTTCTTCTGCAGCCTAAAGGCAGTGCTCCAGATTACCTTGGTGATTCTGATAACTTGTTACAGTTAACTGATGTTTTTCTTGTAAGAGGGGGGGAACAAAACTGGACACAGTATTCTACATGTGGTCAGCAAGTGCTGACTAAATGGGGAGAATAATTTCTCTAAACCTACTGGCTGTGCTCCTGCTGATATAGCCCAGGATGCCTTCTTTATTGTTGGGGCATACTGCTGGCTCATGGTCAGCCTGCTGTCTATGTACCAGTACCCCGGGTCCTTTTTCAGCAAATCCGCTCCTTAGCGCATCAACCTCCAACTCGTATTGTTGCAAGCGATTCTTTCTTCCTAGGTGCAGGACTTCGCGTTTGTCCTTGCTGAATTTCATAAAGTTCCTGTTGGCCAATTTCTTCCATCTGTCCAGGTCCTTCTGGATGACAGTCCTGTTCTTTAGTGTATTGACTTTTCCTTACAGCTTGGTACTGCCTGAAAACTCAACAGGAGTGGAATCTGTCGCCTCCTCCAGGTCATTAATGAAGACATTAAAGAGGACAGGTCCCAGAACAGACTCCTTTGGCATTCCTCTTCTCATTAGCCTGCAGGCAGAGTAGGACCCACTAACCTCTATCTCTGAGCCTGATTATCCAGCCAACTTTTTTACTCATCTAGTTGTCCATCCACCAAAATCACATTATCCTAAAATAGATACAAAAATATTCAGGGAGGTAGTGTTGAAAGTCTTGCTAAAGTCAACACAAATGACATCTATTCCTTTCCCCTCATCCAGAAATCCAGCCTTATTATCAAAGGCAATCAGGTTTGTCAGGCACGATTTACCCCTTGCATGCTCAGAAATGTGCTCCAAAAGGACTCTGTCCATCATTTTCCCGGGGATTTGAGAGAAGATGACTAGCCTGTAGTTTGCTGTATTGGGAACTGTCCTTTGAGGGATTTTTTTTTAGAAGACGGGTAAATTCTTTGTTCTTCTCCAGTCATTGGGGACCTCCCTCAAGCTCCACAACATTTCAAAGATGATATGGTAACCTTGCAGTGACACAAGACAACTCTCTCAGCACCCTCAGATGCACTCTACCTAGTCACATGGAGTTGTATGGGTCAAATTTTCTCAAGTAATTCCCAACTCAACCATCATGTATTACTGGTAGTACTCCTCCTTGAACCCCATCTCTACGTACAGAGGACTGGGAGACCTTGTTAACAAAGACTCAGAAAAGAAGGCATTCATTGCTTCTGACTTATCTGTGTTTGCTGACACTAAATCATGTGCTGCTTCAGCCACAGTTGCACACTTTTCCTTCTTCAGCCTTTAACTACTGCCATAGCATGTCTTGTTACCCTTGACTTCCTTTGCAAGTCTCAACTCCAGTTGAGCTTTCTTTCCCAATATAACCTTACATGCCTGGACAAACTTTCTAAATTCCTCTTTTCCTTCTTCTACTTTCTCTATACCACCTTCCTGCACTGAAGTTTGCTCATGACTTCTCTGTTCAGCCAAGCCAGCCTCTTGAAACATTAACATGTTCTCCTGAGGATGGGGATGGACTATTTTTATGCTTGGAGGAAAATCTGGATAGAGATCCCTGGAGTGGTACAGACATGAATGCTGACATGAACCGTATCATTATGAAACTTCCCAGAAACAAACTTAGGAAAAAAATATCAATTAGAGAAATATCGACCCACTAATTCCTGGCTACAGTATCTGACAGATAACCAAATAATCACAAGAAGGAGATGATACTGAAACTAAGCTTGGAATAATACTTACTAAGAATGCAAAATAATTAGATGTTTGAATCATGTTAGTTGACAAACAAACCTGTAATCCAGGTCTTCTTTTTCAAAGGGCTCACTTAAAGTAGCTGAATTACTAGTTAGTAGAATTCCTTAATCAAGCCTTCTTCCTTAACTGGCAGGATCAAGGAGAACACCACTGGGTTTCCTGTGCCCTTCACCCTTTTACCCATGCAAGGCCTCCCTCAATAGTATCACTGGTGTCCGTGTAGATGAGCAGACAATGGGTAATAGTCTGAGGGTCAAAAAACCACTTGCAACTTCTGCAACATCCTAGATCTGAGTCCCAAAAAACCAAACCATCTTAGACAGCAAGTCACATCTGCAGATGAGTGCCTCCAGCCCCTGCAGAAGGGAGTCTCTCTCCTGGTGGCACTGTTTACAACCAGTTGATTAGTCAAGATGACTCCTTGATATTGCTTATTCCTCCTTACCTGTTCTAAGTCCCCAAATCTATTCTGCAAGTGCACATCCAAAGACAGGCCAAGAAACTTCTTCCTGCTGTCAGGAGTAACAAGCTTTCAGTCTCCACTAAGCATAGACTCTGTCCATTCTTCTTTCCATACAATGCATAGTTCAGGCTACTGCCCTTGAAGGTTCTCCATGAAGAGCTTGTCTAGCTCCCATTTACACTGAGGCAATGCTTCTATCCTCAGATGCTTTATCTGATCGTTCAGGAAGCGGATCAGAGCTTGACTCCCACAGTTTAAGTGCCATTGACCCATTGACTCAAGGAGAGACAGCATCCTTTCCCTGCTGTCCAAGACTTGGATGGACACATTCTTCCTCAAGAGCTCCCTTTGGGTCAAGATCTCTAACATGTCATGAGTGGTTGGCCCAGCCAGTGCCAGAGACTGTCCTGGACGTAACAGGTACATACAGTCTCAAGCAGTACATCTACACCTCCTGCTGGCCCTCTCCACTAGGAGAAGCTGTGCTAACACCCAAATTCCTGTCTGTGCACCGTGGTCACTGGCGCTCCCTAAACATTGGTTAAATAGAAACATGGGGCACAAGCCTGCTCTCTTTCCCTGGCAAACAATTTAAATGTTTTATGGCACAAACTACCAAGTCTGGGAGGAAAACATTCTTGGTATTATTATTAAAGAAATTATCATGTCAGGATGGTACAGTGTGGTGGTACAGACAAGGCAACAAGTGCATGGCAATTATTTTGGAAAAGGCGTTTGTAAATCATTCGGCCAACTCTTCCCTTAAAGTCACCTTCCATGTATGTAACCCTTCATCCTATAAATTTTATATTTAAGACAAGGGTGTAAGTATCAAATAATACATTCCAAAATGGATTCAGCAAAGACAAAGTATTTGAATTGTGCTGCACAAAACAGTTAAGTTATAGAACATGAAAACCAGTAAACAGCCCCTTCAGCCAGTTTCTTGGCCTATATCAAAGGGTCATTCATAAAATGATGTGAGGTAACTAAGAAAGCTCATTATAGAACAATTTGAGGGGTGCCTGTCTTGCTTTAGATGTGTTCTAGACCTCTCACCACAAAGACTCGGAATATGCTGATTACCTGAGCAGAGAGAGATCATCGAGATGAGGCAAGATCAGAATATCTTACAAAAAACACAGAAAACCCCACACAATAATTAGAACTGCTACAACAGAAATGGGATGAAATTTAACAGTAAAAAGCTCAAGGCCTTTCATGAAGAGCTAACAGGAATTCCGATGATAAACTAGGAACTTCAAACCAATGGAACGGACGAAAGAATTGGACAGATTATTCCAAATGCCCTCTCAATGCAACTACTAAACCTGTCAATTAAACTTGTTTATGTACAGTAATAGATCTCTTTCTCTTACTTACACATAAGTTTAAACATAATTTTTAAGACTCGGTGCTATACCTTTGTTTATAATACCATGTACAGTTTTGCTTACCTGTATTCAAAGAGATAAACTTATGCTGGAAGGGGTGCAAGAATAATTATAGGAATTGAGAGAATATCTTATGCAAAGAGACTGTAAGACTTTTCTGTGTTTGGCCTAACAATAGGAAAGCTGAAAGAGGATTTGGTTGCATTCTATAAACATTATAGGGAGGGAGAAGTATAATTTAAACTGAAAGTTTCCTTAGTACAATCACAGATAAATATAAACTTAATCATAACCAGGTTTCATGCTTGAATATCCCCAAAGCAGGTAATGAAGACAAGAAAAGGGGACAATTTTAACATAAAAATGCTTTACTGAAGTAAAATTTTTATATATATAAGTTTATATATATGCACACAAAGCTGTACAACATACAAAGGTACAAATCTAAACATAAGCTGTGGAAAAGTATTTTCCAAGCTTGAATTTAAGCACAAACAGCTCTTTGTTATAACCTTATGAACAGAGTAAGCAAGCAGATTTTTGCTGGGCTCACAAAGCCATACATCAAAATGAGTATCTTGGATGTTTAGCTAAGAAATAAGAACTGGTAGGAAGAAAGAACAGTACCAACACCTTGTTGTTCATTTTAAA
>VXBO01002659.1:79643-122184 GCA_013400135.1 Rhinoptilus africanus | reverse complement strand
GCCTGAAGCGGCGCCGAGCCCGCGGCCGAGCGGTGAACGCCGGGCCTTGGCCCCGCGTCCCGTCCCGTCCCGTCCCGTGGTGCCTGTGCCGGCTTTCGCCGCCGCCCGCACCGGTAGCCCGCAGCCTGCTGTTCCCTCCTCCAGCCCACGGAGCAGCAACCGGGTGCCCGGAGGGAGGGTTGGGGCGGGTGTGGGTCAGAAGTGGGCTGAGGAGAGAAGAAACACCGTTTAGGAGAAAGTTTTTGTGAAGGAGGCTGTTCCATTGAGTCAGTTTATTTCTATTTATGGGGTATTTGCATTATTAATATTCCTACACAGTACTTCTAGAGCCTCGGTTGAAAGCCTCCTGTATCGCACCGTCTTCTGCTTCAAATTGCATCAAGCGTCCAGTGACCGTGTGGGAGAAATGACAGGAAGGACACAAAGCCCCCAGCCGACGCCCCAGGCTGGGAGGACTCCCCGTGAGGTGAGGAGGCCATCGTGGCTGCTTCAGCATCAGCCGCTTGCTCCAGGAGAAGCCCTTGCTCTGGGACAAGCTACCAGAAGGGCTCAGGCGGGTGTGAACAGGTTTTGGTCCCGCTGTGCAGCTGGGCATGGCTCCTGCCCAGGTTGAAGGTGACAGGCAGGGAAGCTGCCTCGGCTTCCCAGTGACAGTGTAACCTCCTCTCTGCCCCTGCAGCAGCCGCGCAGTTCCCCTGTTGCCTACGATGGGCCTCCATTTGGGACGAGAACCTGGAATGCTCTGGCAGGCCGCTACTGCTTTTGCTCGCCCTTAACCTTTAACCTTTCATCCAGGTTGTGCGTGGTGTTTGCTGGTTTTGTGTGTCTACACTGCAGCTTGCGTCAGAGGGGAGCCGTTCCTATCCTTGGCAGCAGGAAGGCAATCCAACCTGTGGGCACTCAGTCTGCAGTCTGGTTAGTTAGAAAAAGAGTCTGTAGCTGAAGAAACCTCTGTTCAGTAGAGCCACCACTGCAATCTCTTTTCCCTGTAGAGATCACATTATCTCACATTTTTTTTTAGAATTCAAGAGAAATTAAATGTAGCATATTCAATGAAGTCAACGCAAACTTCAGTTACTGCTCATTTCCTAGCTAGTAACTATTTTGCCTTGAAGTCTGGCCATTCCAAGGTAAATGGAACAGCTTCTGACAGCTCTAGGCTTCTTGGATGAGAACCTTAGCATCCCATTAACAGATCTTCTGGCAATGGTAAGACAGGAAAATTTTTAAGAACACAGAAAATTCAGTGTCCCACAAACTGCTTATATCCCTTTTCCAATCTGTTATCCCCAAAGACAGTCTGACAAGCTACCAGGCAATTAATGACTCCATGGTCTTCCACAGCCTGGAGAAACTGTAGGATCCCAGTGCTCTTTATTTCCAGTATCAACTTCATAAATGGTCCAGAAAAAAAACCCAAGGCAATGGATTTTCCAGTTGCATGCGTTTGCAGCCCAGAAAGCCAACTGTATCCAGGGCTGTGTCAAAACAAGCGTGGCCAGCAAGTCAAGGGAGGTGATTCTACCCCTCTACTCTGCTCTGCTGAGACCCCACCTGGAGTACTGCATCCCGCTCTGGAGCCCTCAGCACAAGGAGGCCATGGACCTGTTGGAGCAAGCCCAGAGGAGGGCCACAAGGATGATCAGAGGCTGGAGCACCTCTGCTATGAGGACAGACTGAGAGAGCTGGGCCTGTTCAGCCTGGAGAAGAGCTCTGTGGATTCATTTCCAGTATCTGAAGGGGGCCTCCAAAAAAGCTGGTAAGGGACATTTGCAAGGGTGTGTAGTGATAGGATGAGAAGTAATGGCTTCAAACTGAAAGAGGGGCTATTTAGATTAGATATTAGGAAGACATTTTTTATTGTAAGGGTGGTGAGGCACAGGAACAGGTTGCTCAGAGAAGTTGTGGATGCCCCACCCCTGGAAGTGTTCAAGGCCAGGCTGGATGGGGCTTTGAGCAACCTCATCTAGGGAGGGTGTCCCTGACCATGGCTGGGGTTGGAACTAGGTGATCTTTTAAGGTCTCTTCCAGCCCAAACCATTCTATGATTCTGTAATGCGGGAGAACGCTCCAATAAGATGGGAAAAGTTTTGTATCTTGTCTCTCTGGCTATACACCAATACAGAGTGATTAAATTGTACTAGTTCTTCACAGAGCAAAGCTGTAAGAAACAACAATACATCTAATTGTGTTTTAAGTCAATAAATTAACGTTGTTGCTGTAATTGTGAATTCAAGAAACTGAAAAGTGGCAAATGTAACCTGATTATAAAAAAACCTCTTCACACCCGGATAGAAATGGTGCTTGTATGTAAGTTGACTTACATGCCAGTTAAATAGATGGGCTTTTCCCCCAAACCCAAGGTTAATTTTCTTCCTGCAATCTCGGGACTTAAAATTCATCGTGGGACCACGAGGTGGCAGCAGATCCAAAAGCAAAGTTAGCCAGACGGCCAAATTTTCAGGCTGGTTTAGTTTCTCTGAAAATATCAGGGACTCGGACAGATTAGATACATTTTTCCCCACTTATGCTAAATGGCTTATTTGGATCGATTTTGAATGAGAGTGAAGTGCTATGCCGTCTGCTTCCCCTGAAAGCTATTTATGTGCAAAGTCATTATCAACAATAATTTACCCCACAAGCCAACAGGCAGAGAAAAGATGCCAGTATGTCTGGTAATTTAAAGGCTCTGCATTGTCACTCGAAGTCCCCGTTTCAGTTTCAGAAGAAATAACAGACCACTGAAAGTATTTCCTTCAATTTAAAAAAGCAAACTGAACTTTGAAATAATACGAGCTTTTAAAACTTGGCTTTCAGTAAGGACAGCGTAAAGTTTAATCTAATTATTCTAGAAAGCAAAGACTTTTATTCCTTAGGCGTTTGGATGTTGATTCTGCAGACTATTGTTTTCCAGTTAAACTATGCATATCAGTCTTTTTAAAACAGAACCCACTTGAAATTGATTCTTATCCAAGTTTAACAGTGAGAAGTGGAATTTTATGGCTTGAAATAATTAAATGCCTCAGTGTAAAGCAGTTTGCTACAGATATACTGACAGCAAAATTTTTAAGTCTAGCGATAAGACAGAAACCCTCCTGGTTTCCAGAAACCTATCTTGGTATTTTGGGCTCCTGTCAACTGCTAAGGCAAAAGGAATACTTTATTCTGTATTCTGTATTTCTTGTTGCCTAGGATATAATAAGATCTGCTCATTCAGCTACATTATACTGTGTGCAGCTCTGGAGTTCTCAGCACAAAGAGGATATGGACCCGTTGGAACGGGTCCAGCGGAGGGCCACAAAGATATTAGGAAGAAATTCTTTACTGTGAGGGTGGTGAGACACTGGAACAGGTTGCCCAGAGAAGTTGTGGATGCCCCATCCCTGGAAGTGTCCAAGGCCAGGCTGGATGAGGCTTTGAGCAGCCTGGTCTTGTGGGAGGTGTCCCTGCCCATGGCAGGGGGGCTGGAACTAGATGAACTTTAAGGTCCCTTCTAACCTGAAACATTATATGATTCTATGATTATTTTTTTTTATTAGCTTTAATATATTCATTATATTTTTTTTCTGAGCAGTGTTTGATCCTGCTTCCTTATCTTTAAAATTGCTGAAATGTTAAAAGGTTTGAAAGTTACTCCGTATTTTATGTTGACGTCTTCCTCAGCAATGGGTGAAGATTCTGACGTAGTCAAGATCTGAGTTACTGGTCCAAACATACATCTTAGTGAAAGAGATCTGACCTGATCAGGATTCCCTCAGAAAGTGAAATAATGCTACATTTTCTTAAATCCAGAGAACCATGTTGTCAATGTGGCATATCTCTATATATTTCAGCAGAGTTTTCTCTGGACTGAAAATATGCTGTCCTATTTTTGAATTTAACATACTATTATATCTGTTTGAGATGTACATAAATTCTGTGCACCGTAAAATTGGCTTCCTAACCTTTTAAGAACTTCAAGATCCAATATACAGAGCTACCCCTCCTAAAACAGTACTTTTATCAGACAAAAGGTTGTTTTCACCTTGTATACCTTCTGTTTCTATTTTTATCTCGCTACTGGAAGCGAGTAGCATTTTCCTCCTTGGTAATTTCCATTGTAATTTATCTAAGTTTGTTTTGTTTTCTAAATTGCTTTGCTGTAATTCTTAGCATATCTACACCTTAGAATTGGAAGGGTACTTAGAACATTTGTAGACTTACCCTAATTAGCATTAATTAGTCTAATCTCTGTATCAACAACTAGATACCTGCATGATAAGCCAGTGCCAGATTTTTAGTGCATGTTGAATAGCTTTCCTGTGCTGGGGCTTGTTCTGTTTCATCTCTCTGTTAGAAGTAGGCAGGGCTTTACAGCTACCTCAAATGCGTCTATCAGCAAACTGGTCTCCCTAAGAAGCTGCTAGCTATTAAGCGACGCTGTTTCCTGTTTCTTCAGGCTAAGGATGGATTTCCACAAGGAAGCCTCTTTCAAGGAGATTTTTGTTCTTAAACAGGCAAACCTTTTTGTTCAGGCAACCCTTAGCTACTTTATTTTTTCTCCATCAGATCTCAGGCAGCGTTTTGCATCTGACTTCCCAAATAATGAATACGGAAGATTAATTTATTTTCAAGTTACTTCACTTATTTAAAATCAGAAAACTAGAATGTGGTGTTTTTTTCATAAAAATTTCATTAAAAGGTGAAACACAAATACAAAAGTGAGGTTTGGTGGCTGCTGTTACATACATCAGAAGCAGCGTGCAGTTACACTGGTAAAGAGAATTGTCTATAAAGCAAAACAGATGTGAATTTAAAGCCAATGAAGATGTACATTAATGGAAAATACAATGTCCACAATTAATTTTAAGCAAGTTGAACATATGGTCCATATTAGAGTTCGTAAAATCTTGCTAAAGGCAAATAATTAATATTGCATACATCAAGTCTGGAATGATAGCCAACTGAAAGTGATTAAATAAATGTGGAGTATATCATTAATTACAATTTGCTCTGAAGGTAATAAAGTAGTAAATAAGATTCTGGCATCATCAGTGAACATGAATTAAGAAACTATTCTATAGTTTTGGAAAGGAATTTGAAATAGATCTCACGTTTGCTGATGAACATCAGTTTTGATGGTACCATAAAAAAAAAAATAAATCTGGGTCTGCTTAACATTGCATAACTTTTATCAACAGAGCAAATGACCTGAAACTAAAGTCACCTGTCAGTCTAAATTTTAAACCCCTGAAATCAGTTAACGGATTAGAGACATGTCTGCTTCTCTTCAAATGAGAATGCCGCGTGAAGTAAAACATACTTCTTGGTAACAGACCTTTTGGAATGGATATTTAAAAATAGGTTGTGGAATGATGGAAGCATCAAGACCATTCATTCTCTTTGATGTAGAAAAACTGCATCAGTAAAGCCTAATTACCACATCCTTCCATGTTACAGAAAGTGATGCTAAAAATTATGCCTAAAAAAATGTCACCAAGATACATTTACAGTTATGCTATTTGGTCAGATGCTTTTTTACTCTCTGTAATGCATTGTATGCTCTATAGTCTTTGTACTGCGTACTCTCTATAATGGAGTTATGTATTAATGTAAATGCATCAGTTTGCTGCCTTCAAGGCTACTATATGTAGGCCAGGGTTGCTAGCAAGTGTGTGGAGTACCTTCATGTAAAAGGCCCTCTAATGGGACGGACAATCATTTCAATTTGATTTCTGGAATAACGTGAAGAAATTGGAAATTGAGAAATGGGAAACGAGGGAAGCCATACTGGAAGATTCTGGGGTTTGGGGAATAGAAAATTGATCCCTTCAAAATGTGGAAAAGGAGTTTTTCAAATGGAATCGTGTTCAGTCCACTCGAATCCTTCAACCATCCTAATGATCTAAATCCGAATCTAAACTCAAGTGTCTAAGTCTGCTGCACTTGTACCGTAGTAGAGATGGGCCATGCTCATGCCAGTCGAAATCATATCGTTTTTCTGGCCTTGGCTCACCATACAAGAAGACAACAGCATTTAGCAAGTGATGACACATATATGTCTTTTAATACAGATAAAATGGATATTCATTTTGCTTTTCAACTCGGGCTTCACTATCAGCAGTGCATCTGCCAGCGTATCATAAGCATGAGTTGGAGATAGAAAAGGATGTGTTGAAGAACATTGAGAAAACGATATGGAAATTCTTCTGTAGATTATACCACTGAATCATCGAGTTGTGTATAGGATTAGTTACTTCTCCATATGGTGTTTAAGGACCAAATTGCTGCTGGAATATTTTCCAAAGGTTATTTTTACATTTGGCTATACTATGGAACTGTGTTAAAAATTATATCATAGCCTGCACCTACAGTGAGATTATTTTAAAGCACCCAAAGAGCTTTATACATTTTCTTCCATTTTAGCAATTATAATACTCTCTCAATTAGTAATCTTTGAAGAACTGTGTGTAATTCATTCACTGCTATACATACATTTCTGTATGAACACTGTCTGCAAGCTTTGCAAAAACGAGTGTGGGCGGTATGAAGTCATTTATGCTGCTAATTGACAATTTTGCAGTTACTTCTAGTTTCAAATAGAAAAAAATCAATGTAGACTGGCAGATAAAATGAAAATGAAAGGGGAAGGCATAAAATTCCATTTTTTGCAACCGGTTTATGTCATGCTATTTAAATCAGTTTTAGTTAAACTAGCTAAAACTAATCAGTTTTAGCTAAAATAAAATTGTTTTTTTTCTTGCTATTCCATACATTATCTAGCAAGTTCTGTCAAGATGACATTGTAATTATGCGAATTACAGATCAATGCCTATTCCCACTTGTTCTTGAGTGACATGAGTGAATTAGGATAAAACTTTGCTAGTATGCATTAATCCTGAATACAGCTCAAAATACCTTAATAAAAATGTCAAGAGGTACTTTATTTATTTTAACTTCTGTACCTTTTTATAATAAAAATATACATGCATAATTTACATGTTAAGTTTTACAGTGAAGGAAGTTCTTAGAGGCCTCTGATGTCTTTGCGGGGAAAGGAAAGGCCACATGTGTCTGAGAAGAGTGGAGAGAGGAGGTGATGGTTTTTGATTAGAACAAGGAGTAATGCACGGGGACAAGGCAGCGGGGCTGGCGAGAGCGAGTGCTGCCTGCAGGTTCCTCGCTTGCAGTGAGCTGGATGAATTTATCCCACGGCCAAGGGCCATGCACAGCCCAGTAAAGCCCCAAGCACACGGTGATGTGGGTCACTGGGTCCTCTGTGTGCAATCATCCTCTCCTCACCATCGCTACACAGGGACACGAGGATCCAACGAAATGTCTTCTGTTGCTTAGGCAACTTTAAGTAATATGCACTATAGCAAAATAACTTGTTGATTTTGAAATCATATGCAATAGATCAGAATTCAGAGCCTAAATAATAATTTTAAAGCTCCCTTACCATATATTCAAAAATTCATTGCTAAATTCTTATTGTCTTTGATAACCAAGACTGAAAAAATAAATAAATTACTTTTCCTTTTAAAATGCTCATATTTACTTTTCTTGGGTAGCGAAACTAAACTAGACCTTAAAATTCACTAAGCACCTGATCTCTCTCATAACTGATATCCAAATTGTATATATATATTTATATATATACACAAAACACAGCAAGATCCAAGTAAAATTTTGTGACCTAAATAAAAACTGAAGATACATAAAACTAAAACTGAAAATGGAAAAAAATATATCGACTGCTTGTAAGCATGTAAGCTTGTAAGCATGCACTTCATGCTTCAGTTTCCTGGGTTCCTTTGGCACTTGCTCCTTCCTAAATCCTCATCTGTCCTGCTGGGTTGCTGTCCTCCAAATGCTTGCTCCAAATGGATTCATCCTTCAGTGGAATAGAGGCAGGATGTGGCTATCTACATCCAAGAAAAAACGGTATGAGCCTCTCACCTTTCTGTGTGCCTACACTTTTCTCAGAGAAAGCCTGAGAATAAATAACCTATCAAAAATGTAACAAAGTCCTACGCATAGCATCTTAAAAGGAGAAAATGAAGAATTACCTTGGTTTAAAAATGTTCTTAGTAGTGCCCAATAGGTAATCAAGTATTTTAGTCATGTCACAAATTAGATTATCTAAGTGATGCCCTTATGAGCACCTATATTCCTCACACGTAGTACTAGCTCTTTTAACTCACTAAATAGCAAAGAAGGAGGACACAATAAGGGGATGAAAGCTATGGAAGGGTGAACTGTCATTGTGCTTTGTCAAGCTGTGTTTTATTATACATCATGCATGTTCAGAGGTGCAAGAGTATTTTTAAAAACAGAACCAGAATTTTATCTTTAAAATACTTATAGGGTCTGAAAGTCGTCTGGTGTGTTTTTTGCTGTTCTGTAGATCCGAGCTTTGAAGATATGAGAAAAATAGTTGGATTATTTTTCCAGTACTGTCAGGGATTAATTAGCATAGATGAAATAATCTGCCACTTCCTGTTAGAGCTTTTCTGCTTTGCTGTAGCACTTTAGTCTCTCTACATACCTGATTTGGTATTAAACAGATAATACTGATTTATTAAATGTGATAATGCTAACTTCAAATCTGTATGAATTAAACTTTAATTTTGAAGTATTTTTTATGTTAATTTTGGGCCTTGCAGTAACGTGTTCCTGGACAGAGAACTGATGAGATGTTGCAAACAATCCTAGACTTGGCACAAAATGATTCATGGCACCGGGACTTCTTGATCACTCGATTGTGGTTAACAGCTTTGATGCCCATAAGCATATTGACATGTGGGCATTTGTTCTTGTTTTATGTGCAATAACAAGAGGAATATTCAGTAATAGTAAGCCCCCAGAAAAGAAAAGAAAAATTAAAATCTGAGTTTTTCTGAGCCTGTAAGTAGAATTAGGGATTCCTTGTCAATGAGTTAGTGTTTTAGTGAATAATTAGCAATATTAGAATTGCGTGAATAATATCAAATCTGTTCTGTAGCAACAATAAACACAGAAAAAATATCAAATGTTAACTTAGCCAGCTAGAAACTCTATATGCCAAATGCTCTTTCCCCTTACTTGTATTGCATTGGGAAGGAAGCCCTTGATGCTTCCTAGAAAGAATCAATTTGCTCTGTTTGTTACATACCACCTTTTTAGGAGCAAGATAGAGTCTTTAGGCATTTTGTAGAAAAGATACCTTCAAAACTGCATATTTGCAATTGTTTAAGATGGCATGTTTTTCTCATATGTAAGGTATTCGGAAGCTGCAGCATGCTTTATAGGGATACATGAATGATAATAGGCTCCTGTGGGAAAAATTTGGGGAATGCAAGAGGAAGGGCAAGGAACACTACAATTCCTGCAAATCTGTCCTAGCTCTAGACAAGTGGTCCATTTTCAGCCGTTGTTTTTTCCATCCATTGTATTTTTCACAAGTTCTTTTACTTCCATTGTTGCACATTTTCCTCAATTAATATTCTGAGTGACTTCTAATAGGTACCATAATTTTTTTCCCCCCATGTTAATTTCCTAGCATAACTGTAAAATCCTTCACATCCTTTTCAGAGGAGAGGTTCTTGGTATGGTTATCATAAGGCAAGAGATCCAGAGACAGCTAGCTGATTATGTGTCCTGGTTTTCTTTGACTTGCAGGTAACACGTCATTAAGAGATACACGTCGGTAACATGGACAGTGGGATTGAGCACACCCTCAGCAAGTTTGCCCATGACACCAAGCTGTGTGGCGCAGTCAACACACTAGAGGGAAGGGATGCCATCCAGAGAGCCCATGCAAACCCCATGAAGTTCAACCAGGCCAGGTGCAAGGTCCTGCACCTGGGTCATGGCACAAATACAGGCTGGGAGGAGAATGGATTGAGAGCAGCCCTGAGGAGAAGGACCTGGGGGTGCTGGTGGATGAGAAGCTCAACCTGAGCTGGCAATGTGTGCTTGCAGCCCAGAACGTCAGCCACATCCTGGGCTGCATCAAAAGAACCGTGACCAGCAGGTCAAGGGAGGTGATTCTCCCCCTCTACTCCACTCTCATGAGACCCCACCTGGAGTACGGTGTCCAGCTTTGGAGCCCTCAGCACAGGGAGAACATGGACCTGTAGGAATGGGTCCAGAGGAGGGACACAAAAACAGTCAGAGGGCTGGAGCACCTCTCCTATGAAGGCAGGCTGAGAGAGTTGGGGTTGTTCAGCCTGGAGAAGAGAAGGCTCCAGGGAGGTCTTATAGCGGCCTTCCAGTACCTAAAGGGGACCTACAGGAGAGATGGGGAGGGGCTCTTTATCAGGGAGTGGAGTGACAGGACAAGGGGTAACAGTTTTGAACTGAAAGAGGGGAGGTATAGATTAGATGTTAGGAAGAAATTCTTTACTGTGAGGGTGGTGAGGCACTGGAACAGGTTCCCCAGGGAAGCTGTGGATGCCCCATCCCTGGAAGCGTTCAAGGCCAAGCTGGATGGGGCTTTGAGTAACCTGGTCTAGTGGGAGGTGTCCCTGACCAGGGCAGGGGTTTGGAAGTAGATGATCTTTAAGGTCTCTTCCAACCGGAATCATTCTATGATTCCCTGATCTAAAAGTGGATTATATTATTTGGTCCAATGTTGGTTTATGTGATAAACAGCTTGTCCCCACAAAAACAAAGGAGCTCAGAGGCACAGCAGCAGGTAAGCAAACCCCTATAGCCCAGTAAGAGGAATGGAGATCCTGTCCCAACCTGTCCCAAAGCTGTCCTGGGAGAGCCATCAGCCTTGCTGTCCAGGTGTGGGACCCAGATGACAAACCTGCACAAGAGGCTCTCTGGACCACCTTGCAGACTGTGCTAGGGTGGCCGCTGGCAGGGCAATGGCACATGGCATAGGATGCAGCTGTAAAGCGTGTCAGGGTTGCGCTTGACTTGCCATGGCATGTTTAGGAGAGGAACATGGGGTTAGGTGGGGATAGGGAGGGATTGAGGTGGTTTGGGGAGGAGCAACCATGGGTAAAGAGAGGGGAAAGGGGATAAAAGGGGCTAGTTATATATAAACAGGTAGAACATTGCCTTTAAATTAGTTCAAGGTGATTCGCTCATTACAGGAGTTTAAAGAAAACGATGAAGCAACATTGAGACTTGGTGTAACTCTGACAGCTTCTGAAGGATTGGGAGTGTACCAGAAGGTTGGGATAGTGTACAGTGATTCTTTTGAAGAAGGACAAAAGAAAGAGATAAGAAATTATATACCAGTCAATTTTGCTTTGATTGTTTGGGGGAAAAAAGAAAACTTGTAATGAGTCACTCAACATTATTTTTGAGTGACACCATGACAGGAAGCAAGAGTCAACATGCATTTTGTCATGAACAAGTTGTGTCTTGTTTCATATCTTATTTCCCTTCACAACAACTGAAGCAAGGGGAAATTCAGGTTGCACATAAAAAAAAGCTTTCTAAAGGTAAGGCTAGTGAAGTAATGAAATATATTGCCTAGGGAAGTGGTAGAATATCCAACAGAAACAGTCTGGCAAATCTTTCAGACACAGTCTAGGCAAATGTTTGCCAGGCACATGGTTATGTTTTATCTTGCTTTGGAGGAATGTGAAAGGTTTGATGATCTCCGGAATCTTTTTCAGGCCTATTTTTCTCTGATTCTTCACACAGACCTGTAGGCTACATCACAGAAATGAATAGGTCCTTCACCAGGAGGGCAGGGACTACTGTACAGGGCTTTTGGCTGTAAAGAGCTGATTTGAAGGTGCTCATAAACAAACCTGAAGCAGCTTAAAGCACCCTTGTTCTGGCTGGACCTTTGTAAGTGTGCTCTGGAAGAGAAACCTAGCAAAGGAAGTTTCAGAATTCTCGACTGGCACAACTTAAAATTGCCCCTTCCTACTCTCTTAGTATTAAGAAAATCTTATTTTCCAAATCAGCTAGATTTTGCAATGAGTATTAAACGCAATATTTAGAAAAGAAACACTTTATTTTATATGGTCAGCATCAATGTGCACATATAACTGATGCATTTGTGTTTTACCAATTTTATGACACGCTAATAGCCAAAAACGACAGAATTAGCAGCACTACAATAGGGCTTATGACAAATAAGAAAAGTGTCAGTAGTGGATGGTATTGCATCAGATAGATACCGAAAAAAAGAAAGCACATAACCAGTTTGCATACCTGCTTTTAGTTCACCTAACTCAAAATTTCTTCCAGGTCCATAGAGGTATTACAGTTCGTAGAAGCTTTAGAACTTATTGAAAATAAATTAATTGCCTCTGATTAATTGTACTTTAACATGAAGTAGCCACATAAAACAGAGGCAGACATTATTACATAGCAGCCTGTCTTGTTCCTTCCAGGTACCAAATTAGTCTACCTACGTGACTGTCAAGCTAAGGAACCAGAAGAAACAGAACAGGGGCAGCAAATACATGTTTTCTGAACATGGCAGTCAAAGAAGAAAATGTAAATTGATCCCATTTCTTACTAACTACATTGACAGAAAAGAAAATTCCAGGTATCCCAGTGAGGAGAATAGAGGCATTTAAAAAAAATGGAAAAGAAAGGAAAAAGGTTCTGATTTCTCAGTCAGATAAGTAAGTCCTCCTCCTTCATAAACTTTTTTTTAATATATCAGTAAATAAGATACATACAAAACTGAGTGTGGGAAATGCCAAACTTCAAGCCTGTATAGTGCAATGAAGAACTAGGCTGAGACTGATAAAAATACTTTACAAGAACTGAATGCTTGTGATCCGCCGCACAGAATACTTCTGTGTATTTGTAGGTAAGGTTTTTTGTCAAGAAAGTGTCACATTTTTATCAAAGTAGCCCATCTGTTGCAACAAAACCAGAATACGAATACCAAAAAATTTCAACAGCATGAAAGCAATAAATCATATAGTAACCATGTCAAAATCCTTGCCATATCCAGATAGATTTGTAGTGACATAACAAACATATGAGAAGTAGTTTCATCTTTACTAAGCTGTTTATTAAGTACATTAACCAGAATAATAAAAATTAAAACACACGTACCTGAGAAGTAATGGCTTTTCACCGATCTTCCAATTATGGAGATTTCCGTAACAACATGCAACAACCTGACTTATTGAGGATGCAGTCCTGCGTGTCATTTCTCCATATTCCACAGTGGTAAAACATCTTTTCTGGAAAACATATGTATCACCATTCAGGATCACTAAAACAAAATACTGCTGAACCAAGCAGCAATTCTGACAACCACATGAACTCACCTCACAAATGCATTCAAACAGCATTGATTTAATGGCTTCAGCTGTGGAAAAAAATGCATAGAGAGATTTGATAAGCAAAGATACCTGTCTTTGTACCAGCAGGAGCTATGTACCTATATACAAGCAGAGTTTGGACAGACTGATTAAATTACAAATGGGTTTTATCTTGCACATTCTACAAAAACTTAATCTTTACTAGCTCTACAAAATGAAAAGTGAATCTGTAGATATTTGTGAGCTACAGGAACACAGAGGGTCTTGCTCCTCACTGCTCTCACTTTGTGCTCATGCTTCAAAAAAGGAGCCACAAGTGAAATCATAGAATATCTTGAGTTGTAATGAACCCATAAAGATCATCTACCTGCTCCTCTCAGAACTACTTAAAACTAAACCATCGTCCAGATGCTCCTTGAACTCTGACAGGCTTGGTGCCATGACCACTTCCCTGGGGGGCCTGTTCCAGTGATTGACCACCCTCTCAGTGAAGAATGTCCTAATGTCCAACCTGAACTTCCCCTGACGCAGCTTCATTCCATTTGTGTCCTACCACTGGTCACCAGAGAGAGGAGATCAGCGCCTCCCCTCTGCTGCTCACCTTGAGGAAGTTGCAGACTGTGATGAAGGCATCCCTCAGCCTTCTCTTCTCCAGGCTGAACAAACCAAGTAACCTCAGCCACTCCTCCTAAGTCTTGCCCTTGAGTCCTTTCACCATCTTGGTCACCCTCCTCTGGACACACTCTTACTAGTTTGATGTCCTTCTTATATTGAGTATGTAGGTGTTCACATTCAACATCAGCAGCTCTTCCCTGCACAAGAGCAGCTTAAAATAACAGCATCAGTCTAACCACAAATAAGATGAAAGTTAATTTTCTGACCTGTAGATATGCTCTCCCTATAGGATGTGCCTACTGTTTTGGACAGAAGTCATAATTCAAAAGGTCATTCTTTTCAATTCATCAATGGAAGTGCATTTCCTTTCCTCTGAAAGGAAAACAGAACAAAACCAAAGATGCTACCTGATGCCTCGATTCTGAGCAGTCACATCTGTCCAAGACTGATCTTCAAAGCAGAGAATATTTTTAAATTATTATTAAAATGAGGATGAAAGAGCCCTCAAAGTTAATCTTTGTTAGAGAAAGATCTTCCACAGCTATTCTTTTTATTTTAGTTTAAGGAGTAAACCCATAAGGAGCACACAATCAAATTAGATAATATACACATCATCAGATCAGAAAAGATGAGCACTATAGGCTGATTTTTTGTTGTAATGAACAGGAACTGACATCAAGCAAGCATACAGAATGATGACAACATTGGGCTCATTTTAGGCATTTGCTCAAATAGAAAATAAAAAAAAGAGGTGCCTATGAAGCAAACAAAAAAATAACTAAACCAAAACTGATAAACGTCTAATGCAATTACAAAAAGGCCTGTTGCTATCTTTCCAGTCTTCAGATATCTATGTATATAATCTCATACATATGCACATTCACATCATACATCCCACTCTAAGGACAAGTTTCAGTCTAAACACAACTGTTAATGTTATTTTAGACACTCCAGGGCATGCCAGCTGTCACTCAGCAAGATGGCTGTCTGTGCCTATCTCTGTCCCTTTTGTGTTGTATCAATCAACCTGCTGAAGTAAATGCGTGAGATATCCCAGGACATTATTGTGGCAGTTAAAACCTTTGGTTAAGCAGCCGAACCTACTCTAGTATAGTGTACCCATAACTTAGGTACTTAAGTTCTGTAAGTGGACTCAAACTATATGAAACAGTGGAAAATGAATGTCTGAAAATGGTGGAGAATACAGATGCTCTCCTTTCACAGTGAAACTCCGGCGTTAGCTTTTGAAGATCCTTTAGTAATGAACTTGAATATATTAAAATATCCTGAATGTCTCCATGTTATTTACAAAATGGAGACTTTGAAGACAAGAGCAAAAGCATTGAAGTATCAGACATGCCTACAGCTGAACCTAGGGGATTATGAGTAAAACATAACAGTTTATGAAAAATAAACAAACTTCCATTTCTCAGTGCATCATCATTCCTGAACTCTTGGAAAAAGATGTGAGAGTACTGTGCTGTAAACCTAGGGAAAACACTAGTAGTTGTAGAGCTAAAAAAGTAGCTCTACAAAAAGTAGTTGTAGGCAGAAAAACCTCCCCTTCCCAAGAGATCCAAGTGTAGCTTTGCTAACTTCAACATGACATGAGTGCACAGGCACAGAAACACACCTGAATGGAAAACCTACTTTTTCCAGTCAGGAACATACAACTGTTATGGTGTGCAGTTTGGAAACATTAGCAATGCAAAATAATTTCCTGACTGCAGCGAATCTCAGTCCTACCTAGAGATAGGGTCTTCACGTTCCCTGATACTTGTCTACAATTGCACTTTATATTTGTGCCACATGAACTACAGTCCTTTTCTAAGTCACTGCAGGGTGAATTGGGACATGCAGTGGGCGACTAAAACATGGACTGCATTTGCTAACACTAAGGTTAGAGCTGCCCGGTAGTACTAGCCACAAGATAAAGCTATCAGTTGCTTTTCTGTGGATGCAAGAAGCCTCGCTGATTATGATGCCAAAGCTCACTGCCTTTTCTGGCCCCCTTAAGCCATCAGCAAGATGCCCTTTACAGAACGCAGTAATCAGGGATAACTTACCTCCTTCCTTCACAGCAGAAACATTATCTACTATAGCAGTATTTTCCATCTTGCTTTATGTCTTTTCACTATATTGGAGAGGACTGATACATAACAAGAATCATGGTTTTCCTCCTACGTTAGGAGCATGTTTTCCTTCAGTGTTTATCGTTTCACTACTATTGTTTCACTCTTTTCTCTACTAGAGAGCTGTGCTTTCTCTGCATCTGAGTGTTCTAGCTACCTAAATTACAACAGTCCATGTTTTGGGGTCTTTTTGTTGTTGTTATTCAAAGTCCGTACGAAAACAAACCAATTCTGGGATGATTTTCTGTATGAAAAAATAAAAATAACAGTACAGACAATGCAATACTTGTGTTATCTTCAACATTGCCTTCAAAATAGGATGCATCAGCAAAATTCTGTCTGGCACGTCCTCACATGCACAGATGGCATGAGAACTGCTAGTGATACAGCTTGTTTTCTTTCTTTCTCACTTTCTTAGCCTTGATTTTTCAGCCTTGATTTAATTTATCATTTCATATCTTTTGAATTTTTATTGCATAAGATCATGTTGAGGTCTTGCACAGACATTTCTTTATTGAGAGCTACAAAAATACCTGCGTTATGTTCCTTGCTCTGATGCTTTTCTTTCTATCATTATTTTTATTTTTATTATTATTTTCTTGCCAGATGACTCACAAGCCTTCCTCAAGGAAGATGACTTCATTTCTCTATGTGTCACTGTCTCGGTGCTGTTTTGAGTAAGGTATTGGATATACTCGCCTGGGTAAAAAAACATCAGTCCATACTAAATTGTACCTAAGCAACACCAAGCTATCTCACCTCCTTTCCTCTCTGTCATCATCTCTGGTTTTAAATACCCTTTCCTTGTTTCTATGGAAGTTTTCAAATGCCTTTCATCGAGTAGGGCCTGGCATGAACAACTTTGCTTGAGAATTAGCTTTGATTTCTTCCATCAGTTCTTCAAAGTGTTTCCTTTGTGAGAACTGGATGAGCCAATGTCCCTTCAGCCTGGCCACCTCTTTCAGGCCCAGGATCACATACACTTGTATCTCCTACTTCCTGAGTATCAGGATTCATCTAGGGAGGCGGTTTGAAAGAGGCTGCCAGGGAGCCAGAAAAAGCACACAAGTCTGTATTTGAGGGATTAATTCAGTCCTAATCAGTCACTCATACATAAAACATCTACAATAATTTATAAAGTTACTGTACTCCAGCTTAGACATGGTAAACAGATCATCTTGACAGATGACAGCTTCCCGAACTTTGGCCTATATAAATCACCTCCAATAGTGCTTCAGACTGTAAAGGAAAAACAAACACCCCAAAACCCATGAAAACTCTAGGGACTAGACCACTGCCTGAGCAGTTATGTCTTAGGAAAGGAATCAGTAACACAGAGCTAGTCTTGGAAGCTCCATAAACGCTACTGCTTCTTCACAGTGCATGTCTGTCCGTGCCTTGGGCAGACAAGCTATCTTCTGCAATACCACTTAGATATAAGGCATGTGGATGCAACTAAAACCCTCAGGAGTGCAGAAAAAAAAATATCTCCAAATTTCTTCTAAATCATCTGGCTTTCTGATCAAACATGGAATCTGCAGGAACTCAGTTGCCCAACCTCTAAATGAGAAACTCAAACTGATTTAGATCTACAAAGATTGCAGTATCTCATAGGTTTCATATTTACCTCAGGGCACAGCTGCCTTCTTAATCATGTTTAACAGACGGACACTGAAGGAAACTCATGTTGATATATATTGAGGATAACAAGCTACTACTTCAAAGTGCCATCACTGGTCTTTTAATTTGATTCTTTTTGTATCTTTTGGGTTTTCTTAAGGGCTCTTTTAAAGAAAGTTTTCTTCAAAGCACAGATTTTAATAATTCCAACCAGAACAGCTTTCCATCTTTCTACAGTTAAAATAGGGAAGAGATGGTAACGACCCTTTCACTCAAGATAACATTGAATGACCTCCAGTCTTGTAACTCTCCTTCCTTTTTCTCCCAAGCAATTTAATTAAAGAGATTATATCTAGCTAGTGTTTAGATATTTCACAGGATGATATCATAAAGCATTACAGAAGTCTACTTGCAATTGCAACTTATTTCAATGAGAAAATTAATACAGAAGAAAGAAAGCATTAAAGTTTGCTCTATTTTACTACACACTTTTGAACTGCTTTATGCATAAAAAACTAGGAGAGATTTTGAACATTCAGGGTACTGGAGTCGCAGTCCATAGCAACAGACATTTCATTCTGCAGACTTCAAACGCACAATACAGATGTTTCATCCTGTCAATTTCCAGCAGTAAGGGGGGGCGCAAAGCAAAAGCCATCACCTGTGAAGTGAGGGGGTGCACAAGTAAGGGAGCTCACATCATGAACTGTCTGTGAAAATTCTTCTCTGTGCATCCAAGCAAAAAGAAAGCCCTCCAGCCTGACAGGCACTCCCACTTGCAAACAGACAAGCAACTCTTCTTCATTGCTTTATCGCTATCAGCAGAGCAGTATAGCGTATTTTTAGAGGGCTGTCATACACGAAGACAGATTTAGTTCGGAAATGGACGCAGGGCACTGTCAGTTATTGGCTATGTTACCTGTTCTCAACCAAATGTCCAACAGCACAAGCAGCAGTTAGATTCCTGGCAGCTGGAAAGTGCACCCTGATGTTTCCTTTGGGTTGAAAAGGCCTGGAGAAAAACAGCTGGGACTAGGAGAATCTGCTTTTAAAAATTACATTCTATTAAAAAAAAAAAAAAAGCAGCATTGCTTTTTATGTGAAGGGGCCAAAATCCTTTTGTAATGCAACTGCTGATGCCAATCGACACCAATCAACGTAAAGGTAAGACTGCAGGGACAGGGAGACCTACTACTGGGATAAAATTTCTCACTAATGGTTGCTTTTGAGGAACGTCTCCTAGAACCAGGCTCAAAGAAAAGCAAGACAATTGCTGACAATTGCAGAGAAAGATTACTTTTAAAATGAACTAAACAAACCAACTGCCCCCCATGTTTCCAAGTGGATTTCTCAACATGGAGCAGGAAATGCAACTGGTGACGTCTCTTCTGTGGGGAGACAGGGAGTGAGCTGAGTGTGAGTGACTCAACATCCGTGTCAGCAAGCAGAACTTTGCATTAGCTAAAAAAGAGGGGGGAAGCCAGCAAGCAAGCAAGCAAGATGAGAGCTGGAATTGTCTTTCTCTGTACTGTAGCACCAAATACACACAAAATGCAACATAAAAACCTCAATATAATTATTTGCAGCAGAGAAGATCCACTGGATGAAAAAAGAGCTAAGCTGCCATTCACCTTCTAAAAATGAGAGTAATGTGACATGAAAAACAGTAGTACTTAAATATTTATCAGTTGAACTACATTTTAAAGAACTTTCTTTTACTTGAGTCAGGTTTCAAGAGGTCTAAAGAAACCTCCTGCTTTTAATTTAAGTGTATTGAATATACTGCCCTTAGCATAAATTCTTTCTTTTTAAAACAATTTGAAAGTATTTTCAGTTTCAGAATGCAACATCTTTGGAAGAGGAAACAATAAAAGATACATCTGGCTACAGGAAACTGGGAAAATGGCTGCAGCAACATATTGTCGTGACAGAAGTAATTATTAAGAGCCTAAACTCTGTCATTTTTATTTTGCATTAAAACTCAAAGAATAGCAGAATGATGAACAAAGACAGGTTACTTACCTGGAACTTTTCTTCTAAATGTGCTATCTGTTTGTGAAGTTACACTGAGATAATGTATAAGCAAGCACTCAGGTAAATTTTAGTATTGCACTGAGGAAACTCCTTCCTCCTCGTCGTCCTACATGCAACTGCGGCAACGATAAAGGAAGAAAAGCACCCACCTCCCCTTCTGGAGAATCCTCTTCAAAGAACCAGAAGATTTGGACTTTAAAGGAAAGGGCCGTGGGACACTGTACGCACTGACAACACAACCTGAAGAAGTTAAAAAAGAAATGTAGTAAAACTTTCTTTTTCGCAATATTCCCTCCTCCTTCTTCAA
Source organism: Rhinoptilus africanus (assembly GCA_013400135.1). Classification (NCBI taxonomy): domain Eukaryota; kingdom Metazoa; phylum Chordata; class Aves; order Charadriiformes; family Glareolidae; genus Rhinoptilus; species Rhinoptilus africanus. Next base: position 102,259 of record VXBO01002659.1, on the reverse strand, counting down.
GTTCAATACTACTCTGAGTGTTTTAAGAACTGAGGAGTGCTTATCTATGGTAGCAGTGAGGATGTGCACAGCAGCCCGTAAGAGGCTGTAGGCCACAGTGATCACGTGAGCCTTAGCAGAAGGAGCCTTTGTGAAAAATGGAAATTAGCAGTTTGACAATATTATTGCAGTGAAGAGACTAATAGTCCATGGATCTTTCAGACATGCATGGATGGAAATGGGGTTCGTTGTGAGGGCCCAGGTCTGCCATTACAAAAATATAAAGCCTTCAACAACTAGCGCGGGAAGCACTAACTTTACGAAACAAGCATGGGCAAAGCAGTTTCCTGAAAAAAGGTGAGATTTCCTGAAAAAGGTGAGATTCAGGAACTGAATCTCACTGACTTCTGGTAATAGCATCAAAAGAGTATCTTCATGGAACAAGAAATAAGATAACAAAGTTTCAAAAAGCTTCTCTTTTAGGAAGGAGATGTAGGTCAGAGACCCCATTCCACAGCAGGGCATTGAGGGAAGAAAGCGCAGCCTGATTCTACTCTTTGGAAACATGTAAAAATTAGGCAGCCAACTGTGCTATCAAAGACTTCTTGTATTGCCATTCCTTACCCTGTTCCTCTACCAAGTTAAGAATTTAACCGCTGGGAATATACTCATGAGTTTCCCAGGCCCACAGCATAAAAGCGAATGGGAATACGTGACTTGAGGAAAAATGTCTGAATGCAGATTTTAAAGCGGGGATGTCCAGAGCAATAGGTAAGCTATAACAACTCAGAGTCAGCTTGGAATTTATCACCAGTTCTCTCTTTACCTCACCTTTTCTTAAGACTGTTACTGCTTCTGTCTTTTAGTTTTTTAGATATTTAACTTAAAACCACACTAAAGTAGATCTTTTCTAGGTATATTAATCCCTGTGGGCAGATGACCAATGTCAAGGATCAAAACAGTGACCTCCAGTTCGGGAAGTACAAGCTTCTATTGCCCAAACTTTGAGAGGTAGGCATGTAATCTCAAGAACTGCATTGGGACACAGATGTTCATGCAAAACAAGTAACTGCATGTCTACACTAGCAGGGAACGCAGAGGGATCAGAATAGATGTCTAGATTAGAACAGCTAAAACTAAGGACCATACGTCTACACTATATGTGTTAGGCTTTTACTTCAGGTCATACTTAACCTGGCCCTTTGGACTTTGACAACGTGTTTGATGCCATTCAAAGGAAAGCTACAGCACAAACATGCTCTCTGAAGTGTAGCCCCTTAGTGAGCCATTAGAAAGGGCCACGTCATCCTTTCTCCAGTCTCCCAGAGGTGTCAGTATACACCCATTGCCTATTTAAGAAATTTCTTAGGCATGTAAGCTTTATTGCTCTTAACGCTTGTTACAGGTGACACTTGCTGTATGGATAATCTATTAACTCCAAACACAGTCATCAGTCAACAAAGGGCAACATGGGGAGGATGAGAGGACAATAGGCTCGATATTTGCACAGCCACCCGAGAACACCACGTATGAACTAACTCTTGACCCTCCTGTGTGCTCTTTAGTCTGAGAAAGACAAGTTGTGTGACTTTCTGGGTGCCACGGCTTTCCAGGTCTCATCCCAGGGACTGCTTTGCCCTTGGCCTACCACACTCTCTCAGTATGGTAGATGAACTCAGATTGGTGGCAACACACTGATCTTTATGATGTGGGACAACTGGTAACAGTCACAAAAACTTTCAGATGTGGACAGGCACAATCAAAGTCCTCTGCTATGTCTTCACCACGTTCTTCAAGGAGACTGAGAGCCTAGGCTCCCACTAGTAGTAGGTGACCAAACAATTTTTGGCGGACAAGAGAGCCTGACTGTCCATCCCCCATGCCCTCTAAACCTAACTAAACCACGTTGCTCAGAATCTCATTCAATCAAGTTTTGAAAATCCTTAAGGAAGAACAGTCCATATTTGCTCTGAGCAACCTATTCCGGTGCTTAAGCACCCCCCTGGTGAAGACTGTTTTCATTATGCCCAGTCAGAGCTTACAGTCTGTGACTGCCACCTCTTGTCCTTTCCGCTGCACATCTGTCAGAAGAGTTTGCCTCCATCTTCTCCTGTTGTGGTTTTGGATGGATTGACCAATCAGAATAACAGATGCCCCCTCCCCCCCCGCCAAAGANGGGACCCCTCTATGCTTTTCCACTTCTCACCCTCTAACGGGACAAATAACAAAGAGAGCTGACCTTGGCTGTTACAGCAGTGAGTATAATCAGGAGCCTCTCTGCACACCATCCCTTGGCATAATCAGCTTTTATCACTCTGAGAGCCAACAGTTTCTGCACAATATGCTGTTAATTTCAGAGCTAGTCAGATAGAAGAGGCCCAGCTAAAATGTAAAATTACTGAATAGAAAATTGTTTCTGTTTTACCTCAACCCAGGACATCTCCATAGAAAGTACAGGAGAGCGCCATGTCCTCTGTTGCTCCTGGGATGATGCGATCCTTTCTAACTTACTAGGAATCATATAGGCAACTTTGTCCGGTGGCAGCACACTTAGCCGTCTACCTGAAACCCCAGGATGGCAGCTGCATCCAGGATGCCACCTGTATCAGCACTGCAGACGTGCACAGCCCTGCTAAGTGTCTACAGCCCTGCTGGAGCAGGGAATCACGTGATTCCATGCTGCCACCTTTGCATTGCATCGGTTTTCATGCACTGATTAAAAAGTAACAGACTTCCAAGGCTTACTTGTTAAGGGGAAAATATCATTATATCAGATCTGATAGTCCAAGAGAGGCAAGGCTGCCAGAGCCCTGCATCCCCAGTCCAGCCAGTAGTGATGCTGGAAACGCACTCCCAGTAGGCGTATGTACGCAACAACATGCTATGTGCACGTGGCTGGGCGCAGAGCACCCGCCCGAACCAGCCGCNAGTCCAGCCAGTAGTGATGCTGGAAATGCACGCCCAGTAGGCGTACGCACACAGAGGGTACGTACGCAACACACACGCTATGTGCACGTGGCTGGGCACGGAGCACCCGCCCGAACCAGCCGTCTCGTCCTCCTCCCTGCCCGGCTGAGCGGGACAGAGCTCTGTCAGCGGGAACATGGACGTATGTAGGGGGATCCCCCCAGCAGCGGGGCTCAGGCACACAGTGTGCTCCGTAGCTGCCCCAAAATCTCAGTCTCCCCAGTTGCTGGTTCCTGGGGCTGCAGTCCCACTCCAGCTGCCAACCCCTGGGCCCACGCTTGCTCCAGCCACTGGCACCACAGGCACACAGACCCCTGTGATGCACGGTCCTGCTCCAGCTGCTGGCGCTGGGCTCTGCTCACCCTGGTCTCTCCCATGCTCCCCCCTGCCTGTGGTCTGGCTCCAGCTGCTGCACTCAGGCACCACCACACCCCCCCAAAACGGAGTGCCTCACAGGGAAAATATGTAGAAAGAGATTTAGAAAGGCGGCAAGACAGGCTGCGCAGGGCACGGGCCGGACCAGCATAGTGACTAGCCAGCTATTTACATGAAACTTGCCCTTTCTATCTCCTTATCCATCTATTTTCCCATGCTCACTCCTCTCCAGATCACCTAAACCTCTCCCATTCCCCACCCTTTATTCCTACCTTACACATCCTGTAAGTCCTGCATCCTCATCGGACTGAAACATGTATTTCTAACCTCTTTTCCCATCATTTAAAACCCTACACATATATTTGATACTATATAAATTAAAAATCAACTTAGGTGCTCATTTCTTCAACAGCGTCCACAAACTTTCTGCTACGGACAACTAGAGAACTCTTTTCAGTTTCATAACGGAGCTAATTTGAGACACATCTCATAGACGTTGACCCTTCATCTCCATATACCTATTTTAATACCAATAGACATTGTAATTCTGCACAGGACCTTATCAGCAGGGCTTGCCCTGCCCACTTTCTTTTCAAAAGAGAAGTAATGGTTTCAGGTACCACTGCATCTCAGAGACCAGGGATTTAAACCTTATTTTCAAGAAACTCTCAAGAAGACTCAAGGCTATGGGTTCCTCAGGGACTTCTGGACACTTTATTTGCAGTCAAGTTAATGAAGGAAATGCTGTGCCTGCATTTCTTTCCAATGTGGAAGACTTGGGAACAACTCCAGCCACTCCAAGCCAGAATAAAACCTCAGCAGACCATCACATCAGTAACGGGATTTGCAGGGAAGATTTCAGTAACTCTTCCCCAACAAAACGATGAATGCTTATACAAATTCCAAGACAAAAATCATTCCCTAAGCAGTGCAAGCAAACAAACACAACCTTCCACATGCCTCCTAACTGAAGGCACCCTGCAGGCATACAGACCAAGCCCACCACTGGCCATAGGAGCCCTCCCAGAGTATCCCAGCACCCAGGTGTCTGCAACATCTGCAGTGCACCCCTACAAAGCGTGCCCATGCCTATGCACTTCCCCACTGACAGTACCAGTCAAATCCACACAGCTCAATAAAGAAAGCTAGTAAGAGCACTGAGTAAGAACTCTGTAAGCCTGCCACTTCTTATGCTAACTTGTAACCCAAGCTAGCTTGCAGACTGAATTCGGTCTGAATTCAGTACCTCCTCTAAAGTGATCTTAAAACATCCTCATATCTAAGTTACTTGCAGCAATTGTTCGCTGTTCATGGTTTACTGGTTCGCTGGTCAGGTTTACTCCCTTCAGGGCATGAAACACAGAAGACTACCTAATAAAAACTAAGTTTGTTAGACAGCAACATTACCACGCTATTTCCAGGCCACAGACACCCTCTGCTAGGAGGCGCATGAGAAAGACTCAGGATTTTACTGACTTTTGGTTGCTTTCAGTGGTAGGAGAGGCCTTCCTTTAGCCACTCATGGGTGAGAGGCACATTCTCAGCCAAATAATAATACCGCCTGTAAGAGGTTTAAACAAGAACACAACATTTTCACATAGCTCTTAGCTTTCTCTAGACACCTTATAGCTTTCCATTTTGAAGACAGAGTTTGGTGGAAGAAATGCTTTTTGGTAATTCTGTCTGGTCATTTCTGAGTCAAAATTAATGAATGCGCATAAATTTACAGAAGGAAAAGACATCAACTTTTTTTGTATGTCTACATCTTTACCTTCCTTCAGAAACATAACACCAGTCAAAAATTTTTTGCACAGAAACAATCTACTTCAGCTCAAGCTGATGTTACTGTGTTCTCCTGTGTACTGCTGTTCTGTGACGCGCTGAGGTCAGCTATTTAAGTAGCCTGAAATCCTCAGCAGCACTGTTACTTCTATGTAAATATAAATGGGGAGAAGGAACACTTTGTCATTAGTTATTTTGTCCAGGAGATCAGAGACATCAACAAGAGACACTTATTCAAACATTATTGTAGGACACAAGGAAGATCAGGCACTTTATCATTATCTGTATAGCATATACGAGATGGGTTGCCTCAGCATTAGCAAACCCCTTTATCATTTTTATACCATCATAAATTCATTCTGAGGAAAATAATTCACAGTAAACCCACATTTTGCTAGGTAGTAACATCATACCCAAACCCATACCTACTTGTAACTTCTTACTCTGTAAGACAACTCACACATTTTGAAAAAAGTTATTTATTTTCACCGCTTTAATCTCTCTACTGTAGTGTTAGCACTTAACATAAGCATCCACTCTTCTACTGTCCTATTTACAATCCATTGAAATGTATACTCTACAAATACAATACATATTTTCAGAAATGTAAGGGAAATCCACAATTTTGTAAGGTTTAAAAAAGTGACGCTCATCTGTACAGGATACTCAAATCATCCAAAAAGTAAAATTTACAAGTCAGTATCCACACAGCTACGCAATGGCAGGTGCTACAGTGACAAAGCAGCAAACTTGCTAATACAATAAAATACAGAAAATTAAAGCGTTTTGGGGCACCAGATAATACATTTAGTACCGCTGAAGTTGTAAATTTAGTAATACCCATATTTCTAGAAACATGTAACTGCAAACTTGGATAATGTTCTGAAAAATATTAAACACTATATACACATGAGGTAAATGTACCTTGGTCTTTAAGAGGTAATTTGAGTTTAAAGCAACTGATATGGTGAAGTTTAGTTTTTTTTTTTTTTAAAAAAAAAACCAAAAAATGATTCACACCTTGCAATCATTTCAATGGCACAATATAAACAAGAAAGTAACTAAAAGGTGAATTTCATGGCAATCACACTCAGAACCTTTACTGAAAAAAATAAAATAGCCTCTTATTTCATTTGACATCTTCATGTCCCCATACAGTCAATCCCAATGTCTTTACCCTATATACAAAGTCTTTCTTAGGATTACAAGTGGAACCATTGGAGGGCGACAGTTTGTCATACTTGGAAAGTCAGCTTGAGAAACATCCCAGAATTCCAGCTTTTAAGGTTGCAAGGTCTCTGAAGAATTCCAGCGTTCCAAATTTGTAAGACCATTTCCAATGCTCCTTATTCTCCATGTCCATATCCACCTTGTCACAAGTCTGTAAACCAAACTGAGGCTTCAATGCTACTAAAATGTCAAATTGATTAAATCCACAAAACTTAAGTGAATGTATAATGTTATGTAATATTTACAATAAACATTTGCATCAGTATTCATCAGAAACTGTTTGGTATATACTTGAAATGATACAAAATTAATATTTTGAATGCTAAAATATTTTGGTCCCCCTGGATTTCCAAGAGCAGATCTGGTGATATTACAATCTTAATTTAAAAAATACTTATGTGTACCTGTGTCCATATATATAAGATATGATCTTACACAGGTAACGTTTAAAGTTACATAATATATACAGACACAGCCTTTGTAAAAGGTGTTCAGTTTATATAATGGAAAAGAAGAACAAAGCTTGAAGTTGTGGTGTCAGAACTGAGGATACATATAGCTCTATTCAGAATTTTCCTGTTCTGCATTCCAATATGAACAAGGTTGACCCAAAATAACATTTGTAACATCACCCACTGTATCAAGCCTCCTTTCTGTGCTGTTTTTGCAAGCTTCTATCATGAAGTGAAAAACTGAAACAATGTAAGAACAGTTGCTAGCAATCCAGGAGAATGAGGACTAGTAGGTGGTTAAAATGAGACAGATGTAACAAACCACTGTACAGTTGACGGAATAATCTGCATGCCATGCAGCTGCTGTAGATTCTCTTTTAAATGTAACAGAACTGCTCCTTGTCTTTTAGGAAACTAAACGTTAGGTGATAAGGTTTTGTAGGTGTTAAAAGCGCCACTACTTAAATTATTTGAGAAATTGTATTGGACAAATTGGTCTCTCATGTTACCATCAAGATTACCATAAAGATCTGAAGTGTGCCAGTAACCTGATGATTCTACTGAAATTAGTATAGAGAAATAGTAAATTCTACTTTGATGCTGACCTGTTTTCTTTAAATATTTGTCTAGATACATACAACTTGTTAGAGATGCATGCCAAGTAGATAGATTTGGGAATTATGTTCAATCTTTTTTTAGAACAGTCATAACTGAAGAATTCTGTGGTGCACAGCTCTCCCTCCACACAGAGGCATAGTTTATTTATAATACCTACATGAAGTAATTTTTGATCCAGCTTTGATTGATAAGAGGCCTGGAGCACATAAGCCTGACTGGTCAGATAATGCCAAACATAAGAGTGACATCTGTACATGTGTTTAAACCCAATTGTTTTCTAAGAACTTCTCTTATTTTTATCTCTTCTTCTGGATAAGAAGTATAAGTAAACTCATCCATAAAGGTGGCTGAATAAAGCACTTCATTACTTCAATTCAGCCTCTGAAGATCTGTAATTCCCTCATCATTTAAACCTCTCTCCAAACAAGCACTAAGAATTTGGAAATACGCAAGAGCTCGCAAAGGACTACGGTTTATCTTGGCTAAGTGTTACATCACCTATATACCCTCTTCTTACCATGGAGCCATCTATTTTACTACTTAAGCTATCATGTATCACAGAGCACAGACCACAACCTCGGCTATGCTTGTTAGCAACTACCCTGCCACTGCCACTACTGTTGTGAAAAACTCTCAGTGGACTGTATGCTGAAGAACGAAAAGGAAAGAGAGTTAAGGCTGCCACGTGTCTTGCATGACAGGGTGGATAGCCAGGTGTTCCAGAGAGTAGAAGGTTAGGTGGCATATTAATTACCAGGCACATTTACCTAGGAAATGCTAATGAATGTTTTGGGCATCAGTGAAACTAAAGGACAATGACTCTTCCTAAAACTGCAACTAAAAAAAGTATCCCAGTAACAGCAGTTTTTTAAAAGAGAATTTTCCATATTAATTCCCCCAGTCCCCTTCAAAAGATGTACATTTGGGCAGGAAACAATTCAATTCCTAAAGAAGTTTGCAAAAACCTCGTGATATCTTTAAAATCTCAGGCAAATCTTGACTAAAGCCATGCATGTTCTTCATGTTCTTATGACAACACAAGCCATCATAAGCTTTGTTCTTGTAACTACGAAGAGGATTGCTGGCATCCCCTAGCATTTGTATCCAAACACCTGCAGCTCACCGCTTTCTATAGCTCACCCCTTTCTGTGTATGAGGCACACAAAAAATATATGCACATAAAATTTATAAGCAGCTCTGAACTTTCTAGTATAAAAGCCCAAATAATTTCCCCCTAATTACAGGTGCACTTAATCCTTGTTTAATTGCAAATATTGTTCTTTGAGCCTTAAGACTCTGCAGAACTGCACAGAAAATATGCTTTTGATTTAATGGAGCAAAATCTCCCTTAAGAACATCTTACTCCTCTTGCTACTTTTCTGAAGTAGATAGGTACTTCAAGCATTTTAGAAGTACCACTTGATAAATCTTATATATAATTGTGACTCGTGACTTAGCAATTACAAAATACAACATTGAATTAACTAGCTTATGCTATTTAAAACTCCTACAGTGGTTTAAAGAGTCAAATTTTGGTAAAATTAAGGTATTCCACAAATTACGTACTCACTTGCTGAAACGAGTCTGAATTCGATCTTAGCTATGCAAAAGAACAGTTAATTTTTAACTTGGATTTTTGAAACCAAAAGTACCATAGGCTTTGTATGCTCCTATTGTTTTGCATTAAAAGACTCAAAAGCGGCACTTACTGGTGTAATACAATCTATATTGAAGGTAATGTAAGGTTCTGAAAAGTGGAAAAAAGCCCCAGTAATCATGTATAAAGTAGAGTTGCATAAATTATGTTCCCACAACTGAATGAGGTCAATTTGTACATCAAGGTAAGAGTCCAAAAGATATACTACGTTAACAGTTAGCAAAGTACACTCCAACAGTACATTCCCAATCTGAATCAAAGAACTGTGACAGTGGTTCAGCATAGTCAATGTACCAGCCAGGAATAAATTGCTTAAAGAGCCATTAATGCACTCTAGAATATAGTGAACCAGTTCCATTTTAGAAGTGACCTCCTATTTGTAGCACAGTAAACTAGAAGTTAAGACCAGCTATCAACTTTGCAAATAAAAAAATTATAGGTTAATAAAAATAAAACTAGACTATGCAACGTTTTGTTAAGTAACCTGGCAAAGAGGTTCATAGTGCACAGAAAGGACCCAACACAACTGTTAAGCATGTCCACAAAAATCCTAATAAGTGATGTTCCTATGAAGTACTAAAAGGCAGCAATACCCTTCTGTTCCCCCGATGAGGTAGAACAATTAACCTTCTTAACACGCCACTCTGGTGCAGATATGGATTTTTACGTTATTCTTCGGTAGCAAATCCAGGATTACATCTTTATCCCCTCCTGTTGACTAAGCTGCGATAATGTTTTCTTAATGCGCAAAGCTGTTAGCCTAGCAGCTCCGTTGGCATACCAGCATTCCCGCATAATTTTTGCCATTACTCGCAATGCCTGCAAAGGAAAGACAAGTAATTATTTGTACTGCCGTTCCAATGTAGCCCATGTAACCTCTTGTCCTGCATTAGCCTCTTCATACATTTCTGAAGTCTATTACTAGTACTACAGCTGCAGAGAAGAGCTGTCATATAAAACTCAAACTCGTACTTCATTTACAGAAAAATAAAATTACTTAAAATACCATAAAAGCAGAACTAGTATTTTTCAGCAGAATTTAATATTTTAATGAAAAATTAGTAGCTTGTCTGTAACTGTTTTCTGAATTTTTGCTTAGACAAAGGTACACTTTTTTATTGTACCTCCAGTTGAAAAGCAGTAAAAAAATAGGAGATATTTTATATTAGCACAGAACTAGTGTGTAGCTGGGAACACAGTTAATCACTTCCTTCAGTCACAAATTACTTTTTAAGGAGATAGTTCAACGTATAGCAATTCAGAAGTTTATCAAGCCGACTTCCTCAAATTGAAGCTCTGTAATGACTCTGAAAATTTCTGGCATCTTCTTACCCTTCAAACAGCCATTCTTTGAAATCTGTGAATGTTACTCCACAAGTAACAATGCAAGTAACAGAAACTAAAGATGAAATAAAGTAATAGCTCTACATTCCAAGATATTACACTCAGAGCTGTATTACATTAAGATGCTAAGTAAGTTTGTAGGATTGGAATGGCAGCATTTAAAAAGCAACTCTACAGTCTGTTGGTGCCTATCATCACCTTTCTCTCCTACCTGCATTCTCTTGCCCAATCTCCTTATTACACGCCTTCACCCGTGCATTCAATTCATACATGCCAGTTCCCTCTTCCACCTAAAGTACCCCATATCTCTTACTCCTACTGTAGCCTACCACAGCTATTCTCCTAAGATCTGAATCAGAAAGCATTGGTTCTAGCCCTAGTTGGGCTCCTAGCGCAAGCAACATGAACTAGCTGGAAAGGCAAGAGCTCACTGCTGTGAGTACTGCTGCCCGTGCAGTGACTACCACCACAATGAACTCACCCCAGAATGAGGTAAGCGCTTCTACAGAGGTGTGGTCAGGAGCGGTCACTACATGCGTACTTCAGTTTTAAGTCTTTGGCTTAAGAGTCTCAGCTTCTTAATAATCGTATTCATCATTCAGTAAGCCATACAGTACAAATCCTGAGACACACAAAGTACTAAAGCCACTACAATTTTGGATGAAAATGCCTCAAGGCATTTACTATTTTGGCAAGTCTGTAGGATATTCTTTTATTACACAATGATAGGACAAAGACCCTTGAGTGAGTTAGTTCCAAGTGAGCACTCACATGAGGCAGCACTGCACTGTTGAGATACCATTTGTCTCCTAACAACTAGTGCTACTGTGCTGGCAGAGCACTGAGCTGAAACGAGCAAGTCCACTCCTTGAAAGAGATAACCAGTCGAGTTACAAACCAATTGGCATAGACCTGGTTAGCTCATGTATCCTTACTACCCCTGTTGTGGGTTAATCCCAGTAGGCAGCTAAACCCCACACAGCCACTTGTTTACTCCCCTGCAGGGGGATGGGGAGAGAATCAGAAGGGCAAAAGTGAGAAGGTTTGTGGGCTGAGATAAAGACAATTTAATAGGCAAAGGGGAAAACCAAGCCAAAACAAAGACAAACAAGTGATACAAAAACCCAGTGGCTTACCATCCTCTGACCAATACCCAGCAACAGCAGCCCCTGAAAACTCCTCCCTCCCCCAGTTTTATTGCTGAGCATAACACTGCATGGCAGGGAACATCCCTCTGATCCATCTGGGTCAGCTGTCCTAGCTGCATTTCCTCTCTGCTTTCTCGCCCACCCCCAGCCTACCCAGCAAGGGGTGGGGGGGTTGGTAGGCAAGAGTAAGAAATCGAGAAAGCCTTGAGGTTGGGTAAGCACTGTTCAGCAGTAGCTAAAACACTGGTGTGCTATCAAACTGTTTTGGTTACAAATCCAAAACACAGCACCATACAGGCTACTATGAATAAAGTTAACTCAATCTCAGCCAAATGCAGTACAACCTCTAGTTGCAAGATTTATTTGCAACGATGCTTCCTGTATAATATAAATCAGACTAGCTTTTAATTTACATTAGCATCACCTATGCTTCACAGGAAGGGATCCTAGAATCCTCCATGCAGAGGATTATTAATTTAAAAAAAAAAAAACGATTAGTTTTTGTGAAATTACATTATATATTAATGTATAGCCAAGGATCAATAACATTCAATAAAACCACAACGATGAGAATCAAATTAAGTTCTCCTAGAAGCAACCCTTCTTCCTTCAACAGCAGCAGCAATTTTTAAACCACTGAAATGAATAAAAGCTCTAGTGTCCATTAAAGTAGCTTTAACAAGGTTAGTTAATACCTCACAGCTCTGCCACCTATTTGGAATATTGGGCCTTAACTTCTGCTCACACACAACTTTCCTCATTTCTTCAACAGAAGGATCTGAAGGAACGAGGTCATAGTATGGCAACTGGTAATCTTCGTGGATTCCTGTAACAGATTGAAAATAACTTTATTTAGTTAACACTAAATTACATATTCTTCACTTTTTACTGTGTTCCTTACAATTTAAATAAATTTTAGAAAAAAGAATCCTTAACACTTAGGAGTCTTACATTACCCTTGAAGAATTTTTGATTTGAAATTTATGCATTTTGAAAACATAGAAGCTATATAAAATTTTTTATATGCTATACTAGAGACACACTTCTTGGAAGCACATTATTTATAATAGCATGTTTTATTTTAAATAAGGTATGGGTGTTATATGAACGCATTATAGCTAGCCCTTGTGGTGTATACCTCTTGCTCTCAAGGACATTTAACATCACTCTCTTCTCCCCTCTACGTAAAGGTTTTAGGAAAAATTATAATAGACAAGGATAGTTCCTATTTTCTTCCAACAGGTATGGTTCATCAATTTATAAAGTTACTTATGTCCAATTTTGTAAAGATTGCCACATACCACCAATTGAACATCGTCGAGCTATTTCCCAAAACACTAATCCCATTGCATAGATGTCTGCTCGTTTGAAAGACTCAAAATGTTTCATATTTATGGAATCATCTAGAACTTCAGGTGCCATGTACCTATTTGTGATAAAAAAAAGAAACATTTGATTTCATAAATACTTACTGTAGAGAAAGTTCAGTGCTACTGATTAGCTCAAACTCAAATTTAAAATGTTTACATGGAAAAGGAGACAAAGGAAAATCTACTTCATTAAGGTTATCCAATCAAAGACCTTTCACTGCAAAGAGGATAATAAGTAAACTGAGAGGAACAAAGAGAGGAATAGGGGGAATAAATAAAATGTGAAATGATAAACAAATAGAGACATAAATCTGATAGACACGGGATAACAGAGACATGACAAAGACCAAAAGTGTTCAGTTGCGAATTGACAGGCTATTAAGAAACTCCTGGCAAAGCTTTAGAGAAGGCCAGTCTGGAGACTGTAACTGCTACTAAGTGGGGAAACTAGAGAAACATGAGGATTGTGGATATTCAAGGGAGGCCTGTGGGACTATGTAATGCTTATCCAGGAATGTTTAGGAGAAGGGTAGCTGGGAGGAACAAAAGCAGGCAAAAGATAGAAAAGAACATCAAAGGAGCCAGTTCCATAAACAGTTGCCAGTCACTATGTTTGTCTGACCAAGCCCTGCACCAGCTCACCTCAGTGTACCCTACCTTCTCACTAAATCCTATCTTTCTGTGCAATCTTGCTCACGTGCATGTGTGCTCTAAGGATTACATGCCAGCAACTGGAGGCAGGCATAAGTGAATTCAGGGCTAGCAACTGGAGTCCAGAAATGAAGTTGCCCTTGGGCCTGAGATGCCAGCAACTGGAGAGAAGGGGAATCTTGGAATCAGCAGCTAGAAAGGGGAACTGCGGATCCTAGGAGAACATGTCCACAGGTCTTCAGGGGATGTATCTGGAGCCACCATGGGGGGACCAGTGTGAATGAATTCTGGGCCAGCAACTGGATCAAATGAGTGTCTCTGCTTCAGCCATTGAAGCGGGACCACGGGTCACAGGCTTCAGTGTCACATGCTTACAGGTACCAGCTACAGGGGAGAACTGGGATGGGAGAACCAGAGTCAGGCCCTCTCAGTACCAGGAACTGGAGTCGGAATCACAGATCTTAAAGTCTACATGCCTGGGTGCCAGCTGCTGGGGTGGGCCATAAGGTTTGTATTTTCCCCAAACCTGGTATGCATGGCGGGCGCGCATGAGTGTAATTGACTAGCAAACTTCAAGCTGGTCTAGCCAACAACTAGGTAGTCCAGGCAGGGATGTTTGACAGGGGGAGAGCCTGTGCTGGTATTCAAGGGAATCCATGCACGTAGGTGTTCCACTGTGCATTAACCCAGCCCAGCTGGTGGAGCACAGAAGGGGGCATTAGACACAGTGAGGGCTCTACTAATAGCTGAAGGATTCATAAATATGCATGGACTTATAAGGCTACAGAAGGGGGTGTGTGTTTTCACTAATGAAATTCAATCCTCATCAGCTGAAGAGAAAGAAGGAGACTTGGCCACCTATACTTATATTTTATACAAGTTCTGACAGTGTTCCATGTGGGTGTTGAAGACAGCACATGGTGTACAGCAATCTGTGTATTCAGCCCTGTCAGTATTGTGCGTCTGTGTGTGCCCAGCCTCAGTACTGGTTGAATCCCAAGTGAGAAAGCAGCAGCCTGGGCCTGGGACGGAGAGAGCCCTAGCCCTTTGGACACATCAGGCTGGGCTCCAGAGGCCAGGCAGAAGGAAGCCCCAGCTCCTGGAATCTGCCAAGATATAGCAACTGCTTATTCCCTAGCAAGACTAGAGAGGGAACAAGCATGAAAGGCTGGTTAAAAAAGCAGCACTGTTAAAGGTTGCTTAGGAACAAAGCCTCCCTAACACGGTAGTAACTGATTCTTCATCATACAGACTGTAAATCACACCATAAACCATGCCAGGATTATTATTATTTTTTTAATAGTAAATCTTATTTGGGTTACGCATTAACAACTGTGCTCAAAAGTAAAGTTTACTTTTTCAGCGTTTCCTGCAATAGAAAAATCTGTGACAGACTTTCAACTGAGAAACGGGGACTGAAAACTGGCACGGCATCCAAGGACTGTTACCTTGTTTAGTGACTAACTCTAATGCGGGAACATCAAGCAAAATGTCAGTGCGGACTGCGTTGTGAGAATTACTGACAGCAGCATCCCCGCTGGCTGCTAGAAAGAATGAATGGTATTTGCTGTATCAGTCAACATTATTTGTAGCATTGCTCTCAATCTGGTACAGCTCTGGCAGCTAAATCCAATATGTAATGTTTAGCAGAGTTCAGAGAGTTTCTCCACATCACTGCCCCATTAATCTCAAGCTGACATATAAAAGCAGCAGGCAAACAATGACACCAGGGCTTTGAAGAGCACTGTTAACTGGTAAAAAAGAAACACACCAGACACTGTATTCCGCGCCAGGGATCTATGCAAGAGCTCAACCTCTGCAACAGCCACAGGAGCCTATGCACAATTTCATTTAATCAACATAATGTTAGGATATTCTTTTCCTAGTACCAGGCATGGTAGGCAGAATACAATACACACTACTTAAATTTCAGGACTATCAGACCTTTCAGAACTCTCTCAGCACTATTATGTCTTATGGAAATGACATACATACAAGGAAACAAGGGCTATCAACAAGAGAGCAAACACACAACCAGTAGTCCAGAACTTCAACAAGGGTTGCTGACATGAGATTTCTCCTAAGCACTGGACAGGCATATAAATTCCTCACAAGCGATAACACAGCACAAGCAGAGGACAACTATCTAAAGAGGAACATAAGGTTTACTTTGACAGTACTGAATGGAAGCAGTCTTAAGTTTATATATGTCACAATCTTTGATATGGACAAGGCTCAAATTATTCTGGGCAACCGGTAACAAAAGCTTTTTAATCAAGAATGCAACATTGTGGTGGGTGTTTTAATGCTTTCCAAGGATTTTGCATTATTGGATAATCTTCTTATGCTACTTCAGGTACTTGAAGGTATAGTGATCAGCTTTGGGTCTAGAAAGAATATTTGATCTATCTTAAGATCACATGGGAATGAAGAGCGATGGAGCTGGAAAAACACAAACCAAAAACCCCAACCATGTTGCAAGACTGTCAGCCAGAATCACTTCTACAAGCAGTAAAGGAGACTGCCTCAGTTTCTGTAAATCATCCTAAGGACAAGGGTTTTAACAGTAAAGACCGTAAGAGGCCTGAGTGTGGCAAGGGAGCTGAATTGATACCCTCAAAAGAAAAAATCCCCCCCATCAAATGTGACTTCCATTGAATTTATCAGCAAATTGACCTCTTACCATGATCCTCCATCAATGCATTTAGATTGGCTTTGGCTTCCATAACTCAGAATGTTGACTGACTGCTCAAAAAGTCTGATTATTGCTGGAACAAGAGAGGCGAAAGGCAAGTAGGTCATCTAGTGCAGTTAGCAGATTAGCCTTTTCACGGCTATCAGACAGAGGGGAGAGAAACATGCATCTCCTTGTCAGCTTATATATTGGAAATGCGTTGCTTGTCAGAAACAGTATTTTAGGTTCTGGACAGAACTACTCTACATAGACTAACTTTGAGCTTCTGAACAAGGTCAGCAGCTCAGTACACTCCAAGCATAAAAAGGTAAGTCTACAAAGCAGTTTGCAATTATGTTGGAGCATGGCCTTGCCTACCTTCAGGTGCCCACTAACCTCTTCCCCAGCCCTTTCAGCCCAAAAGCTCTGTACTAGTTGCCTAAATTTCTCGTACAGCGTATAGGGAGCTTGGTGTCATCAACCAGGACCTGTACACCACATGTTGAGTGTGACATTACCCATCACCAAGCGTGATCTCCACAAGCATATCTAGAATTCTGCTCCTATTGCATTTAGGTAAACTGCAGAAAAGCACTCATGTTAAGGTCAATTCACAGCCAAAATTCTTTTAAACACAGTCTATTTCAACTACCAAACATAACAGCTGGGCCACGCTTCTCAAAGAAAGGGAAAAAAAATAAAAAAGAAAAAAAGGAAGACTAGTTTGTTTGTTTGTTTTTTAACCTGCCTCAGGGAGTGAGAGAGGGATTCCATTTCCTTCTCAGTTTAAAGCTCACACTCCCTGCTTTCTGCTGCAGGTTGAGCTGTGAAAGCAGACGCCATCTGCTAAAACTAAGCCTCTGAATAGAAAAGAAATAAAGATTCATTCAGTCAGAGAGGAAGATCGTAAGTCTGATTCAGCACCTAGATCATCACACAAGAATGCATCTTGCTTGCTTCCTAGACTATACATTTTTCTCAACAAACAATCATTAGAAAAATATCAGCTTAGACAAGTCTCCCTGAACTTGCACACAGAGCTTCCATGTCCAGAAGAGGTACCACGAGTGGCAATCAATGAGATTTAAAACTGTCATTGAACAGGTAAGATCTGAACTGTACTATGAAAAGTTAACCAGAGTTGCTTAACAAAGAATGCACAAGAGGGGGGAGGAGAGGACCAAGCTTTTTATGAGAATGAAGGGGGTAGAAGCGACTAGTGTCTTGAAAGTGGGAAACAGACTTAGTCCTGCTGCCGCCCTGTGCAGCAAGCAAGAGAGTTGCTACTGCTTTACCCTTATGAAGAAGCATAAGGCAGATGAACAAGCAATTTAATAGCGTCTATGCAAGAAGAGATCTAAGTAGGATCTATAGACGCAATCCAAAGACAAGACTAAAAGTAACTGATCTGCACATCATTTTTCTCTGCATGTAGGTGTAGTAAAAAACACCAAGTCACGTGGTATACGCCTTGCACACAGTTAAGTTTGCAATGACAAATACCAAAGTTGTCTGCTGCTTTACTACCAATGATTACTGGAGATTTTGAGAAGGAACAATGCCCAGTATTTTGTAATCTAGTAGTAATTCAGAAAGTAAATCTCATCTGACCATTTGTGTTTTGAAGTTGGAAAAGGACAAGTACAGCAGAGTTTTAGAAGAAAGTAATTTCAGCAATATAATTGTCACTAAAATAATTTTTCAGTACATGTTCTAAAAGCTTTTGTTCACTGAGTAAAAAAGGGGTTTGTTCTTCCAAAAAGCCACAGCTAACAGAGCATTCATGTAAAACCCCAATCACACTCCTACACCCCCCAGCCCCCTGCAGCATCACTCACTACAGAGAGAGATAAAACCAGTAATTTTTAGGTATGGATTGGAGATCAGGCAAAATAAACACAGAACTTTGTCTAGCACTGCTAGGGCATATGCTGAAGTTAATCACATACAGCCCTGAGCCACTGGGCTTCCACACGTTTCTCTGTGACAGGCATACAGACTTCAGTTTGATATACCACTAAACCTACAGGCATCACAAGCTGACCACATCACACAACTCTACTGCTGTGGCTCACTGTTAGTGCTGCTACCTCTACATGCTGTATAGCTGCACAGATTAAAGAACAGTTTCCAGTTATTGTCTGAAAGTCCAGCAATGACAAATTACAGCTAATAAGTTTAATTGCACTTGCATTGATGGAGTTAAACAGATCTGAGTTCTTTTGAGGACAAGAAAATCCATATTTCCAAATTCAGAAGGCAGCCTTTAAAAGAAAGGGAGTAAGTATACTGACTCATCCATTGACAATTCTATTTATGTATTAGATGAAAGATGCCTGCTGTTTTAAGTTCTCATATTTCTCTCAAAAATATGATCCCATGAAAGCCCATGTCCAAAACTCCGCACCTTGCATGTTCTACCACTTAAAACTTCTCAATGAAAAAAAAATCCAGCTTTTTACTTTCACTGTCAATATCACGTCTTACACTTCAGATTGGGCTGCAAGCAACATTTTCATGCAACACAGGGTGTGAATTTTCCAAAACAGTCATTCATGAAGTCTCCTAGTTGTTTTAATATACACTTGTGCCCCACAATATTTTGCAAGTTTTTGTTATTTTACACATGCTAGTAATAGATGCCAAGATTCAATATGCTTTTTAAGCACCTACGGTCTAACTAAATTACCAGCTGGCAAGGAAGTACCCAGGAACTCTACCTGCCATTATGTACTGCTGCTTGTGTTTGTATCTGCAAAAATCCTTCTATGCAACAAGAAAAAACAAAACATTTTACAATAAAAGTGGCCCGACATCACATTAATGGTTTTACCTTTTTGTTCCCACTCTGTGGTTTGGGGCAATATCAATTGTGTCTGTAGCTGAATCGTGCCTAACTGCCAATCCTAAGTCTGCAATGCAGCATGTGCCGTTCTTTTTTACCAATATGTTTTTTGATTTCAAATCTCTGTGGGCAATCGCTGGCTTGCCTGTAAGGGAAAAAAAAAACAAAACACAACAAACATCACCAGAAATAACACATCTGTGAAAAACATAATTGCTTTTATTCTAAGCCTTGTGCAGATTTTGTTTTAAGTTACAGAATTCATTCCAGTTCTGCTCCTTTATGTGCATTAAGATAACTCCTGAAATCATTCGTTGTGGACTGGAGTTATCCAGAAAAGTGCCTTAAATGTCTACTGTATTACTCCACATTACTGCTCCTTTCCTTCTTCCTGCAAGTATCTATTGCATACACATACAAAGTTTCTAATATCTCTGGGAATAGACCCATAGTGCTGTCTCAAATCAAAGTTAAGAAGATACTACAGGCATCATTACTTAGTGCCTTTTAATAGGTGTTTGTTACGAAGGACTGTTGCATCACAAAACCCGGATATACCATAGAAAGGAAGGTAAAACACACTCCAAATTAAGAAGTTCTATTAGTTCAGAAATTATCACGGGTCCCAGACATTCTTCAGTTCACTCAGCTCCACAAGGGATTAACTTGGGTATCTGTGCTGAATTCAGCTGCCTTCTTGTCACTTAAATTAAGTAGCTGTGGGCAAAGCAACTACACCCTGAAAAGACTGAATGTTCTAATTCAGAAGACAATTATAATACAAAGTGCTACACATGTGTCATTTAAAAAAAAAAACCCCAGTGTTACCCACATGACAGGATGAACAGTGTAAGATTACCTTGTGTGCCAACAATTTCCATGTGAAGATGAGCAAGACCACTGGCAGTGGACAAAGCTAATTTTATCATTCCTTCCACTGTTACGGTATACCTGTTCAGGTAATCAAAGAGTGATCCATGCTCATGATAGTCTGACACCAACCACAGCTGAGTCCATGTACCATTGTCTGCAAAACAACACCGATATTAATACCACACATACACACACAAAAGACAAGCAAAACCACTTTTTATATGATGCCTATGAACTACAAATTATGTTTTACAAGTAACCTCAGCCAATTAGACTCTTAAATCTTTACTTTTATCCTTGTAACATCCAAATACGTCTGTAAGGGCTGGGACTACCACGCAAGACTGTGAACAGCTCATTAAGTATTATTTTATTTAAACTAAAAGACAAACCATAGAAAGCTGATGCCACTATGATTCTGAGGTCAACTATTCAGGGTATTAGCCAGGCCCTGCCTTACCCTTACTTTTCTGCTTGGGGGGGAACAGTGCTGAATGCATGAAGCAAAACTGATCCTGTCGCTATCAATCTAGTACACTATTGTTCAGGCTACCCATAAAAAAAAAAAAAAAAAAAGAAAAAAAAGAAAAANTAAAAAGAAGTCTTTCAAGCAGAACACAAGCTTTGCCCCAGAACTCCCTCAGCCTTTCCATAACCTGTCTGGCCTTAGTCTAGGAGAGAATTTCCAGTTACCAGAAGCTGGTGGATTTTAACTCTCGGAGTAGAAGCTTGCAAGCAGCAACTGGATCTATTACTTTAAAATCAAAATCAAATCCCATCTCTGGTGACCTCTAAGTTGCTGGACAAAATTTAGCTTTCCAGGAGGCCACAAGGGTAAGGAGAATGAAAAACACCGAGTTTGCTGTATGATTTTCCACTGAACTATTAAGATGACGACAGGCCTTAATACATTTGCAGATATCCCAAGGCATATAAATGACAGATAACAATTAAACTGTGCACATTACTAAACCAGTGGACAAAAATACCTTGATGTTTAAGCAACAGAGAGGAGACTATTAAAGGAATTCACATCAAGATGGGGTAAAGTTTTTTTAACCTAAAAAGTAGAAATACACCCAAAAAAGAACAGTCCTGCCACTAAACAAGTTTTCCATTTTTGTTTTGTTATAAAAGCAACTTGTGGCAGATCTGAGAAGTGTTTTTATAGATAACTACTTCTGTAGAAGAGTCTTTAATCTCTTTAAAAGACTAGTTACCCTATGAAAGATTTTAGTTGGAGTTCTATCCTGAATTATACAGGCACTATTCCCCGAGAACAGGCGAGAAAACTCAGCACAAGCCAAAAAGAGATCTCATTATGTCATAGTACCTACAGATTATCAGAACGCATACTCAAGAACTAAATATGAAAAACCGGAAGGAAAGAATTGAATTCAAAAGTCAGTTACTACCATAAATGCACTGAAACATGCTTGGCCCAGAGAAGTCCAGGCACTGCCCAGAAAAGAGGCACAAAATGCCTGATCTGCAGATTGACAGAAACTACCTTTATAGTGGGGCAGGAAAACTTTCAAGCTTCCCTTCTACTTGGATGTTTCCAGAGAGGCCAGTGATGGCAATAAAAAAATTTTTAAAAAATTAATTAAAATGCCACCAAACACTTGAGAGTAGGGAAATAAACGTCTAATCGACATTCAAACAATTATCATAATAGAAAGAGAATTCTGCATTGCTGCATTCACAGAATAGTTTTAACTAAGTCATTAATTTAATCAAGCAAAAATAAAGCAGTCAAATGCTCTAACCTGTAAAGGACTGATAGAAAGCTGCTGTTGCAATGGGAAGCTTCTCATAATATGCCCAAAGAAGTGACTCCTAAGCTTTGTTTTTTAAAAAAGAAAAAGGAAATTAAAGATTTTTTTAAAAAAATCTGCAATTATTTTATAGTTAGGACAGCTGCTCCTTTTGCTACTTCCCATATCCAAGCACCAACACTTAGAACTCAGCATACTATTAAATGTAACTTTTTCCAGACAGAACCATGGTCTCTGAAAAGTCAGTCCAACAGTATTAGCTTCACTGCACCTGTTTCAGAGAACCATTAGAAACAGGTATGTGCTTACAGGGATATAAAAGGTGGTCTCAAATACATATAGTCAAAGAACTCCAAAAAGCTGCAGAAGTTCAAAATAAACTAACTAAATCAGTTCAGAACATTATCTTATCTTTACTCAGTTTTATTCTACTGCTTCACCAGTCGTGACCCTATGTTGCCTGAAATAATCCTCTCACAAGTATTAACACTATACACACTCGTTGCTTGATACTGTATTTGATTTCTTCTCATGTTTCTTATTAATGGGATACCTCAGCAGGTGTCTACCCTAGAAAACAATAAGTAGGGAAATTACTAATCTATTTTAAGTAGTCTACCAGACCTACTGTGTTTAAACAGAACATTTAAAGATGTCACGAAGTTTATGAAGAATTATCATTGCTTTGAATCAAGATTATAGTGTCTTTGCATGAAGTTTTTCCCCATCTTATCTCTAGGTGCCCACCTAAGAAGAGAATATGCTGCTGATCACAGACCCTTCTACTTCAGTTTTACCTTATTTATTAATTGCAAGTCTTTAAATTAAGTCTGTGTTTACCTTCCTCTAAAGGAGAAAATATAAAGCTGGGCT